>JAGFZM010000190.1:898752-919078 GCA_017657215.1 Limnothrissa miodon
TCTTTTTGCAATCACATCTGTTCCTCAAATGCTGGCAACTTCCTATTACTTAAAAAAAAAAAAAAAAAAAAATTGGGGGGTGGGGGGCCTTTCCTACGTGTAGTGCCTCATACTTTAGCAACGCATACCCTTTACGGCTCTCCGAGCCACAGGGGCTGGCTGCACACTCTCACTGGTTACTCTATGCCCACTCTGTGCTGTGTATGTGCCAAGATTGGGTTCAATGCAATTCATTCATTTCATTTGTGTGCATGATCAGTCTAGCCTACTTCTATTTCAAATCTGTATAGCAAATGTAAATTCTCTCCTTCTATTTTTCAAAATGCAATTTTATTGGCGAGAGAACCATATGATTTCTGGGACAGTGTTGATGACATGCTATTGCAGTTATCGTGTTTGTTTTCCATTGCACATTAAGCTAAGTATAACTCCATGTAACTCCAGCTCTTTGCTCTGACATGGTTTCTGTCTGTGATACATAGATGCTACAGTTTAGCATTGAGCAACTGTGATTAGGACAGGGCTACACTGTTTTCTTTTAAATTTAGCTTGCTGAATCACGTCAGAACGGTTCTGCCTGTGAGGGTTACTATTAAGCATATGACTAATCTACTTTGGGTTGTATGATCAGACAGTATCTTTGTTAGTAGTGTTTACTCAGCCACTCCCTAAAGATTCCTGCTTTGTTCACAATATCTTGATACTGGAGTTGGCCTAGGGCCCAGGGCTCAAACAATTTGTGTCTTAATGTCAAATAAGGTTATGCTGTGCTGTACTGTGCTCTAGGTTGCAGCTTTATCTAGGGTAAGCTATTGCTTGTAGTTTGGCTCCTGTCTCCCATCAATACCATTTGTTCTACTGTAGAAGGAACTAGATAAGAGCATGCAGGCTTGTGAAGGAAAATCACTGCTGCTGGTAAGCAAATCTGCCTCCATATGGGGATTTTAGGTACTGCCAAAATTAGGGTTGGACTAAATGTTGCACCTTTACAATAAGCATGAGGAAGTATGCATGTAAGTTGTAATGACGCACAACGAAGGATCTTAATTCTTTAGCCATTTTCTGTCAGTGGAGCATGGGCTGTCCAACCAGTTTCAAGGGGAGGTGAACACAACTTAAAGTGGTCACACTTTCACATTAGTAGATGCTAGCTTAAGCTGTGCTTTAGTTCCAAATGATTGCTGGGAGTGGTGCCAGACTGCAAACAAAAGGATGATTTGGGTCGCAGAGAGGGCTGCTGTAATGCTGAGCAACAATTAAATCACAGAGTAGTTCAGTTCACTCGTGGAAGGAGCCAAGTACAGAGGTCTGCTGAACATGGGGGGCCATCCTGGACCATAGCCAAGCACACACAAAGCCTGCCATCAGTTTATCTGTTGTTCAATGCCTGTTTGCCAATTCTTTGTTTGTCTCATCATTTTTTTTTATTGATTTGTTGCATTTGCCTTTTTAGCTTCAGCAGATAAACTAAAGGTTTGTTTTTGCATTTGCCCCACAGTCTTTTCTTTTTCTCTCATTCTCTCTGTAGCCATCGATGAGTACAAGCCTCAGGATGCCACCACCAACCCCTCTCTCATCCTGGCTGCTGCCAAAATGCCTGCCTATCAGCACCTTGTGGATCAGGCCATCAAATATGGCACTGCTAAGGGCGGGTGAGGCTTACTAATGTGTACTCAAATCTAGGGGTGGGCAATATAGACAATATATACCGTATCCAATATGCATTTGACCAATGATTTTGGGTCATATCGGCATACCGTGATGGGCTCATTGCGTCTCCACAACCATGTGAAAAAATGTTGACTTGTAGCTTCACCTTATTGATAGCACCTTTTCATTCTTACAATGAAACTGTGTAAGAGCCTATGAATTGAACAGCTACTGCCTGACACAAATGCAGCTTACCAGTTTACTTCTGTGTGAATTTGAGAGTCCAATATAAACACCTCCGAACGATGACTAAACAACTGTTGTACATATTGACTTTATGCTATGGTAACCATTAAGAAACTGTAATGCTGTAAGTTACATACCAAAGTATACCGTGATATATATCATCTACCGTCTATGGTTCAAAAGAGATCGCAATATAAATTTTAGACTATATCGCCCACCCCTACTCAAATCCCATCCCTGCTAAGGCAAAACCGGCTATAGATGGTTACGTGACAAACCAGGTTCAGTTAAGCCAGTAGCAGTAAACCTGATAAAAGTGGATTGGATGCTCTAGCTTTTCGGTTGATATGATAATTATAATTATTATTATTTTCCCCCCTTCAACTTACACTGGTTTATCAGTTAACCGCCTAATTAGAATACATATGTAGTGGTCATTCCAATAGTGCACATTTTGCCCCAAATAAAATTTTTATTGCATGGTGTTGAAACAGGAGTGAAGAGGAGCAGGTCACCAACATCATGGATAAGCTTTTTGTCAGCTTTGGCATAGAGATCCTGAAGAAGATTCCAGGCCGAGTGTCTACCGAAGTGGATGCCAGGTATGAGAGTTCGCCTCAGGAAGGAAACGATACAGATCATGAATGGGCAATGCTATTTTAATACCAGGATATGCTCAAAATGATGACTCATATGGTTATGTTGGTACTGGATCAAGAGTTCCACAGTGCACAGTATCTGACAAAATGCTACAGAGGGTTTTTTATCCATCAGTGTAGTATAAAAATTGTTGTTAGAACCATAATGAATGATGTTTCTATATTGAAACTCTAAATGTTTTTCACATGACTCAATGAGATTAACCCCTTGATCATCACTCCATTGTCTAATCAAGCCCACGACCATGTGACCTTTTGTTTATTTTATCACCAGACCACCTGCATCACCTGATCAAATGATGATGAGACGAAAGATATGCCTTAAATACAGATGTGAAATGTTGTTCCGTAGGCCAGTGCAAAGCAAAACGCCTTTGCGGGAGCTTTGTTGCTGTACCTCCGGGCTTTCCGGCTGGTGATTCTTACTATTGTTAACAATAAATGCTTCTGCCAGTGTTTTCAGCCTTCTGACCGCCTCTGTCTGTGCATTTTGTGTTGGACCCTAAAACATTTATACAACAGTAGCCTCAGACTGTGGTTGGTAAAAGGACTGGAGTGCTGCTTTAATTGGAAGCTGCAGACAGATAAAATGGAGGACAATGAGGGGATGGAGCTCATCCACATTTTAAGATGAGAATGTAAAATGTTACTCTACACTTTAGTTGCCCTGAACTTCTTGCTTTGCCTCCACCCTGTTCTGTGTGCCAGGTTGTCCTTTGATAAAGATGAGATGGTGGCAAGAGCCAGGCGACTCATCTCTCTCTATGAAGAAGCTGGTGTGAGCAAGGAGCGTGTGTTGATCAAACTGTCCTCAACCTGGGAGGGCATTCAGGCTGGCCGGTGAGGATTGACCGTTTCTGTTGACATCCTTCACCTACTTTGCTGGATGTGTATTCCCCGAGAGATTTTGCATGGTTTCCAACCGAATCCCTCACATGATATGATATGATTATGTATTTAATCAATTAACTTTATTCACACATCTGTGTATCTATATTTCTTGCATGTGTGTGTGTGTGTCTGTGCATGTGTGTGTGTGGTGGACAGGGAGCTGGAGGAGAAGTATGGGATCCACTGCAACATGACGCTCCTCTTTTCCTTCGCCCAGGCTGTGGCTTGTGCTGAAGCGAAGGTCACCCTCATCTCCCCCTTTGTCGGCCGCATTCTTGACTGGTACAAGGAGAACACAGACCACAAGAGCTACGAGGCCCATGAGGACCCAGGTACCTTCAAAAGACTGATTGTGGCTTGACTGGTTGTTGTGAAGTTCAATATGCCAAGAAAATGTAACCAAGACTGCTCATTTCATCTTGGGGAATTTCAGCCCAAGTGACTTTTGCAAGGGCACATATACCTGTGAATCCCAAAACAAATTCTCTCTGTAAGCAAGGTCTTTTCCTCACAGGTGTGGTGAGTGTCACAAAGATCTACAACTACTACAAGAAATTTGGTTATGGCACGGTTGTGATGGGCGCCTCCTTCAGGAACATTGGGGAGGTGAAGGCTTTGGCTGGCTGTGACCTGCTCACCATCTCCCCTGGACTGCTTGGAGAGCTCAGCCAGGACCACACTGCAGTGACACCCTGCCTCACACCACAGATGGGTAAGCATGTCTCTTACAAATATCGCTGTGCAATAATATCGCTTACATCACCATTAAAGTTTAGACACTACACATTGTGGACTGTGTTAATGTTTGTGTCTAATGTGAGTATTTAAGACCTTTTTGTATACTGCTAATTCCTCAGCCAAGGCCACTGACCTGGAGAAGCTGCACCTGACTGAGAAGGATTTCCGCTGGATGCACAACGAAGACCGCATGGCAGTGGAGAAGCTGTCCGACGGCATCCGCAAATTCGCAGCTGATGCCATCAAGCTGGAGACGATGATTAAGGTATGTGCAAATGATTTGGTTAAATAAATGGTTCGCCTCCATAGCAGAATCTGCTCGTTTCTTTCAAGAATGTGACGAAAATGTGAAGTCTGTGTCTGTGTTTAGGCACCAAATGGGCTTACATAATTCGATCAGTTGTTAATGTATTTGTATTTAGTTTGGATATTTCCCTATGTGTCCTTGACAGGCACAGATATAAAAAAACAGAACTTGCACTAAATAAAATTGCACTAAAATCCTGCAGAATCTCATATAGAACCTTTTAAGGTGCATACGTGTCTAAAAGAAATCAGAATATTGATTAAAACTTCAGTTTATTCCATTTACATGTGAACTTAACAGGCTGTTACAGTAGCCTGGTGTTTGTGTTTCACCTCACTGTGTGTTGTGTTTATGTTACTGTTCATGGATTGGTTAAATGCAGACTGAATTACCCTCATGGAATTAAAATGGAAACCTTACTCGTTCATTTTCCGAGAGGTTTTGGTTCCTTCACAGCACAGTTAAATTGTAATGAAAGCTATGTGATGTCTAGGAATTTTGAGCAATGTTACTGAGAAACTTCTGAACTGGTTCCATGTGTTCTATGTAACTTGATTTATAAGTCTAGTGGTGGTGGCGATGATGACTAATTCTGAGCATGGGAGTTGCTCAATAGGAACATGCCAAAACATTCTGCTGATGCTTGCTTTCCATCACCATTATGTCTATGATTAACTACATGCTGTGTGTAACTCGGCCATGTAAGCCATTGTTCCACTTACTGATTAAGTCAGTCTTGCACATAGTTTGTCCACCACCTGTACTCCTCTGAGAGTGGGGGAATCCGCTCTTCACATTCAAGTTTGCAAGTAAGATTTTCCCTAGAAGAATAAAATGAAAATGCATTATTTGTAGGAGAAGATCATGAATGTGAAGAATGGACAGTAAGGAGGCAGCGATTGAAGCAGAGGTGACCGACTGCAGCACCAAGCTCCCCACTTCCTTCCTGACTTCCACTACCAGACCTGCGCTGTCCACTTACTGGTTGGGATTGACTCAAGAAAACCACTGATTGGTCTCTATCAAGCAGGCTTTGTGTAGTTTTAGACACCTGTAAGACTTGCTAGAAATGGACACCTCCAGGCAAGTTGGTCAAAACAAAAGGCGAAAGAAAATCCTTTAAACTAGACTATGGTCTAGCTCTGCTGAGCAATGACATTTGAAATAGTGGACCAATTGCCTTGAAATTAGGCATTTCAAGACCTTCATAAGGACTAATGTACTACTGATGCTTACGGTGGTTCAGTGGATCTTTTGACTCTTGAATATATCAAAATTATGACCATTCCTGTGAAAATATTTTGACCATGTAAATGATTTATAGCCCTGTCATTAAAAACCTGCCCTCACCTTTTGTGTGCATGTTCCTGTGTGCTTTATTTGGTTGATGGGGACAAGTCTATCTAATCTATAAACATGTTCACATCATAGCTGCAGGTTTCTTCAGGCCCTCCATGATAAAAAAAAACAAAACAAAAAAACAATGCTCATGTCTAGAACATGCAAAATGTCTCCTAAACTAAACCTAAGTGAGTATGTCAGATTTGCTGTATGCTGTCCAATGCTGAAAAGTACTAGCCTGGCTAACGCGACTGAAAAGCTCTTACAAGCTTAGTCTGGCCATGCTACATTGCTAAATGAATTCTGGGAGGCGGGCTTAACCTGCGTTCATAAGATGCCACTGTATACTACTTGACGACTGTACAACCAGTCAGACCACTCATTCCGATGACGTAGGCGTAAGCTCGTTTCTCATTGGTGCCCACAGATTTGGGATAAATAATTCCTCTAAATCGGCACCATGGCCATACTGACTTGCTCGCGAAATTGAATGTAGCGTCACAGGAAGTATGGGCAGGCCCAAGCTAGAAAAGTATAGATTTATTCACTAATTTCACCCATTATAAATGTGCATTCTGGCACTAATACATTTATAAAATAAAAAAGGCCTTTGCCCAAAAGCTGTCTGAAAGCCAGCACTGCCTCCAGGTTCCACTGTCTGGCATTTAGCCCTTTTTACTCCTATTATTAACTGATTTGGCACCTTTTTTTTACAGTTATGAATGTTGAATCTTCAGACTTATCTCTAGTTTGTTGCAAATGATTTAGGTATCGTTTTAAAAACCTTGTTTTGTAGGACCATAGGGACCAAAGACCTGGTCTAAACTGTGTCTCTTTACTACTTTTACATCCATGACGTGTTCAGTTCAGGACTGTAAAAGTGGCACATTTGTTGTGCACCTTTAGTAGTCCAGAACCTCTACCAGGTCACATTATCCTGAACTAAGTTAAGTGTTAATCCAGAACCATCTCCAAGTCACATTTAATCTTGAGCTATTATCGGATGTTAGTCTAGTCCTAACCATCCTAGACATAAGGTAGGGTCCAGGACAAAAACAGTCTGGGACTAGCGTATGTTCCTTTAAATGGTACTATCACAAGTTCAGTGACTCATTTGAAGGGCATCACACCAAAGAAGTGCCAGTGATTTGGTTGGTTATAACGGTCATAATTATAACCGAAACTTGGTGTTATTGTGTGCAGAGCACAGTCATCATACCCCAAGAGGAGGTGTTTGGGAAAAGTCTTTTTTTTAGGTGGCGGAATTCCCTTGGCCAGGGAAAAGCCCTTTGAGCAATTGAACTCAATGCAAATATTCGGGTTATGCAATTCATGGTATGCGAGGGAGGAGAAACGGAAAGCAGTCAACAGGCTGGAGCTCCTGGATATAGCCTCCTCCTATAGCCCTACTCTACCCTAAACAAGTGTTCTCCTACAGCTCAGTGATACAGTCTAGCTTGTCACTGATTGATGATATGGGATCTGAAACAGAAGACTTCAGTTTTCAATCACAGCAGCAGGCTAACTTGACCATACATTATTTTTTTAAACGTATATACAGCTGCTGTGACATGGCCTGAAACACAATTCCATTCAATCTAAAATGTTAGTACTGCTTAGTGTATACTCTACCTTTGAGTTGACTTGATTTGGAACTACTGCAGGATGTCTCATTTTTATCCTATGCTTGTATTTGATACATAACAGTCTGTTAACATGACAGGACTTTGTGGAGGTATATCTGTCAACAATGTAAAATTGAAAGATCCACGTGGGTGTGGTTGGTGCCTAAGAAAAACATGAAGGTGCCACACTTTATCATTATTGATCATCATTATTGTTGTGATTATGATTATTGTTTTACTTTGGCAACATTTAGTGGAGTGCTGAACTCCACTGTGTCATTAGTTATCATTACATGATTATTTATTATATTGTGATTAAAAATTCTCAACAGAATGTTTGGTGTTGTCAGTAAAAACTGGCGGATAAAAAAGGGTCATTCCAACGAAAAATGAAAAATCATTGTATTTCTAAATTTGGTCAGAAAAAGTGATGTGCCGAAGCAGAGGTCATTTCTCAAACTTCAGGTTTTTGGCCTTAAGGCTGTAAGATCCTGCATAAGCCTGCATAGCCCGTGGTCCATAGTTTGAGAAGCACTGCACTTAGTTCCACTGTTAACCAATAAGAATAATTTATTAGCATTTTCATATAGTAATCATGATGCACTTTTCCATGTAAAATGGTAGTTGATTTGAATAGCCTTGCAAACTGATTACAGTAGTTTTCTAGCTTTAACACAGGCTCCAAGCCACACCCACTTCTATCCTCTCCATAGGCCACATCAAGGCTATGAAATGTCAGTTCCAGTTTTGGCTGAACCAGTTTGCCCTCCTTACCATTCCTTTCTAGATAACGAGTCACAGGTGTATGGAGCAACTTAAGGAGTGTGGAACAAAAAGTCAGGTATGAGATTATATATTTTTATTTTATTTAACTTTTACTTGGTATAGAATAGAATGAGAGAAGTCTAAAGATTTGCTTGCTAATGACTGATTGGTCTGATGACCAATCTGGGGTGAATTGGTTAGCCCTTGACGGGTTGCTTTGTGAGAAAGCACATGAAGCCATCATGCACTTTAATGTCATTTTTCAACAGTGATAAAATAGAAGTGACACAGGAAGCTCAGAAGTTGTCCTTGTGTTGAGTATTTCCTGTGTTAGCTTTTTGCATTTTGAGATTAATGTCTAGTCTGGTCTATTAATTTAATTCTGAACTGAATTCTATTTATTCCTTAGTAACTTTATGGCTCAGACCTACTGTAAAGGGCTTTCTGAAACTAAAGTGAGGCTACCACTTTCATTTGCGAAATTCCTTGGTCGACTAGGTGTAACAGGTTCTATGACGAGCACAGATGTGATGTTACACTTATAAATTAAGCACACAATTTAATCTTAAAATCTGAAAGACGCACCTTGGACATTTCTACCATGTCCTACCATTAATTGTTTGTAAACTTCAAATAATTGACTAGAGTATTAATCTGGAAGCCAATTTGCACCACATTAAAAAAAAATGTGGCGCTATTCTGAGGTAATATCTCAAAATAATGAGATACTATCTTGGTATTCTAAGATACGATATTATCTCAGAATAATAATATACTATGAGATACTTTTTCTGAGATCTTAATATTTGTTTGTCTTTCAAATCTTTATTGCAAATGGGATCAAATAAACAGGTATCTGACTGAAATACACCATTTGAGGTCTTGATATCGGTCTTGTAGATCTCCTTTCTTTATTTCTCACTAACAGTGCTACATTGCATACTTTGCACATTCAATTGCTCCCCTATAAGCCATATATAACAATTCTACAAACATTCAGCAGAAAGTGAAACATTAATAAAATGTCCATTTACCTGTACAGAACTGAGGATCAGTCTTGAAGCCACTGGCTATAGTTCCAATGTCCAGTCAAAGGTCGTGGTGGGGGCTGGTGATCCTGAGTCTTGTTTTATCGATACCCAGCTATAAAGCCTCCCCTTTAATAGCCATTATTAACACTGAACCTTTGGATGGAAACAGCGCTGAGGTATTTTTAAATTATTTTGTCTGTTTAAATGAAATGTATGTAATTATTCACTACAAAGAAAAATGACAATTTAAACATTATTTTGTTTTAAAAACTGTATCCACTGTAAGAAATGTATCAACTTAATTTTGATACTGACCATGTTTTCTCTGTAAAAGGTGCGGGCCCACTTTGGTGTAATTGTCCCTTTGCCTTGTCCATCTCTCCTGGACAGTGTGTGTAATGGAGCAGGTTCATCTTGCATTACACACCCTGTTTCATCCCCCCTGAAAGGTGTCCAACCACCTCCGGGTTGGTGTGTACGCCAATGGCAAAACATTATCCCTAAACAACATTCCTCTAACATTACACTGGGGTAGGTGCAGCATATCTACATTTGTGACTGTATTTCTTTACAGTTCTAACCCTGTCAGTACAATAACATTTATATTATTAATATCAGAGATTGTATAGTAGTTATCAATGGTAGTGATAACAATCATGTTGTAGTAGGCTACCTTGATTAGTAACTAAAATGTTTCTAAGGATTTGATGTTTGGGGCACCCATGGCCTACAGTAGGAAGTGGGCAGTGGAAGTGATTGAACACTGTTCTCCAATACCCACAGCTGAGAGGTCCTTGAGAAAGGCACCCACCTTGCGCACTGCTCCCTAGGTGTCCCAGCAGCAGGCTGGGTAGTGTGGGCTTCACCTCACAGGGTGTTCACCATGTGCACTGTGTGTCTCACTAATTCACAGGCAGAATAAATGCAGAGACTTAATTGACCTCATGGCAATACCATGTCTCCACTACTACTTAGGTCCGGTATTGATGTTGTTCTTTCCACGAGAGCTGACCTTTCTGTCCGTCAGGACACACGAAAAGTGAACAGGCCCCCATTCTCAGCGTTACTTCCCCCAATCAGGTAAAGCAGGTGCTCTCAAGGCTGTTATTTTACAAAATTGAGGAGTACAAAAGCAAACATCTTACAGGCCATTTTCTCTGTACACAATTAACTTAGGGTCAATGCCATCTGTTCTCGAAACATCCCCATAAGTGTCTATGACCTTGATAGAGATAGAATAAGGTGTCGATTTGCTCGAGAAGATCTTGGTGAGTGTCATGGGAACTGTCCACAACACTCTTTTCTGCTGTTGGATGAGGTAAGCATCAAGAGCCCATAGTTCACATTTGTGTTTATGGAAGATCTGACCCCCTGAGTGTCTTTTCCTCACAGGTGTTGCACAAGTTTACTCAGTCCCCATGTTCTCTCCGCCTCTTCCTGTCTCATAGGCGTCTTGCACTCTAATGTACAAAGGGGGTGCCTCAGTGGGACAGTATTACGTGAAGCTGATGGTGGAGGATTTCCCCACCCCTACTCCTTATGTCCAGCTGGAAGAGAAAGCACTCAGTTCAAATCCTATCCTCCTCTCCATTACAGGTGCCACTCATGTTTCACGATTCTCATTCATTGTGAACCAAACTGTTTTGTAGTGTTGATCATACGAAAAATTACCAGATGGTAATGCAAAACAAATGTCAACGATAATGATGGGACTACACACACATTCCCACTGTTGTAACGCATAGTACATATCTTCTGTTCTAGTGGAGAACAAATCCTATAAATGCTCAGCCATGCCAGCATTTGTTGTGAAAAACCCAGATGCGGATGTGGATGCTATTTCCGTCCTACCATATGGGGAGGTGAACTTTCATGTCAACGTTGTCTCAGAAGATGAAAAGTATATACAAACTGCTCACATATACTTCCCTAAGATCTGTTCAAATGATTTACATGTATACCAATGTTTACTCAAACTCTCCTGAACCCAACCCCTCCTTTCTTTTTTCCCCACTGTTAAGTGTTTTAGAGATGGCCATTACTGGTCCCCCGGGCCTGTACATGTCTCCATTGAAAGATGAGGGGAATTCTGAGAACTCTTTCATTCTCCAATGGGTTAGAGGTCCAAATCAACTCAGCCGTTTGCTGTTTATCTGTTACGCAGCAAATACTAACAGGTTATTCACTACATTCAAAAATAAGTCATTGCTTGTGTTTGCTGTTTACTAACTTAAAGTGTATTCAGTTTGTAGTCATTAATACAAGACTATGATAGGCTTATTGTGAGCTATTGTGGATTGCAGACAAGTTTTACATACACTTTAGAGATTAAAATGAAATAAATAAATGAAAACAGAATTCTGTAAACTGAAACATAGAGATTATATAGAAACAGAGAGATGGATAAAATGCTGATACCAATTTTTGCAGTTTTCAGTCAGAGATTCAGTGCATTTGGATTCAGCAAAGTAAGTAACCTCTGTAATAATATTGAGAAACACATTTTTCTGTAAAGTGAGATTTGTAATATGCTCCATGGATAAGCAGCCTGGTTTAAACGGTCTCATCCCACTCCTTTCAGGGCCTATGAATGACTTGCCCACTGGAACAGGTACGATATCACATATAACATATATAACATATCCCACCCAACAAACTGCTGTGTTATGCTGTTATTTTGCATAAAGCATGTGTGTCTGCTGGAACAAAGAACATTTCTATATGACGAAGGTTTTTTTTTTACTTTTTATATTTAATATGTTTTATTAAGGTGACCTTATGATTAATATGTTTTAATGAAAGTGATACTAATTTGTTGATGCCCCCCTCCCAACCCCAGAGCTTAACTGTGACAATGACACCATGTCCTTGGTGCTTCCCATCTCCTCCATGCCTGATCTACCCCTGGATGATCTCAAGCTAAACGATATCTCCTGCCCCGTGTTCCATAATAGCACTCATGTGACTGCCAGCTTTTCACTGAGTAGTTGTGGAACAAAGCCAGTGGTAAGAAAAACATGTATTTTGCAGGAGCCTAGAAAATACTTTTTTGTGCTTCTTTTTGCAAAAATGCTTCTTTTTTTCTTAGAACTCTGGCTCCACAATGGTGTACACAAACACATTAAAGAGCACTGGTGTGACGACTCTCATCACTCGACGACCTATGATGATCCTGCCTCTGGCCTGTCGTATCATAGGGAAAGAAGCTGAGGGCAAGAGCTACAGAATCACCATGCCGGAAGAGGAGAAAGTGTTTGGAAAGGTCTACTTTTGGGTGGAATTCTATCGGCCAGGGGAAGGCCCTTTTGCCAATTTAACTCGCAATGCCAATTATCGAAGGTATGCGAGGGAGTTGAAAATGGCCAGAGTGGCCAATCGTCTGGAGCTCCTGGATATGTATGTGTTCTCCAATAGCTCAATGACACGTGCCCAGCTTGTCGTTGATAAATGCTTGAAATCTGAGACAGAGGACTTCTCTGAGGCTCAGCCTGTGGTTAGCGGCGGGTCAGTGACATCACATTTCCATAATTATAAGTTAAATCTGCTTTCAGGCTGCTTACTCTTCTAGCGTAGTGTGTGTTTAATAACTAGGCTATGTGTTTACTCTGCACTTGGAACTTATTCTATTTTATATACATCTCTCTGTCAGGTGTAACCGTGGCAACAAAAATCTGGAGATCATCATTGAAACTCCACAGGTTAAGGTCTACCGCCTTGATCTGTCTAAAATTAACTCTGGAGGAGACACGGTAAGTTGCTTCTATTTTTTGGAAACATATTTTTGTTGATATACATACTTGTGCATATTGGATATAAAATTCATCAAGTGTTATGGCCTCAATACCACCTTGTATGTCCATTATTGTCAAAGTGTTTGGTTATTGTGGGTTTTTTTTTCACATGGTAGGCGACTGAACTTCTTTTGGAGCTTGGAGATCTTAAAGAATTTACTATCTAGAAAGAATATCTCTTGTTAGAATTGAAAGTGGAACATATTCAAGCTCCAAAAATAGGTCCAGTTGTCTACCATGTGAAAATGTTGTCAGTTCACACCTAATTATACTACTTAATTTTCAGCTGAAATTCAGGTGATTCATTAAGCAAGCTTTCAGCAACTGCTGACACTGTGTAGAAAGATCCATGTGGGTGCCGTTGGTGCTCAAGAAAAACATGAGGGTGTCATTCACACTTTCTGACTTTTTTGTTGTTGTCGTTTTACCACAACAGTATTTAGTGGAGGTGTGCACTCTACAATATGACATTTATCCACATTACATGTGTTTATTCTGTGATCGCAAATTTTCAGCTGAAGTGTGGAGGAGTATTATTTTAATGGGTAGAGAATACTAGACAAACTTTGTGCTTCACAACCGACCAGCTAGATGAAATTTCCACCTGCTACATGAACACATCTGTCCCCTAACGGAGCGTGTAATAGTTCCCTAATAGTAAATATGGAAACTCACCACCCACCCTTAACTTTGGTTCATTCTTCTAGGAAGCCATGTACAGGGTACACCAGCCCATGTGACAGTGTTAAGTTCAAAAGTGGGTATCTGGCATCCTCCAGTTGAGACAAGGTGCTAGGTGAAGTAGCCATCAATCCACAAACAACTTACTACTTGCAGTGCAGAACACACTTGTTGCTTCCAAATGGAATCCAGCTTCAACCTCAAACTTTGACAATTCAGTTGTGATCTTTCTCCACGCTGATGTCAGAGACGGTAGATAGGCGAAACCAGAGGCTGCAGCCAAAGGCTACAGCCCCTATTAAAATTCCTCTGGCAGAGCAAGGTATTTCTTGGTGTGCCTCCACTTTGGAACCACAATCGCTAATAACTAATAGACTAATAGCTCTTTATGCAGTATAGAGGCACACTCTGTAACACTGAGGTCTGTAGCACAATCCCACAATTTCACAGAATATTTGAAACGTTCAAATGAAAAACCATTTACCTACCTGCAAAATATATAAAGTTGTTTTAATAATAAATTCAAAATAAGCTCTATCAAATGTTTTATTTCTCAAGTTCAATCAAATCAAGACATTCCCTCTAATGGAGTGGGACTATACTACAGAGGTCAAGGGTGTGACAGTGGCATAACAGTTAATGGTTGTTGGCACTTAACCCTAAGTTGCTATAGGAGAGACTGTCCCTGAAGTAAGTGACAGTTAGGACTAAGTTACATTTAGCAGTAGTGGTGAGTGAAGATATACCTAATTTTTTATGTTTATCCTGAAACTGAGAGGCACTTCATACAATTACGCTCAGAGGTGAAAACCATAAAATATTGAATTAAATGTCCACATGGTTAAAAAGGCAATGCTGGTTAAAACACTCCACTATAGTGTGACTGTGTGCAGCAAATAATTAAAAGTGCAAAACTGTGTATCTCATCACATAGAGTTGACATGACAAGCATGCCAACTCTATGTTGACTTTGCCCTAGCTTCTGTAATTTACCTTGAGGCATTTAAACAAGAAAACAGAGAAAAATACTAAACCACATTCAACAAATTCTCGATGCACTAACACAGGGTAGGTGACAGCTCTGGGTGAGACCTGGGAGGACTTATGGAACATCTTGATTGGGACTTGACCGGGGGACATGCTAAGTTTGGTGCACATAGGCTAAAATTAAGTCTACTATGCTACATATAAGTTAAGCTACATCTACTACACCTACATATACTATACATAAAGTGTGTCAAGACAGTAAGACAATAGACAGTAAGACAGGGCATAGATGGTATTTCAATAAAATCACAAGGTCAAGCTGATTGTTGCCCATGCTAATTATGTTAATGAGGAATGGGTCACATGCTGAGGGGTGTGGTCTAAGGTTCCCATTACACCCACAGGCCAAAAAAAACCCTCTTATATTCCCATCTCAAAATAGAACTGATGAAACTTTCTGGACAGAGAGTGAAATGTCTTCAAACTCCTAAAGAAGCCCTATTGCCTATAACTGAACATGGCACATGGGCATGCCTAAGTTGCCCACATATAACCCTGACACTTTAAACAACCCTGTTCTCTAAACTTTTAAGTACAGTATGCTCAACGCAGTTCTTTCACATGTGGCATCAGCAACCCTGCTGATATCTGCTTCTGTCGACTTGTTAATCAGTTAGCCTTGTGTTTGCCAGTTAGCCTGGTGCTCTCATAGAAATATTCACTGGTCCAGATACTAGAAACTGCTGTTTTATACTGTAAATCTGATTTGGACTGTTTTTTTTTTTTGCTTGTTCTTAAGATGTACGTTGAATGCAAAGTAAGCCTGTGTGTGACCACACAGCCTTCTGACAAATGCCCGGACCCCTGCAACCCTGGTGAATCGAATGTTCTGGTTTCATCATTCCTTTCAAACAACTACACTGTTCGCTCCGGACCTGTCTCTCTCATTGACAGAGAAGTGGCAACAGAAGCCCCTACCACAGTGCCAACCACTATCGCTACCACTACCACTCCCACTACAACCCCAACCACCACCCCAACTACTGCTGCTCCTACAGTTGTAAACACCACCACAGCTTCAGGTAAAGCCCTACAGAGGTAGTGTTGAAATATTATAACATCATCCACATGTACACATAGGGAAAAGTTTAGAATATCTTTGAAATATATCTCATGTTTTTTTGTATTCCTTTCCTGCTACAGCTTCAAAGAAGAGTTCCGGTTTGGCTGTGGGAGTAACAGTAGTGGTCTTTCACTTGTTCTTGTTTCTTCTCCACTGAAATGATATAAATGTAACTGAAGTTATGTAGGAGTTTACATGTATATGCATCTCAGTATCAGAAATATGAAGCTTATTCTGATTTTGGATAAGGTATTTGGTAGCAATAACTAGCTTACTTACCTTACTATATTTAATTCCTTTACAATTCTTCTCTTGTAACCTTGATGGTTATGGTCATGGCGGTGGGATACTGTTGGACCCGATGAAAATCCAAAGGGATTGAAACGTTGTTTGCTGTAACATAAAATAAATACTTTGTGGAGTTATAACAGTGTGCGGATGATCTTCCTTTTCACGGGAGACTGTATGACTTCCATATAATATAATTGGTGTCTACTAAGTCTTGGTAGAACCAATGGAAGACCTAGACCCCAATGAAACATGGCCGTATGACGTCTCTATTGAGTAATACTATTTGCTACCACTAAGGTGCTTTAAGGCTAATTGTTCAAATATTTCAAGTTGAATTGGTAAACTATCTTTAGGTTGTAGTAATTGTACTGCACACAATGACTTATGGAACAAGTAGTTAAAATTGAACAAGAAGTTAAAATATGTAAACAGTCTTGCACATTGGCTTTTTTATTTTATTTAATTTTTTTTTGTGTAGCATTCCCCTGTTGGTACACCTCAAAGGCCATGATCCTACTTATTACCCGATTGCAACTCATGGGAGTAGACAATAAGGAAGAGTTTAAAGTAGAAAAGAAAATTGCGGTTAGTTTTTACAAGAAGCTGCTGTTTGTTTGCTTGTAACTTACTATTTATTTAGGTTTCTGACAGTGAGCTGATTCCATTATCGCTGGCTAAATACTGTCTTTATCATGATTGCTATAGTTATCATTAGAATGAACCTTGATGAGCACTTTACAGCTCAATAGGTGTCCCATCAGAGAATCAGAAAACATACCATGCTGTTCCCTCGTACACAACCTTCACCACACGTCTTTAACATCCCTCCAGTTGTCTGTCCTGTGAGTAGTCAAAAGAAGTAAACAAAAATTGATTAAAAGACAAGTGTTGCATATCCCTTCTCTGTAAATAACCAATAACTGCCCGCATCAGGGTTAAAATAATTGTCTGTATTTAAATGACTAAGCTATTCATCATATCAGTCCACCATGTCCATGACTATTACATTCATGAAGGTGTCCAAATCTGCACCACTCAACAAATGAACCGACAGGTCCTCTACTCTTCGTTTTTTTTAAAAACACTCCAAGGACAACTTACATATTGGTTTAATGAATAAATTTATTTTGCTCCAATACATTTTGCACATAAAAAACTGGAAAATGTGATCCAGAATAAGCCTTATGAAAGTTTAATGTTGGGTCATTATGATAAATACAAAACAAAAGTAATAATAATAAATCAGCAGCACAATCAACACTAAACTTCATTTCTACTATAAAGAAATCTGCTGGCAGAAAATCAAACACACACAATATTAAGTGAGGACAGGGAAAATAACTGATATTGACAAGTTGGAAAGGCTCAATCAAGTTCCAAAACTTTGGTCTGATATCTTTTGAGGACATTTAAAAATGACTTTACCACACAGTTGGCACTTCAGTGAAATCCTGAATAGAAAAAAAGCTACAGTAACAATTGATTTTTAAATTTGAAACAGATGAGCTTTTAAAAAAAAGACAATATTAAGAACTGAAAACCGAGTGCTTGCATAGTCTGCATGTGTCAGGGTTTATAGAGGGGCTAGTGATTTAAGGCAGCTCAGTCAAATTTCATCAGTGATAAAATTTAATCAGATTTCATCGGACATTACTGAAAATATGCGCTGTTTGGTCACAGAATTATTTCAGTGTTGACCAGTTTACACTACATTTATCAAGTACCTGTTGCTGTAAGTACACCTATAACCACAAGTAACACTATACAGTAAATTAGGGTGACCTGAAATCATTAAACCACAGTGCTTTTTGCAAATAATGTTTGGCAGATCAGAGTGGGTTTCAACAGGACGTGCATCACCATCACAATGGCAGAATCATGTTAATATTTCTCATCCTTGGCTCCAGCAAGACATAGTAGTCAATAAAATGCTAACAGTTTCATTTAAGATGCTGCTCAGTGAAAATCCTCCCCATACTTGAGCTTCAGTATGGTTCTGCCTTCAAACTCCGATATAGACAGCATGTGAAAATCATTCCTATTATCTGCCACAGAGAGAAAAGAAATTAGTTATTGGATTCAAACACTTTGAGCTCTTTGAGAATGACAACATTTGGCACAAATAATTTGCTTAACGGCAGCTACAAATAGGTAAGAGGGCCTCCGTTAACCTAAGCTGTTAACCAAGAACAATATGGCTATTGGTTTAAGTAATGTCACACCACATTTGATGCAAATATAATGTGCTATATATGATAATTCAGAAAGAAGAATGGGTAGGAGATGGACGCAAAGTTTTATCAATACTAGTATTTTTGTAACTTCAGTGCTAATTTCTTTGTGAACTATTCTAGCAGCAACTGGCGAGTAACACCGCTAGTAACAGATTGCAAAAACAAAAAAAATCTAATTTCATCTTCATAAAAATAGCCTTGGGCCAGCGTGTGGAACCCAGGCTCAATACTGCAATCCTATGGTTACACATGTCTCTTAACTCAAATACTCTGTCACTCCCTAATCACCACCATTTAAGTGAAGGCCCTTACTTTGGACAAGCAATTGACACACTAAATTGGCAGCTAATATTATCAGCCTAGCCTAGCGGAACTTACTTGAACACATGCGATGCCAATTCCAACAGCACCTATGATCTTTAGGTGGTCTAGAATGAAGTTTTCCAGCTTAGTTATGCAGCCACCCTTTAGACACAAAAAAGAAAGATGTGATAGCATGAAGTTTTTAAACATGCAAACTATTGCTACTATGTTTTCTGTCAATGTCTGTTGTCATTGTATACTGTAACCTTAGTGCTTCTTATCTAGGCTACCCACAAATAACTCCCATCATTCCCATTTAGTCTCACCTCAACCTTATAGATATTTGACGGATGGTCTCTCTTCCCACAGCCTTCAGTGAGCGTTTTGCAGCAGCTGTCAGGTACCAGTCGACCTTTGGCCTTACTAGAGAGAATCCATGCACTGTCAGTCCAGTCAGAGGAACTGTTGCTGCCACAGCATTTGAACTGTAACCACAAAAAGAATCATGCAGTATTTACTGTAATAATAAAGAAATGAAGACGAAGACGGAAGATGAAGATTAAAAACACATCATAAGATCATGAGTAGACACAAAGAACAACAAAATAGAAGAACAAAAAATGTGTGCCAGTTCACCTAGATTTCTTACTGCTGTTTTGTATAATGTACTGGTTATTGTCATCATTGTGGACTTGCCACCTAGTGGTGGCAAGGCCAGTATTGTTCTTCGCAAGTTTCTTATTCTTATTCCGCCGGATTTTTAGACCACTACTCCTCCTAGGGCTTTCAAGTTAGAGACACCGTTCCAACTCTGACACGTCCGGCCTGATCTCAATCGGTGTGCTTACATTCATCTTTTTGATATCTCTTGTTGTTCCCCCGATATCCCTCTTTTTCTTGTCGTGTTTTTCCCATAGAAATGCATGGGGTGGGGGGGCTCCTCATTGACTTCAATGGGAAAAAAACGACAAGAAAAAGAGGGATATCGGGGGAACGACAAGAGATATCAAAAAGATGAATGTAAGCACACCGATCGAGATCAGGCCGGACGTGTCAGAGTTGGAACGGTGTCTCTAACTTGAAAGCCTTAGGAGGAGTAGTGGTCTAAAAATCCGGCGGAATAAGAATAAGAAACTTGCGAAGAACAATAAAGAAAAAAAACGAATGGAGCAGGAGAGAGGAAGAGAACGGGAAGAAAGAGATTACAGAACAGAGAGAGACAGGGCAGGAGAAGACAGAGAAGCAAGAAGAGAGATTGAAGAGATAAACCAAAACCAATGGGAAGAGATGAGAGAGATATAGAGGGAGATAGAGGCCAGAGGACAGGGGAGATTCAAAGAGAGAGAGAGAGAGAGTAGGAAAGGACAGATAAAATGAAAGTGAAGGAGATGCGAGGAGAGGGAGATAAAGGGAGATAGAGAAACAAAAGGAGAAGATACAGAGAAACAGAGCAAGAGAGATAGAAGAAGATGTGAGAAAGGAAAAGAAAGACAGGAAGGAAGCTAATGAAGATGCATGGGTGAGGAGAACAAGAGGTGACCATCAGAGACATCAGCCATCGGAACGTCTGTTTGCATCACCTCAGCAGATGCCTAAGCTGACCTAACAGGCACGCACGCACGCACACACGTACACACGTACACACACACACACACACACACAC
>JAGFZM010000190.1:919478-982411 GCA_017657215.1 Limnothrissa miodon
GGGATAATACATTTGACTTATTATTATTCCTAAGTTGCCAGGATCAGGAATTTTCAAATTCAAATTTTTAATTCCTAAACCTGCTCTACAGCTTCATCTGGAGACAAGTACACCCCATTGCACCGCATTGCTAAAATGACGAAAAATCCAGGAACCAATTACAGTGATAGAACAGACTTAACAACTGATGATTGCTTCTGAATGACAATGGTCAAGACAAGAATGTGCCTTTTCCTTTTCTACAAACATTTACCCAAAAGATGTGTCAGTTGCATTTCTAAATGATTTCAGAAACAGTTTGATGGTTCAATTTAACTTTACATAACCTGCTGGTACATCTCTGTCAATGGAAAGTCAATAGCTCATCCCCACACCCCTTTTCCATTACATCGTACCAGTTTGACTTGACTTGGTTTGCCTTGCATGTGGTGGATGGGGCAAGGGGTAACACAAACTAGCAAACCTTCAACTTTGCTGGTTAAATTTAACACCATATTCCAACTTTATGAATATGGGCCTAAAATTTGGTAATAACGTTTTTAAAAATGTAAGTGTATGCCAATAAATTTCACTCCATGTAGCACTGTGTGTCTAAACGTGCATCCTCTTTGATTCAGACTGTCGGGTTACCCATCCTCTTGCAACAACACGATGGCACAATATTTTTTTTTAAATCAGTAGTTTAAATTCATGGCTTGGTATGACTTGTGCAGCTACTGTTTCTGGCTCACCTCCTGCTGTAGTTTATTCACAGCATCGGTGATGTGGTCCTGGTTCGGTTGGTTATATTTCTGTACCATTGTCTCTCTTAGGTTCTCCTTAAGCTCTGCATTCAACTATGGAATTAAAACAGGGTTAAGTATGCTTTGCTATAATGCACAATGCACCATCATCACTGTGTGGAATTACAATAAAAGCATGTCTGTGAGATCAATATGATGATGGTGCACCCATATCAGCAATATTGTTTGGGAACAACAAAACACATCCATTCACGTGTCGATCATGAGAATTTGCCAACTAATGATAAATAGCAATCATCAAAATTGGGATTGTGTAATACCCCACTTTAATGAGCAACAACAATTCAAGAGTAACATGGGTGAAACGACAATGCAATGTACTTCATGATCTCCCCACTAGGGGGAGCTCTATTATGACAAAGTTCCAATCAGCTGTATACAGTATCATCACATAAAACCCACCTAACACCGGTAATAACAATAGGGCATTATTTTATCATGCCCTCATTCCAGTAGTTACTGATAACTTCAAATGTTGAACTCCTACATTTTGGGGCTTCATGCTTGAAAGCGGAGGGTTCCAGGTTCAATCCTTGATCAGTACACCATGGCTGAATTGCCCTGGGCCCTGACACTACCCAGCCTACTGTGTCGTGTTAGTATGTGCTTCACCTCACTGTGTGTTCACTGTACTGCAAGATGTGTATACCAGTATTCTACAAATGGGTTGAATGCAGAAAGAGTGTGCCATATGTCTGCACATGTGTTTTAATTAAGATTTGGAGTGGAGTATTTGGTTGCTTCGTTTATCATCGTAACTATTTACAGTGCATTGAACACAAACACATACCTGTTGGTAGTAAACATAAGCCAGAACACCAGCCAGGACTTCCAGCAGGAAAATAAACAGCAGCAAAACAAAATACTGTGTTTGGAATAGAACAAGCCAGAATGCCCAAGTTAGATTGAGTCTTAAAACAAGTCACCAAATTTAAATTAAATAAAACAATTTGCATACTTAAAACATGTTACAACTTTTTTCTACTTCTCATCAAGAGAGCAAAGAGCATCAAAATCTCCCTCTGGTATGACTAAGCCAGAGTTAATGTACATTTGGCCAGTTGCCATCCCACTGAGATCCAGTGCGGGACGGAGAGCTGAGTCAGGCCCTTTAATGGGATTATGGTCCCGCCTCTGCCCAGCCCTGATCAATCACAGGTCTTGAACTGAGTGGAGTGCTAGCCCAGCACAGCATACACACACCACCTGTTTGAGCAGCAGGGAAATGGAAGCCTTCAGACCGGCTGCAGACACATACCACCACAAGCACAGACGTGCCCTTACTTCAATGACCTCTTGCTGTGCCTACTGCAGTTCGAATTTCACAGACACAACATTACAGTTGGCTGATTAGTAAAACTCAAGGAGAGTGAAATGGTTAAAAAAACTCCACAATATACACTACAGGAAGGGGATAAGACCGCAAAGATACAGGATTGACTACAACATAAATTCTTAATTCCCCAGACTCTTAGATCATGAGGGAGTATATTATGCCATCACAGCATCGCAAGCTTTTTAAAATGTATTCTCCCTTTCACAATTATCTTGTCTTTCACTCTTCATTTACAATTCAATCTCTTTTGGGGTTTGTAAAGTGTAGTTTATTCTTGAATTTCTTTGCATTTTGTCTGCATTCTTTGACCAATCTCATATGCACCCCACATGCACTTTAGATCACCTCCCTCACTATAAGACAAAGACCCCTGTGGGTTATATTGACCTGTAGACAATTTAAGGTTTAGAGATTTGAAATGGGTGTTAAGTGGTTAACATGTTGAATTCCAGTATATTATTTTATTTAATCTGAGTATCAAAATGTAAATAAAAAACTGACTAAAAAATACTGATGCTGAATCTGTTTGGAATCACTCTAAATGGATGATAGAAATTATTCAGATATTTTAACAAGAAGCCTCAGACATAAATGGATATCAGAATTTATGTGTATTAGTGTAATGCCTGACAGCAGTCTGCAATATGGAAAAAAGTTATTTTGGGGTAAAACCATTATTTCTACTTTTGTCAAAGGTCGATTTTGTCATGAGACCACACTGTAAGACTTATTTCAGACTCACCATTCTTAGAAGACCTTTCTGTTCTTTGAAAGTTGCACAGCATCCCAGAACCCCTGTAATCATGACAATGATCCCTGCTACGATGAGAATATAGGCAGAAACAGCATAGATACTGGAGGAGAGAAGGCTGATGTAGTCACTCTTCTCTAACACAGTCCATATCCCTACTGCCATCACAGCACCTCCGGCAAGCTAGAATAGTGGACAACAAATCACATATTTATTTGACACACAAATCTATATCATTAGTATCATTACAAGATTAATTTTATATTTTTTTACATTTCAAAGCCAGATTTGGGCATTTTGTAAATGTCAAAACTGTTAAAATGGCAAATGTTTGACACATAGGCCTACTGTCTACAAATGTTTGACACATCGGCCTACTGTCGGCCTATCTGGCTAAGAATTTTGTACAACGATATCTATGAACTATTTCTGACACATTCCAAAACTACAAATAAACCTGATCTCACTGATTTCACTACAAGTCAAATGATCTCACTCACCCAAAAGAGGAAATTGAAGGTGAAGAGCAGGTATTTCAAACAGATTGTGCCACATGTTTCTTTCTTTTCATCATAAGCCCCCATGCTGAAAGAAAAGACAAGGTAAGAACCTAAATATAAATTTGGAAGCCACCTAATATAATTTGGAAGTATTAGTTGACTATACCGGTAGGTCTCACCTTGCCATTATCACATGATTTCATTTATTAGGCTTACTAGGCTTTTTAAAAATAAAATATGTATAATACTACATGAAATTATATGAATAGTTAACTTTTTTAAACAGCAATTCATCAACAACCACAAAAGTTGACATAAGCAAGTTATGTTAAAACTGACAGAGGATAAATGAGCATGGAGAACTATCACAGATAATATGCATGGTTGTATGAATCATTCTTATATCATAATCATAATAATCCTGCAATGTTGAGGCACAATAATTAACAGTTGGGGGGAGTTGATACTGTATTCAGAGATTCTGTAAAGGATAGTTACACTCTACACTCTCTGAAAATGTGTCTTTTCCATCTGGCCTATGAATAGGTCTCACACCTATGTGTTAGTCAAATGTCCCTCCTCTGCTGTTTAACTGTCAATTCAAAATAAACAGTTTTATTGTGTGAATGCTTCATTTAACTTTGTTAACAAAGTCACAGTCAGGTTAAGATTTTCATCTTAATGAGCTAACGTTAGGCCACATTGACAACTTGTACAAACCAGGCAAATTCAAACTTTAAACCACTCAATGTTCTTTTAAGTCACTATATATACTATATATGTTTCACAAAAAAAGACATGCCTTCTCATACCATACCATTACCACATGCTCTAGGCTACTTATAAAGACACAGTTAAAGATGCTGGTTTACTTAAACGAATGCCACATTCCATCCTATTTCACTTTCAGACTTTTTTTAGACTAGGCAACACCAACATTCATAAGTCTGTTTTCATATCCGTGGTCTGGTTGCTAAATTGAATGAGCTAATAAGGTTATGATGTTCCGTAGACAGCTGGAAACCTTTCACCTTTCGTTTTCATTCCACCTATAGCAACACACTAAGGTAGGCTATCCCATTCGTTGATACACTGTGATATCCGCAAGGTGAGTTGATTAAACGTCCGAGAGACAAAGGAAGTGATCGTCCCTGCATGATTTACGGTCGATGAATCGAATGAAGTGGTAGTCTAGATCCCATATCTGACTAAACCGTACGTGTGATGACACTGGAGTATAACTACTTAACGTGTATCATTCGCTGCCTCAATACAATAGAAGAAGAAAATCTAAAATAATCTAAGATGCAAAAACAACAGCAGTGTTAGACAGCGCGTGTAACGTTACAATGCAACATTCCCATCTAAGTTAAAGAAAAGCAATCATACCTGCTAAATGACGACGTTGTTCACCAACTTTTACCTTTCTAGAATAGACCAAGGACAGGTTTATAGAAGGAAACACAATGGGGGCTCTTTGTCTCGACCACACGATTGTGATTAAAACACTTCCAGTACGTTTTCACTGTAGTTAGGACACGGATCCAACAATGTCGGAAAGGCTCCACCCTGTACACCTCTGTGCCTGTCTTCTGGTCAACCGAGGGGGGTTCGTCTGGTGTACGGACGCGGTACTGCACTCTGGTGCAAAAAAAACGCACCCTGAGGGGATACAAATACGTCCTGCTTTGGGCTAGGTTGTGGTAATGGAAGTCAACATTATTTTGTTTTTCTTTTGTTCTTTCAGGGTTTGGCAGATCAGGCACCAAAGCAGCATTTACTGTGGCGGAGAGGTTATAACTATGATGGCTGTACAATAAGTAGGTAGCTCGATTGTGTTAAACCCAAAAATTTCTGGAGAAAGACAGGCCTGTCTTGGGCTACGTGCACTCTACCGTGAGAGGTCACACTAGCCTTGTGCTGCTGCTTAATCACATTTGGACATTTCACAATCTTAAATAATTGACAGGGTACCTGGACACTTTTTGGTAAAGAGTATTTCTGTGCTCGACGTGATTGACATATGTAATTTATTTATACACTCAGTAGGCCTAGTCGCCAGACAGCCAATGGCATATTGTTGCTCCCTCTGGAAAATATATACAGTATATATCTCACAGCATGTTACCAGTCTGAATTACAGTCCTGAATACCAGCTATCAGTCCAATGAGGATTCCAATTAGCCACAAACTTCTTTTGAGTCGCAACCCTATTTAATGCTGTAGCCTACATGACCCCAATACTTCCAAGTTAAGATTTTAACCTCTTAAGGCATACCCCTATTTTTCCTTTTTTTCCAAAACAACGGCATACCCAAATTGAAAGTTTGACAGTTCCTACATAGTTTTAGACTCAGGGATGTGCCTCATACCATTGGAAAGGTGACACCCTCAAGTTTTTTCTAGAGGAATATGTATGTTTCTGTGACATATGGACACAGAGTTATAGAGGTTGGAACTAAGTTTTTTCCCCCGCTCATTTCAAATGTCTATGAACTAACTAAGATATGAAGGTACCATCCATATGATACCCCCAAATAAAAAAATCTAAGTCCTAACTCCATCTCTCAACCTGTTACACAAAAAAAATTGAAGTCAAAAGACCATATGGGGGCGTCCCATATATGGGCGGGTGTGCCTTATGGAGTCTGGAGTTGGGATAACATTTTTTCATCACTGCCAAACTGTCTCAGCTCACTACAGCTCTCAGCTGTACCTAAGAAATACCACATCTGGATAAATGACAATCAGCACTGGTGCAACGCAGGGGTCTATACTTTTCCCACTGCTGTTCTCCCTCTAGAGAACAACAGCGAACATCATTAAAGACCCCACACATCCTGCACACTCTCTCTTCACCTTCCTCTCCACTGGCAGGTGCTACAGAACAGTTTCTTCCTCACTGCTATCTCCCTGCTGAACAGTAGTTGAACCAGCCACCTCCATTCAGATCATCATTCAATCTCATTACTACATGCACCCTGCCCACCTCCACACTAAAACTACACATTACCTGCACTATTATTAGTCTTATTCTTATCTATCCTGCCCTATCCGTACCGGCCCAGGGAACGACAGGGCTTGTACCCCTCCCCCTCTAATACCCTAATCTTGATATTGCACTATTATTATTCTTATCTATCCTGCCCTGTCTGTCCCAGCCCAGGGAACGGCAGGGCTTGTATCCCCCACCCCCCAATATCCTCACCTGGTATTTGCACTGTCCGCCATGATTCGTGCACTACACCTGCACCTTACTGTTTAACTCTTAGTATAATTTATTACCTGTATATTATATTGATAGTAGTAATGTATATTGTCTATTGTAAGTTGTCTATTGTCTTGATACCCATCTTATATCCATAGTACCTCTTGCACTGTATGTATAATGATGGATGTTGTTGTTGCGTGTCTAGAGAGCATAACACCTACCAGAGTTAAATTCCTTGTATATGCAAGTATGCTCCAATAAAACTGATTCTGTAGAACTGTAATTGAGATTGATGTGCGTCCTGGGCTAGTTTGTGATTTATATTTAAGTTTTAAATTCTACAATTTAGTAAATATGAAAAAAAAAAAATCACATCCATATGGTTTGATGCAAACACCATCGTTGGTTGTGTGCACTGCTGTTATTCAGAATGGGCTGCATGTAGTTCATTCTTGAAGGGGTTTTCACAGACTACATGTTTCATCCTAAATGCAGATGAAAGCTAATTGAGGGACAATTTCAAATAGTTCACTGCTGTACATTTTCTAGCAATTTGGGGTGCCTTGAGATTTTAGGTGCATTTAGGCTGAGCTTGATGATACTGGACTTCTGGATTCTTTCCAGTTCTGAAATTTCTTTCTGCTATGCGCAAAATGAAGGTACCCTCAACAATCCATTTATTTCTGTTCCAAACTTGGAGAGAATTTATTTCTATAGAGTAGATGTGACCTGCCAAAAAGACAGTTTCACTACCACTATCCAAAAGACATCTATAAAAGATCATAAATCAAGTTTGCTTTTATGGCCATTTTCAAACATTCATGGTTTCTTTTAACAGTGGAGTAATTCTTGCAGCCAACTGTCCAAAAGGTGATTGACTGCTTGACTGACTGATGTTTCTTGACAGAAAGCAAAGTTTGCACTGGCCTTTAGTTGAAACAGTCTTTTTGCTTTATGAATGAAAGACACTTCAAAGGAGAAATCCAGTGTGAAGCTATTCAGAGCTGTTGTTTCAGGTCACTGAATTTTGTCTGTAGGAAGAATAACATGAAAATGACACATTACTGGACACAATATAACTTGAACACCACTGAATCACTGACTAAAAATGCACGTTAATATATTTTCATTTTTCTATGCACAATTGAGTGGGCTAGTTTCCGTTTCATTATATGAAGTGTATATTGTGTACATTTCTCCCCTATAAGACAGCACATGGTGACCTGGAACGGGGTTATGAATTGATTCACACCAATGAATTGATTTCTCTTTAAAAGGTTTTGAAGCAACATATTCTGTACAAATACTGAATTCTGGTCAATAGCCTGTTAATGTTAACTGAAAGGGGCATAGTAAAAGTTATTTTTGTTAAATGTGATTCACTATTCTGTTGAATTTACAACACATTTTCTCAATCTTCTTCCTACTGGCAGTGCTTGATGACCTCAAACATCATGACTGTGGATTGATTCACACCAGATTTCTCCTTTACTAAGTAAAACCTTGGTGGATTCTTATGACAAAACCAGAAAAAAGCCAAAGTGAGACACTGGTTTATTTCAGAAAACCTGTGATATGATTTGAAGTACAACAGATGTTTGTGTATATACACATTTACACACACATACAAAACACAAAAGATAAAATAAATCAGTAACCAAAACATACAACTTGAAGGCACAGGGAGAACAGGCAGTGGCCTAGCCGGTACCTGACAAATGGTAGAAGTGGCAAAGCAGGTCAGGGACATCATAATCATAAGAAGTTGGCTTATACACACAAGCACAATCTCTCTAAAATCTCAGCCATGGTTTTCTCTTAGTACCCAGTAAGAAGTCATATAACAATGCATGTGCATGTGATGCATGTGATGACTATGATGCAGTGTGTGTGTGTGTGTTTTGAGGGACCAGGGGGTGCTGGGAATAAAAATCCCTTTATTTTTACAGACCTCATGAGTGGTTTACTCGAGTAAATATCAGTGATTGGTATATGTGGTGACAAGGGAAACTTCACACCAGTTCTTTTAAAGGGAAGCATTTGTGTGCTTTGGGAGCAGGTACAAAGAAGAGGCACTTTGTCCTAAAAGGATTTAGATACAGGATTCACCTGTAATTGCCTCCAACAGTCAAGAGTTCACCCATCGACGTTTGTCTTTTTTTTTTTTTTTTTTTTTTACTATTTGAGTATATTTGGAAGAATCTATATGCTACTTAAGAATACAGTCCGCTTAGAAATTGCTACAGGTTAAGCAGCGACAATACACAACACTGATAATCAATATATTAAAAAGGTAGACTGGAGTGAGGCTGCCAAAGTACACAACACTTTGCAACAAAGACACTGGAGGGAATGAACAGTTTATGGAGTCAATCTCACAATGATAAGTGCGTACATGAGACAAAGTACTTTTCCTATAAAAGCAAACAACAAATACAGTCTTTCCATTAAACAATGTTTCTTGGTTATGGATAATCAAAATGAAGGCACAGTTGGATGCAGTCATTGCACAGCAAGAGGGGAGCCATAGGCAGGTAAAAGCAGCTCCAATTCTTCCAGTTAAAAAAAATACCCCAAAAACTTGCATCTGAGTTGAGATATATACCTCCCAACTGTAAAAGCGCAAGATTTTAATATGTGTGCACGTGGACATATCAGAGAACAAACTTAAAGCTGTAAGTTGTTAGTAAAGCCAAGTGGTGATAGCAAAGGTACACTCGTTTTATAGTCAAAGTAAAAAATAAAAAAGGAAAATTTACACTGTACATCAAACACATTTTGAATAAGAATCTCGACTGGTTGAAGGGTGTGCCATCGAGAGAAGTGAGCTTGTGTAGGTCTTGAAAATGAAGTGAGTGTTGGTGTGGATGGTGTTCGAAACTGACCAATCAGATGGCGTGGCCATCTGTAAGGCGTGAGGGAACAGAATTTCACTTCAGAACTGATCTGACAAAAGGTCACAGAGCCTCTGTGACACAGTATCCCGACTAGTTCTCAGAGTGAGACGATACATCTGCAGAAAAAAGATGGACAAAGAGGATCTTGTTTTTAAAGAATGCAGTAGTCTATTTGAATACTGGAACATGAAGAAATAAATAGGGTTTTCCAATGGGAAGTCTTAATTTGGAAGGTATTACATCATACAAGACAAAACAAGAATACATAGGCTGTATGCTTCTCCCTGCCCCTTATCCTAGAAGACTGGCATAAATCAGGCATTCATTCATGTGAATAATGCAGGTGGTGAGAGAGTTTAGAGTTTAAGGCTGAGGGGAAAACTCATAACTTTAATGACCAGACTCATTTGCTCCCAGGTAGGCAAAGGTGTTATGCACACATTATACAGTAACTACAGGTATGCCTTTAACCATTCACCCCCTCCCTCTCAACATGCTCAACATGCTTTCAGCCAACCTTCTGTTTGCTGATTGGTCCACTGATTGGAGACCATGTGATTGGTCTCACATGGTTCTGGTTCGTTTTCATTTAGAATACATGAATTGAATACATAGATTAGAGCATGCACACTGCATCTGTGTGCCAGTACCATGCAGTTACTGCACCACACTGCAACATGAAAATAGAAATGAAGTCTAATTTTCTTTGCAGGAGGCCTCTGGCATGAGGGTTTCTTCGGATAAAATCTAATTTAAAGCCATGTCAAGAATCATTATCTAAGTGATCAGTTTTTACAATGTGCAATTACACTCTAAAATTAAAAAAAGATAAATAGAGAACACAGTGTGGTATCAAAGCAATATAAATGGGAACCAGGGATATGCGCACTAGCCTACATTACACAGAATTTAAAGACAGAGCTGGTATCTGATGCGCATCGAACCCACCACATAGCAGAAATAACTGGTGTTAACACACAAGAGCTGTTTACGCACAGCTTACGCCACGCACAATGAATACACCGTATCTGGTGTGAATGAAGAGAGTCTCTTGATGTAATACTGATGTGAAATGTAGTGAAGTGAAGGTGCTTGGCAGTGCTTCCTAAACTTCCTAAATTTGGCACAAAGACACACTGACGTGGAGCTGAGTGCTGTCTGTTTTAGCAGCATACCTGTGCTTGTGTGTTGGGCTCCAGCCGTAATAGGCAGCCCACCTGAGTGGTTTTCGTGTGGATGACTCCTGCGCCTACAAAGTTGGAGGGGTTCGGGTCTACACCATCCAACAGAGCGACACCAAAGCCAATTATCTGTAAGAAAAAAGGAGCAAATATCAGTTTGGTGCTCAAATATATTTATTAGGAGATGCTAAGTCACTACTTATTCAGACAATCTGACCTTTGCTTTGGTGACTTCAGTGTCCATGGAATGCTTGGCTTTGAAGATTTTCTGGACCTCCTGCTGTGGACTAATCAGACATGCCTAATTATAGACTAAATGCATTTATACTTAATAAATACACATATTTAATACTATACTCATCTATATTTTGGAGTAACCATATAAGCATTATGTATGCAAACAGCTATTTATCACAGCCTTTTTAATATCTTACGCGCTCAGTTGTTTCCATCGCTGAAAAAAGTCTTGTGAGGTCATCTCTGTGGGCTGGAAAAACTTGTTCAGAGTGATAGGCAGTTTGACAGCAATGTTCTGGAGAGTACCTCCATACCTGTAATGTTCCCAAGCAGTAAATACACGCGTCATCCTGTAGACATCATTTTGTCTCTATTCATTACTTGTTGTCAAGTAATAAATACATGTAATCATTGAAATACATGTTGTTCTATTGTGTCCTATTGTGTGTACTGGATCATACATAAAAAAATATATATATATACCTGCTAAGGCTATACCACAATAGCAACAAAACACATTACCTGAACTGAATGTTGAGAACAGGTGCCTCTACAAAGTCAGACACACACTCAATATTGACAATCTGTTGCAGCTGAGCACCCCCGTCCACTGTAGGATCAACTGGTTTCAGATGCACGTTGAGCTGTGATCAGGCTGGTTAAGAATCAACTTGTCAACTTGCCTGGATCAATTTTTTATTTTAAATGTATTACATATGATTAACTTTATTATTTTCATTTCTGGAATGTTGCAGACTCATTGTGGAACCATTGCAGACACATTGTGGAACCATCTCCATGTATACAGAACTGAATGCAGCTTACAAGCAAGTCTGTTTGTACGTTCCCGTTTTGAGCTACTGTATATCAGAAAGGATATGAGAAGCAAGAACATCTTGACAGACCACAGAAGTCGAAAAACTGAGGAATTGTGTTGATGTTTTGTTCCCATAAAACACATACATCCGACCTACAGGAAGAGAAACCAAAGTGATTACAGTACTAGTACTGCACCTTGAGTAGTTTGTGGTGGCAGCAAGGTATGTTAGAATCAAATAAAATTAAGCTCAAGACAATTTACCTTCATTTTTGAAAATACCTTCCAATTTTCTAAATTCCAACACTGTCAGTTGTGAATTTAATAGAAATGATTTGGCCAACAGCATCCCAACAAGCATCTTAACTGTTCCAGTCATGCCCATTGATTTTGTATATATTATACTGAAATTTATTAGAAAAATATGGATAGTGCATGGGAGGTGTTAAGTGCTAATGCATGTTACTGCAATGGTCACTTAGTGAATCCAAACTTTTCTGTGTTAAGATTTTATATTCAAATTCAGCACTGCCAGACCATGTTAAGAGTTACAAGGTGTGTGTGTATGTGTATGTTCAGTCAAAAACGTATGCTACAGGTTAAATAAGGTAGGGGTTATCTAAGGCCCTGATATGCACTTACCCAGGTTCTGCCGATACTCTGACTTCAAGCCAATCTGAAGCAGCTGGTTTTCATATAGCACCCCATTGTTCTTGCATACAAACCTGAATAATAGACACAGAATGGTCACATGTATGTGCACATCAATCATACAAAGGCCATCCGTCCACATTTCATCATAAATCTTCAGTACAGGGCTGTGCAGTTAAATTATTTATTGCGATTATGCCACTGAACCTTGGCCAGTAAGGTTCGGGAAGTGATTTTTCCAGTCATCGTTGCCATTGTGAATTAGACTATAAGCCGCACAATATAAACTAGCTATGGCAGACAAAAATGATTGTTTGGTCCTAAAATGCCACAGGTTCATATGCCGTCAACATTGTTTTAATAAAAACATTTATTTACAATTTCAAAAACACTACTCCTCCCAACATACTGATGTACAAAGCAGAGTAAATCAGCGCTGAGTTCAAAATGAAACACAGCAACATGGTTCATTCAAAAAAAATAAAAAAAATACCAATAAATAAATAAATAAATAAATAAATAAATAAATAAAAAGGTGAGCTGAATGCTTTGTTGCCTGTGTAGGGACAGCTGAGAGTCTTTATCATTCAAATGAAGATGGATTGTGTGCTGTTCTTTTTAATGCAGCAGGTTTTTGATATAAAATAATAGACACTTATAGACCTCAGAAGCCTATTGCAAAACTTGTGCTACACTGCAGTCACCGTAGAAAACCATTGCCCGAATTGGATGATCTCACGCCAGGTGAAACATGTTTTGCATGCATTTAAAGCCGAATCTGCTCTGAGCAAAATTTAAAATAGAATTTGTGATGTTCTCAGTTCTGTGAATTAGCATTGGCATAACAAAATTATTTTACAATGTATAGATTACAATGTAGTAAACTAAGTAGTTTCTTAACTCAGGAGGTTAGAACATGTACACAGCCCTTAACCCTTCTTCTGTATTTGTCAAAATTAAAGATTATGTGGCCCATGTACCCCGTAACTGGTTAGACAGAGTCGTGTCTTAAAATGCTTAAGAACCTGTATTTGTGGAGAAATTACTAGGGAAATAGTTTATCTGAATTCTATTAAAACCCCACAAAATCAAATAATAAAAATATTTTCAATATTTTCATAAACTTACAGCTCCCAACATCAGGAGGTTAGGCCCAGCCATGCTGCACGTGCGTTTACAACAATATCTTTCATAGCTGATCAATGGAAGCTAAGGAAATACCATGCAAATCTTTCCAAAAATTGCTGCAATTATCATTTTAAGTCATCATAATATAAAGGTTGATCAAAAAAATGATTTAGGTTGATGTTGCCATGATTGATCAGCCCTCATATAGTGAGAGCAGTTGCTTTATCTTTTTTGACCAGGATCACCATGCAAGTGTCTGGTTTGCTAATGGTGTATTAGAAAAGCCACTCAATATGACCCTAACACCACAAGATGGCATCAGTTCCCCTTAAGACAGGTAAGACATAAATTGGACGCCATTTTGCTTTGGCTACATTAAGACTTCCCCCTTAGAGCATCTCCTATCTCTCTTCTAGCCTGCAATCCCAAAGACAGCTTTGACAGGGGAAACCCAATCATGCAACTACAATAGTTCATAAAATTGAATAAAATACCACACAAGCCCCCTTTTCACCTTGAATCAAATTGGCCTTACTTGTCAGATGGTTCCTGTACCTGGTCAGAACCGAATCAGCCACATGAAGCCGTTGTGATGTTACACTGCAGCAACATGTAATAATACATGCATATGGTGATGGTTCTTCTGTCATACTAAAGGTTCATATTGCCTAAACTATCTTTTCAATCTCATTAAGGAGTTCTGCAGATTGAACGGACAGTGTGGCCATACACATATTCTCTAACCACAGAAGCATTCTTTTTTTATTGTTACAAACCACAAACCTTGTGAGTTAGAGAAAATAAACATTCCTTCTATAATCCTCCTGAAATCTCTGTTACATAATTGTCTTTTTACCTGGAAAAGTTGTCATCAGCCACCGGGGCAGCGGGGACAGCAATGGGCATGGCAGATGGGCTATTCTCTGAGAACACGTCAACAAGCAGGCTGGCTGCGGTGGCCGGGGCAGCTGGAGGGGAGGAATTCAGGGAAGAGGAGCTTCCCAGACCCAGCAGATCTGGAGAGGAGGCCGCTACCTGCTAGCAAGACAAGTAAAGGCAGTTATAAAGCTGCCATCTTTAAGGCTTCAGCTGAGCTTTATGCTCATTAACATTGTAAGCATCATTTATATTTGTTTCAAACCAGGACATCCATATGAATTTGAGTATTTCCGAACCATGCAGTTATAATCTCCCAAATGACATATTCCAGTGATGCGCTGTTAAGTTTTTACAGGCTAAGCACATACAATAAAAAGTTCATGCTAATCCATCCATCCCTAGGCAATCCTTACCTGAACTCATACGAGTTCAAATGTTATGATTAAGGTAACTCCACCGCATTACATTTAAATCAATGACAATGGGATGAGTGAATGGGAAGAAAGTCATAAAGGAAAGCACGGCAAATACATGCTGCATGACACAAGCGGCACTCAAGGGCACGGGTGCCCTGTCTCTCGTATGCATACACACAAACACACACAGGCAGGACCTGATAAAATATCCCAGCACTGGCAGCTAAGGGGACTGCACAGACTTGAGGGGGGAGGGGAGTGAGGGGACTCTGCAGGAAGGATGTGGAGGACACTGGGCGTGGCCGGTTGGTGGGAGGTGGAGCTGGAGCCAGCAGATCCCCAACAAAGGATAGAGGGGAGCTCTAAGTAGCCACAGAGCGTGAAAGAAGCACAGGGCCCATGAGAGAGACAGTGGAAAGAATCAACAAAAAGAATCAGGAGAGAAGTAAGGGTGGATGAAGTGACTGTGTGAAGAGAAACTAAGAATTCAGATTTTTTTTTGTTTGCATGTCTCCTGAAACATTGCAAATGATGACGAGAAAAAAAGCTATTTCACCTTGGCATTTGAGGTGGCATTGGTATGATTTGGGCCTCCATTCACGTTGGCACTGCGTTCCTTGCGGCTCTCCTCAATGTCTGGCACAGTTCCAGGCCCCTTCTTCCTCTTCAGCTTGGCTAAAATGGATGACTCTCGCTCTGGGAATGGAGGCATCTCCTCCAGTACTGTGGCCTACATGCACAAAGGCAATACACAGAACACAATCACCATTAGCACCTAATATATGGTAATTATTGAATAAATCCTTGCCTATTGCTTCAGAAAGGAGCCTGCAAACAATCCACTGACAAAGTAATTACATTACCGATAGCTTCTTTTCTTCCGTTGCCCTTAATTATGTGGGGTGATGAGTTCTGAGTGCAATAACCCTGACAGGGTACCCTCATAAATATCTTTGTTAACCATATTTACCTTTTCACTAGAATGAATGTGATAGTGTTACAGCGCTTTGCTAATTCCTACTGTAGATGAAGCTATTCCTCACCAGTATGTCTGTGCTGGCGATGCAGCTGAGGCGAAGGTACTCAACGGCGCGCTGCTGCAGCTCCACGTCGGCATTGCGGAGCTGACTGTCCGAACGCAGGACCTCCTGGATGGTGCCCTTCACCTCGGGGAACAGGTTGATGAACTTGATGTAGGCGGACAGCAGCAGCGCTCGAGTGGGTACTGAGCACAGGTGGAACTTGGAGTGCAGCAAATTGAACTGAACTAGTGGACTGGAGATGGAGGAGACAAAAGGATTGAGGGGCCTGTGTGAATGGGTCTTATACAACCACAGCGCAAATTTCACAACAATATATGAGCCATTTATTATGTGGGAATCTGACTTTTTAATGACAAGTCCAATTTCTGTGGAATTGCCCCTTAAATGTTTAGGTAGTAAGTAAGGTTACATATTTTTTTTTATTTACACCATTACCAATGCTCTCATTTTGACATAAAAAGTCAGATTCCCACACCATTTTCGACACAAACCATATAACTATACCATGTGTTAAATGCACTAAATAAATGTCAAGGTTCTTACAGTGTACTAGAAAGGGTTATGTTTTCATATATATGTTGCAGAGTGAGAAAGAGACAGAGAAAATAAACACATAATCCAGCCTTTAGAGGGCACTACAATGCCATAAAGCTAATTGACCGATACAGCTTATTCAGCCTTTCTGCATAAAGTCTTTCAGCGTTGCTCCTGAAACACTTAAATCCCACTAAATATTTAAGAGATTACCCAGTGAGCATACCTGGACCGCGGGTCGCCTGCAATAAGATTGCCAAATTCTCCCAGAATATACCCTCCAACTTTCACTAAATTCTCGTGGCAAGCTGGGGCTTGCAAAGCCTGTGAATGGAAGAAAAGCACTTTTGTGAGACCGGAGTGATAAGAGCAGAAGTAGAGTAAGAGACAGAGGAGAAGAAAGGAAAGAAGAGAAGGAGGGAGGAGGAAAAAAAAAACTGTGTCTGCAAAAATCAGATCTTTCTCAGATTTTTGGGAGACAGGAGGGATTGAGAGATAAAGACAGCACGGTGGGCATATTGACAGAAGGTTGAGAGGAGCACAATGGTTTGAGCGCGAGGGGAGTTCTTGTTTTGATGTTTTGAGATTTGAGTAAATCATTTGCTTTCAGTTTTCTTCACAGAATGGCCAAAGACATGAACGCCGCAATTTCAACCACCACAGATAAAGCTGAAATTGAGGTCTATTCATCTTTCGCATATTTTCATGCATATCGGTACAGCACAACATGATGAAGTGGGGAGGATGGGGAGGACGGGGCACAGCTCCACCTCAGTGGTTCATGCAGACTGGCACATAAATCTACATTATTTACCACGAGCCACCAAGGACTAGGATGAAAAATTAATCTCTCATGCCAGAATGAATGAAACAGGGGTTGTGGGAGAGTAGCAGACAACCTGGAACAGTATGGAGGGGATTAATGTTTCTGGATCTAGGAAGTGACCTACCAGTGTGAGACAGTTATGTAGAGACAGAAACAAGCCGAGACTGAGGGAAGCAAGAACAAAATGGGTTTTTGTGAAAAGCCCCTTTCATAAATGAGGCACCCCTACACTGCCATATGAGAGAGAGAGAGAGAGAGAGAGAGAGAGAGAGAGAGAGAGAGAGTGCGTAAGTGAGTGAGAGAGAGAGAGAGAGAGAGAGAGAGAGAGAGAGTGTGCGTAAGTGAGTAAGTGAGAGAGAGAGAGAGAGAGAGAGAGAGAGAGTGGTTGCTATGGTGAGACAAGTGAAGTGCACTAGCCCTGGCAGGCAGGTGTGCTGGTGGTTGGACTCTCCCTGAGCAGGAGGGACAGAGGGGGGGACACAGAAGACTTTTGTGAGCAAACAAGTTCCAACACTGACAGTTACTGTGCGTTCACACCAAAAGCAACCAAAGCTGCAAAATCGCTCTTGTCGCTCATAAACGGTAGCCGCAATAAATAGTTCTGTTCACTTTTGCCGCTCATGTCGTTAGGGATTCGAACGTTCGGTTTTGCTTACCCATATAAAGGAGCCGTTGTACAAACAGTGCAAAAACGTGTGTTTCAGTAGCAAGTTGTCCTGTCGAAGAGGGTCTCGACGTAATTGAAATTACAACCCAGAACAAAATCACGTCAAGTGTTATAGGTATTGGTATTGCTAAATGGCATTTAGTGATCTGCAAATCGTAATGTACACTCTACTTTGAATATAGCCTAAAACAAAAAGCATTGCAAGTGCAGGGAAAGGGATTTCGGTTGGGCTACTATGTTGGGTGTAACATAGGCTGTAGATCATAGCCTATTTGTAGCGATCTCGAAAAGCGCTGGGCCATACAGCACCGGCTGAACAAAAGTGCAGTAGGAACAAAGTTTCCCTGTATGTTCCCTGAGAGCCAAACAAGCGAAGAGCGTCTACATTCCAAATGGTCGCCAGTGTTTTGCAGCCGAAACGTGTCACTGCTAATCTGCATAAAGTTAAGCTGTCTTGAACTTTTTTTAGTCACTCTAGTCGCTCAACTTTTGCAGCTGGTCGCTTTTGACGCTTTGGTCGCTTATTGTCTATACAAAGTCAATTACTTCCGGCAATTTTGCAGCTTTGGTCGCTTTTGGTGTGAACGCACAGTATACTCATTTGCTGGTGTAATTAGTAATTAAGTTACATCACTGTTTATACTTCACAAAGTTAACTCATATAGGAAGAGAAACTGCCCAAGAAGCAGAATTTCAAAAGAACACTGAATGCCCTCTAATGCAATAGTGCAGAGATACTCAACTGGCGGACATCCGGACCGAGACAAAAAATCTATCTCTATATCTTATCTTTGTGTTTATGGTTTATGTCCGTTTTGAGCTGTCAGAAACCGTTAATTTAATTCACAGAAAAAAAAAAGAATCGCTCATCTTTTTTGAACCGCAGAACGTTATCCCATCTTCAGAGTTGCACATTGAATTTACGAACGCACCCATCAGTGGTTGTATATTATCATACTGTAGCTGCGACCTCCAGGTTTTCCCTCACACAGCTAAGCGATTTGCGAACAGTGTCTTTAGCAAACAAAAATCATGGCATGCTCGAAACATGACAAAAAGCGAAAGGTGGATTCTGAAAATCGTGAATTCAAGACAGAGTGGACAGACAAATGTAATTGTGCTGCCAGCGGGGAGCACAAAACTAATGTGTTTAATTATGTAATGAGACAGTTGCCTTTGTCAAAATTGGAAACGTTAAAAACGCCATTATGATACAAAACATGGTCTCTTTGAACAGAATTATCCACAAAACTCTGAGGTAAGGACCAGAAAAAGAAGCCAGATGCAAACATCATACCAAGCAACACGCAGGTCAGCCACACAACATGAGCGTGTAACTGATACCTCACTGCGAGTGGCATAGGTTTTAGGCAAGCACAAAGAACCACTCTAACGCAGAAATTGCGAAGAAGTGTATGGATGAAGTAGCAATTTCTCTGTTTGAAGGAACTCAAAAAGATAACATACAAAAAAAAATCCACTGCAGCAAGCCGAATTCAGTTCCTTGCTGATGATTTATTGGACCAAATGAAATCTGCTGTCAAAAAGGCTAAAGGCATTTCATTGGCTTCGGATGAATCTACAGACAGCACCGATACTAACTTTTCACACTGACTCTTGAGAATACTTTTTGCATAGTTAAAATGTTCCTTTTGGGGTTACTGCATTTTTTTGTTCAGTTCTAAATTTTTAAACCATCACTGTTCTGGACCCTGGAAAGATTGGAAATTTTGTGAGTGGACCTTTCAAGTTTGTAGTTGAGTACCCCTGCAATAGTGTATATGAACTGTAAAAACCGGTGCTGTCAAAACTAAATAAAAAACAAAAACTTAACCTGGCATTAGAACAACTATGACAATAGTGTAACTACTACACGAGCATAATTGCAAAACAAGCAGGAAGTTACTTAAAGTGGAAAGACACCGTACCTCAAAGACTGTTTTAGCAGCGTAGCCTTGCACGTCATCTCTGTTAATAACAATCTGGATGACACGATACCACACCTCCTCGCTGACGTAATCTCCTGCAATTCTGATGAGGTTCAGGATGGTGTCCACATACCATGTGTAGTCCACTGCATATTTCTCAGCCAAGATGGCAACCTTCAGTACCTTTAAAGACCATAGAAACAAAAATGTTTTACACAGAAAATATTCTGATGTTGATATAGTGGCAGTGAAAAAGGACGTACAATTTCCTCTCTAATGGAGTAGTCAGCCGTCTCGAGGTAACTGAGCATCTCTGCTACAATCTGTTTGGCATTGCTACGATCACACATGGCATAGAGGAGGTCCACTGCACGCTGCCTCACGCTCACATCTCTCTCCGTCTGCAGCATGGAGACAGAGTCAAACAAAAACAAACAGAAATGAATGATGAATTACGCACTCAAAATTAGACAGGACGTCTGACAGAAACATAGACACAAAAGGCGTACAAAAGGGAGTACTGTGTAATGGTCACCTTCAGAGCGTTGATGACTGTATCAATGTGCGTTTTGACGGCCTCGTGAGAAAACTCGGAGCTGGCTAGCATACACATGCTCTCTAAGGCCAGGTAGCGCAGGTTGGTTTCTCGGTGCTGCAGGAACTGGCCCAGCTGGTTGCACGCCCGCACCAGCAGTGTCGGCTCACTGTATGGATGAGATACATTGCAAGTACCCGCCAATACCCCAAATTAACTATCTTGGACTGTTAAATTGTTACAGTTTATTGACTAACACACACATGAAACGCAGCTCTGCTCCCTACTACACATTCAAAGGGCATTTCATTTATGCAGCTGAGAGACACACAGACACACAGACAAGAACATTCCAAAGACTAAAAATGAATAAATCATGTGCACTAATTGGTGCTGACCTATCATGGTGAATGATGAGGCTGATGGCTTCAAACAGCACAGCGTTCTTAGCATTTGAGTGTTGCACTTTCTTGGACTTGGGAGGTTCCTGGGCCTTGTTGAGGATGGTTTCCAGACACTCTGTCAGGCGTCCTCTAATAGCAGCATCCTCTGCACGGAAACAGCACCGTTCACCGTACCAACAATAACCGGAGCTACATAACACTACTGTGCAGACAACATGTGCAGGAGAAATACCTGGTGGGGGATAACACTGTAAAAGCCGCAGCAGCTTTACTGAGAGCCAGGGAGCTGCTACAAAGTAGTAGGTGTAGTCCTGTAGGTCTGTGGAGGCTGAAGTAACAATCTAAAGAAACAAAGCACACAAAATTCAGCACAGGGGACTGAGAGTCCTTCTTCATAGCCAGGACTCTTCCTTATAGATTTAATATGCTAAAAGGCTACATGCTGGTTTTATTTGCAGTGAAAACTCAACGTACCCGACTGAGCCGGGCCACAGCCAAAGAGACGGAGGTCTTAAAGTCATCCGGATTCTTCTGAGCAAGTACGGTGATGAGGCTTGTGGCAGCAGTGACTACACCCTGTTGGAAGGAGAAACTAATGCCTTAAAAAGAGCCAACTCACCTCACCCCACATTGGTGGCAACTTCATTTACTGCATTGTTTACCAAATGCCTCCACTCACCAAATGCTGGTCATTGAGAAGGTGAACCACACGAGCGGTCCACTCCCCCATAGGAACCAAATCCGGGGAGGTTCTGTTGAGGCGCAGCAAACAGAGAGCTGCACTCTGTTTCACGCTGTCCATCGTGTCCCTGTACAGTAAACACAACCACACACATACTGTATACACACACACATAGGCAGAGTTAATGTCCTAGTCATGAGTAATACTTCTGCATGTCATCGCGTTCGACAGGCTCAGAAGTACCACAATCCTGCTCACCCTGCTACCAGGATGCGAGGAACCTCTGCTGCAAAGGCTTCAGCCATTTCCCGGCTGCCTACGTTGGCTATACAGTGAAGGGCCAGGTTCATGAACGTGGGGTTCCTGCTGGCCAGATCGTTCTTAATGGCATTGTTGATAAGCCTAATGAGATCGCTGTTGGAGTTCACCAGCACTGAGATGAAAAGATAGCCCTGTTGGCAAAAAACATACAAACAAACAGAAAAACACGTTTCACAAACAAGCATCAGAGATTATAGAAGGAGGCAGCCAATCACATCACATCAAAATATAAACAGGCCGCAGCTACTAGTAGAGTCTACGTATTTGTCCTCCTGATCAAGCAGACAGACACAAGAAGTGTAAATATTAAAAACCGTTTCATTTGCTTTTACGTGCCTTTGTGTATACAACTGTGACTGACACCCATCAAAGAAGCTCTGACATTTTTTTCCAAAAAAAAAAATAAATAAATAAAAATAAAAAAACTTACAATCTGTTTTTCTGTGTATTTGTTGGAACTCAGGAGGTTGACTGCCTCCATGTGACCAAAATCAATATCATGGCCCAGAAGGAAGATGAAAAGCAGCTTGCACACATACTTCTTCTTGCTGTAACCATCCAGAGCCTTGTCGCCTAATGAACACAACAGATGAGGTTCAATAATTGATGTTTATTTCAAATGCCTAACATGTTTAGTTGTGTGAAAGAGTATGGTGCTAAACACAAAACCCAAAACACATGTATCACTACAGAGCAAAAACAGACTTTATTTTGACTACTTTTGAGCACTATCTAGTGTTGCATGAGGTAATGCAATTACCTACAACAAGGCTCATCATTTAGAATGCTGCCTGGGCTAAATTGTACAAAGTAACCAAGTGTCTGCTGAGACTACTACCCTCCTAAACACACCAATCTGTTCATAGAATGCACCGGTCAGACTCAAAACAACCAGATATAGCAAGGAGTCACAGAGCTTTGGCTGGGAAGGGAAAATGAGGTGAGTAAGAGTGAGGCAAGGACACATGTGGGTGAAAGAAAGGAGCATGATGGGGGGAGGGCGTAAGACAGAGAGTGAGAGAAAGAGAGAAAGAGAGAGAGAGAGAGAGAGAGCAAGAGAGAAAGAGACAGAAAGAGTAGGGTTGGTGTGGGTGAGTCAGCAGCATGGGGCAGGAAGCTGAGCGTGCACTTTCTCTCCCCTGAGAGGAAGTGGCAGTCCAGTTGTCCTGGCTCATTCACTAACTCCATATTCAAACAAACTGGGGAAACAACTCTGTGTTTCCTTCTTTCTATCTTTCTACTCTTTATCAGCTATAGGCACTTTGAAGGTTAAACAGTGCACCTAAAGAGGCCATAGCCTAATTAATATGACACAAGCTGAGAAAAAAATATGGTAAAAGAGTGGAATGGGGTGGAGGCTGAACCATCCCGTGATGGGGATTAGGTGAAGGAATGAGACGAAGATTAGACCACCACTTTCAAAGGGCAGGAAAAAGGAAGAGGGAATGTGGTGGTAGTCTGTATATGTGTGTGTGTGTGTGTGTGTGTGTGTGTGGAAGCAAGCAAGAGAGAAAAAAAAGTATGTGTTCATTCTACAAGTGTTCTGCCCATGCTTGTTGCTCTGTCGGAGGTTCACAGGATTAGCCATGGTGAAATTCATGGTAGCCAAAACGCTGCACTCGTTTCCTGCTAGGGCTGTTGACTCAACAGGTCATTCATTCTGGCTCCAACCTATTGTTGTGCTGGCCCGAGACATGATTCTTTTCAGTACTTATTTGAAAACTGCTGAGCTCAGCAGGATAATAACGATTAACTTCACATAAAAGAATGGATTTTGTATTTTCCTAGAATTACTCTTGAGTAAATCTCAATTTAGCCACCTACTGCTTGAGGTGCATCACATTAATGAACTTACCTTTAAATTTGGAGCGGATATTGGCCAACTCTTTGTTTATCCTTTTAATCTCAGCTTCCTTGCTTTTACCTATTAAAGGATGACAATATGTTGAGAAGAACTGGTAGTTTCAGATGCATCTTATGTTTACAAACAAAGTAATTTCCCTTTTAAACGTAAATAAAATATAATACAATAAAAATAAATTACTGCTTTGCTATACCTTTTGTGCATGTTCATTCCTTCATATGCCAACCACAAAACTATCACACTGCTTTCTATGGAACTTCATGATCAAATGTAGGTTTTATAATGTAAATGTACACTGTTACTGTAAAAAAAAAAAAAAAAAAAAAAAAAAAGTAAAGGGCCACCCTGTGCCATTTTGAAGCTCCATGGGCTTGCAGCATTTAAAGGGCACAGATATAAGTGCCCTAAATAGACACTCATCTGTTCTTACAGCCACTGAGGACTCTGGGGGAAAGGTTGCTACCAATGTAGGCTAGCCAAGTTTAAATAGACATGTGAACAAGAATAGCTAGAAATATTATCTCATAACTGTCACTGTTAGTATTCAATTATAAAACCTTACCTAATTTACCTATAAAATCTTACCTAATTTTACCTCATTTCTGTGGGGTGCTCTGTAGGATTGTTTTATATACGTACTTAATAACTGCTTAATACCACTGCTATTTGATTTGTTACACTAGGCTACATTACATGGCCTGGCCCGAGACCTCCACTCTATGGACAGTTTTGTGAAAGTGAGATTAAATGTTGTTCCTTTTTTAATGAGGAAGAATTCAATGACAAACAAGATAGAGTCAAATTCCAGGGCTCAACTACAAGTGGATGTAGATTATTATTTTAGTGGCATCATTTAAAATCTTTCCTCCAGTGGCTCTGTAACAATCCTTACATTGTTACAGTGTAGCTCTGTAACAATCGTTACACAAGTACCACTACTAAGTGAACTAAAGTGAAAAAGCATCTAGAAGGCTATGTCTCCCCATTTCCTCATCATGTAAACTGAAAATAATTTAGAGCCTTGGGTTGAATGTTGGCCACACCAATTCATGCATAAAGGAGAAATTAACTGGCATCTCTGCTGTCTGCCATTCACATGAAGCTCCACATCTAGGACACTGCTGAATTCATTCAGTATTTAAGAGTTCTTTCTTTGTTCTGCTCACTGTGTGCAAAGGTAGCACTGAAATGTACCGAGCAATGTAAAAACATCACCACTGGTTACATCACAACATTACAGCCACTGAACCTGAGAAATGGATATTTCCCCTTTCCTATGCTCAAAGGAGGCAATGTCAACAAGCTGTGGAACAACGTCAAGAGGATGCAGGATGGCTTTTACAATGAGCTACCTGGCCAGCTTTATTATGAGACATTTGAAGCCAAAAATGCCGTTTTTACCAAAAGGTGACGTTGATGACGCTACTCTTTTCAAGAAAGTTATTTTGGGCGTTAACTGTGGCACAACTGACTTGCGTTAGTTTACTGACAAAAGTTTACTAATTGCGTCCAAACGTTAATGTTGGTACAAACGTTGTTCAACACATTGTCAGGTGTCAGAGATAACAAAAACGTTATCTCTTTAACAATGATGTTATTTAAAAGACTGGGCAAGTTAACGTTAGCTGACTTACTTAATCTATCTGCCAACAGCAGGCAACAGCTATCATCGATAGCTTGTACATCTTCCTGGCTCACGTCACACCCACATTTAGCTAAGTAAGTCAAGCTATCTTGTCTAGGGCTAGATATCAACCTGAAAAACTCCACAACTATACACTGACAAGTTTAAATTTGTCTGACACCAGTCCGCAGACTTGCCTTTCTTACTGTATCAATGAATGGAAAACGTATACAAAGTAAATATCTCTGATAACTGGTAACGTTATACATCTCCACTAAAACGTTAGTTGGCCAGGTCGAGGTCAGCCAAGTATAAATGTTATCCTGGCATTAGTTGTACTAGCAGACAGTTCTAACATTAATTAATGATCCTGCCCTGCTTGCATGATATGTAAACTCATTTTGACGAACGTTTCATGTTTATTACCCATTTGCAACAGACAATTTTGTCCCGCCAGATCTGAAGATTCTCCAAGAGGAACTAACATTAGCCCATGTTGACCAGACTAGCTAACCATTCATGCTAATGTAAGCTAACTTTCTCAGTTGGCCTAAGTGGCTAATGTTGGCTGGCTAGATTGATACAGCTAGCTAGTAAGCTAACAATTTAGATCTATGTTCCTCGTAAACAAGCAGGAAGGACTTACAATTTCTTATGTCAGAAATGAAAACGGCAAGGCCACGCATTCCATCACCCTTGGAAACAGCAGGCATTTTCCTTTAGGCCGATAAATCCGCAACGTTTCTTCAAAATGTGATCAGTATGGTATTTTCTTCAGGGTGCAGGCTTAGTTTGAAATGAGGGTGAAACCGGTGAGAGGACGGTCGTGGAGTTCGTGACCGTTCGAGGAGCTTTCGGTTACAGCGTCAGTAAAGTCAAATTCCTAAGTACTGAGAACGCGCACATCTGTTTGGGCGTGAAAAAGTGGTACACATCATGGCGAGATCGAGCATGTGTGACCTCAACAGCCACGGAAGTTGCCTGCCTGTAAACCATTCCCATGTGTAGGGCGGTATTAATTTAAAGTCCAACGTTTAGCCTACTTATTTCCTTCAAATAAATACTAGAGATACAATGCATGTTTTCAGTGGAAAGTACCACAGGCACAGCATCTCTCCGAAGAATGACATACGGTGGTAGTGTAGGACAAGTTCAGCCTGGGATGTTTAATTTGAAAAAGACTGCCTTGTACCTAACACAGAATAAAGAAAAAGATCAGTACCCAAATCAGTATAATCCAAAATGTGTGGTATTTTGTTGTTACTGTGGTATTGTGTTTGAAGGAGCCTGCTCACATTTAAACCACAAGTCACAATCAAACCACAAACTTTCTGGGAGTGCAAGCATGCAGGAAAAAAAAATCATGATAGTGCAAGAAGTTGAGCCATACACTAAAAAATAAGTCCATTGTTAAACAGTAAAGAATAAGAAATTATGAAAGAAACTTCTTAAAATCTTAAGGTACAAGAGTTAGTTTAGGTTATCAGCTATCTCTGTTAACCATAATCATTAAGACTACAAGAGAGGCGGTTAGAGCAATAACTGTACTGTGGGTGTCGCGGGACAGTGCCTCGGTGTCTCGCTACAGCACGGGCCAATAGCTACAGTACAGTACAGTTATTGCTCCCACTGCTACTGGACAACACAGAGCTTGCCTAGGCACGGAGATATTCACACAATGCAGTACATGTTTTTCAACACAAGTGGGCATTGTCCTCCACTATAAGAATAATACACAGTGTCTCCTCATGCAAACGCTTAGTTTTGTAAAGTCACATAATGTTCATTTGGTATAGGCGTAGGTTATGTTAAATTTGACACTATGTGCAATTCATTGGAAATATTAAAAAATAAATACCAGCTTACTCCTATCATTTTCAATAATAATGGCTCCTTACTTTTTACAAGTAGCCTAGTGTTTTAAAGTAAGAAAAACTGATTCTCATAATTGCATTTTGTTTTATACTTTAGATAAAACTGTTTAATGTTATGGATGTTCTCGCATTAAATCCTCAATCACTACAGGACTGATATGAAAGTTTTTTTAGTTCACATATTGATTTCCCCTACTCAAGTGACTGATTTAGTCAGCCTTCTCACTGCCAAGTGCCATTACAGCCAGCTGGTTACTCCCTATTTCTAATATTCACATCTGCCCCTCCTGTTTACCAAACAGTCAAGCTGGAATGGATAAAGGCCTTGAGGTCATAATCAGGCCCTCTTGATATGCCCTGATAAAAACTGTTTGTCTTCTTTGTACCAGCCCAAACACATTGGCAAAACCAAATACCTGTAGTGCATTTAGTGAAATTTAAATCAGAACCAGTGAAATGTAAAGCCACCATGAGCATCCAGTTTTGAATTCCAGTTATGATGTGGTACATTATGAGTTGTACGGAAAAAGTGGTTTAAATGTTTGTGTGTGTATGTGTGTGTGTGTGTGTGTGTGTGTGTGTGTGTGTGTCTGGGTCTGGCTTTTGATACAGCAATGACCAGGCCATTATGCCGCTTTAACTTAGATTTAGCTACTGTAAAACTTGAAAGCTCTGGTCGTCATAATGTCATAATTTGCAACAAATTAATTGTTAAGCCTAATGGAATTTAAATGTAAATCTGAATACTACTCCACCTCCTTGCACACTAAAGGGTGCTTCCTCGAAAACTTGTAAACATGCAATTTCACTTGTGTTAAGCATCTCTGTTTTTCAGTACTTATTTACTTACTTACTTACTTAAACTGAGACATGTAAATAACACCTTAAATGCACATAAACTGAGATTTAAAGACAACTTCCATATATCAGACACCCACATGGGTTCTCCTACCCTTGTGTCAGCATCAAACAACAGATTACTTCCAAGTGTAGGAATGACCAGAAGGTTCTGCTTTTTTTCTGTGTTGCCCTTTTGTTTAAATTGGTGGTTACAATTATGTGTTCTAAATATTTGCAAAAGAGGGTTGAACAAATCTTGAGTTGCTGACGCCCAAGTTTGTCCTTGTATAATATTTGCTAAAGCAATGATGCAAACCTAGATGACTTCTTTTGGCATTTTACCGCACTGGGCATACAGTACATTTGTCTTTTGCTTTGCTTCCATCTTCTGTATCACTTGCAAGTGTGTAGTGTTACAGTAGGCCATGGGTCTCCTCCAAGTTAAACACATTATTCCATTACCCAGGAATCAGATAATGTGATATCCTGTTAAATAATTAATTGGCTCATGTATAGATTTAGGTTAATTGCATTTTCAATGGATTTTTATTATTACATATAATTATTATAAATTATTATAAATGTAATTTATAATAATTAAACAGAAATGTATTCATTATTGGAAAATTTTACAGTAAATCAGTACACTATTGTCTCCACTAAAATCAGTGATTTTAAAAGCTCTTAGCTCTATGCTAAGACTGTGTATACAAATACAGAAAAAGGGGAAAAAATCTTTTGTGTACAGTACCTCATAAAATACAACACGTCTTATCTTGTACTTACAAAATAAAGATCTCGTAATTATGAGATAATAATCTCATAATAACAAGATAATAATATTATCCAATGTGGGCAATTACCTGGTGCAAACTACAGTCCAGAACAAAAAATACTTTGATGCTTTGTCATTTGATATTCCATGTGTGTGTTTACTTAGTCCTCAAACCACGTCACATTAGAGTCCATGGCATCAATAAGGTCAAGGCTGTGGAATAGGCCTTTACAGAATCACAGTAGTACAGAGCAAGCAAGTGTCTCTAGAGAAGCTGTGGAATGGTATCTCAAAAGTCAAGATGCATGATGTAAGAAAATAAGTGCTTTGGCCAATATGTAAAAAGAACATCTTAAAGCATGGCTCAAGGTCCATGATGGGAATCAGGGTATGAATTATTGAATTGATGTGTCTTTGTGAGCATTTGGAAAAAGGTGACAGTCTAGTAGCTTCCTGTGGAGTGGCATGGCACATATGCAAGGTATCTGTCACTTTCCAAGGCTACTGCTGCAGTATGGCAGACTGTATAGAGAATCTCAGGACACAATGAAAAGGATCAATCATTCCATTTGCTGCAGGGTGTGTAACAGATGCTAGCTACAGTAGTTCAGCTTTGTATGTAGAATTTTGGTAAACCTTCCTCCCAAAAGCCAAACATAGATGTGCTAGTGATTGAATCCTATAGATTACTCACAAGTGTGCTGCCCTCCCAGTCTGCGCTGCTGCTAAGTCACAGGTTCGAACGCAGGTGTGTGCAAGCCATGCAGGTTACGCTGAAGCTATGACCCTGATAGCACTAAGGTTTAAGGTGGGTGAGTAACATGTGCAGATTTGCGAAAATTAACAGAACTACTTGGTAGGAACACTGACAAAAGAATGCAGACCATCGGTAATGCACAGAGCTCAGGACAGGAAGCAAAGGCAATAACAAGCTCTCAGGATGAGACTTCAGATTGTTGATCAACAGGCAGAATAGCCACAAACACCGGCTCCACTTTCTGGTTCAGCAGCAGTAGGCAGAGGCATGTCTTAAAAAATGTTACAATTGAACTTTTGATTGGTTTCAAACAGATACCAGACCTTAGACCCAGACCTTAAAATACAAATCTTTATTATTCAACAACAGTTAACAGCTGCATGCAAAAACATATCTGCTAGCAAGTGACTCACACAAACACACATGCACGCAAATAGTATAAAGATATGAAAAAGCAACCCACAGCAACAATATACAGTAACACCAAAATGCAGCTGCACAAGTCCACCACCAAGTGACTCTCTGCCTGTTGAATGCACAGATGAAGTGGAGCTCGAGACAAGACAGCCAACCAAAGGTAAAGACAAAACAAAACTAAATCTAGTGAGACAAGTAAATAAAAATCTAAACAAAACCGAACAGACTAAGAAAACCCTACTCAGAAAATGACAGTTAAGCAACATACCTGACAGAACGCTCTTGGACTCAGATGTGCACCAAGCTACGCTTCCTCTTGCTACCAGGGCCCTTAAGCTGCTCTTCACCTATTAACTATAGGCTCACTGCTCCGACCACTAGTTAACCAAGGCAGGGCAGAGGAAGACACAGAGCAAGCAGGCCAAGGCCAGTTGTCAATCAATTGAGGTTGATTATAGGGAACTTTCAATGCATAATGTAGATAATAAGTTAGTAGGCGATATCCTTTCTTAAAAAACAAGACCCTAACCCTACTGTCTGAATTCAGTAGAACTGAAGAATTAATTGCTCTGCCTTTTCCCTTTAAATTTAACGGCTCTTGCATCTGCTGCTTGTCCTTAGATTATCATTTAGCCATATGGTATTTCCAAGAAAGCAAAAATGCTATTTATAGGGAAATAGCAGCAGGCATCTGGCTTACAAGTGCCCATAGGATTTCCCTCTGTCAGAAAGAGTGGCTGCACAGCATGCCACAGAGACTGGGAGGCGGCAGGGTTGTGACACAAGGTGTTAATTTAGTATTGAATTGTTGTAGACTGTTCCACATGTCACATGATAAGGGATGTGGTCTACAGCTCACAGCTCTACCTCCAGTGGCCTAGAGATTTACATTTACATTTACATTTATGCATTTAGCAGACGCTTTTATCCAAAGCGACTTACAAAACGAGGATAACAATCAAGCTACATAGCAGAAACCTTAAGGAGCATAGTGCTAGGGGATAGTGCTTCAGTTCATTTTAGTGCTAGGATAGAAAATGTTCTCTGAATAGCTGGGTCTTTAAGAGCTTTTTGAAGGCCTCCAGAGATGGCCCTGTTCTGATTGTTTTTGGTAGGTCATTCCACCAGCGTGGGACGACACATGAGAAGAGTCTGGATTGCCTTGGGCGAGGTGCCGGGACTGCCAGTCGACAGTCATTGGAGGTCAGTTGTCGGGGGGTAGCCTGAGCTTTTATGAGAGCGCTTAGATAAACAGGGGCAGATCCTCTAAGCACTTTGTAAGTCAGCATCAGTGATTTGAATATGATGCGAGCCGCCAGAGGCAACCAGTGGAGCTCGATTAGCAGAGGGGTGACATGCGTCCTCTTCGGCTGATTGAAGATGAGACGCGCCGCAGCATTTTGGATCATCTGAAGTGGCTTGACGGCACAGGCAGGAAGTCCTGCCAGAAGGGCATTGCAGTAGTCAAGGCGTGAGAGGACCATAGTTTGAACCAGCAATTGGGAGGCTTGTTGAGTTAGGTATGGTCTGATCTTTTTGATATTGAAGAGTGCGAAGCGGCAGGCCCGGGCAACAGAAGCAACATGGTCATTGAAGGTTAGCTGGTCGTCAATCATAACACCTAGGTTCCTGGCTACCCGTGAGGGAGCAAGAGACAAGGAGCCAGAGTTGATGCAAATGTTGTGGTGAAAAGTTAGTTTAGCTGGAGATATATCTGCTAGTTATCCATCATCAAGTCAAGTGAAGCTTCATTTTGGATGAAAAGTGAAATGCTTTTAAGCTCTAAGTCTGCATACAATTTAGCACCTTGGCCCCTGACCCTGGATCTGAATATCTTGTCACAGGTTGAGCATGTAAAATGCACTGTGCTGTGGTTGTGCTGTTACAGCAGCAAGTGTTTGTCACCACTTCTAAGTATGACACTTCATGGTGAAAAGCCTCAGTGTTGCAGGGGGTTTGCCAGAGATTTTTAAGGCCATAGTGTCCAGTATTTTATATTTTTTTGTGTTATATTTTTTGTTTAATGTTACAGTTAATCTAAAGTATAGTACCTTGATTAATTTAATTAATTTTTTAATCTTTATCTATTAAGTTCCTCCACTCTGGCCTAAAAGCACATTTATCCAATATCCGACACAGTTGTTTAAGGTGTCAGATAAGAATGGGTTAATAAAGAATAAACAAGAGTAGCACCTACACCATTTCATTGAATTTGCCTTAACCAATAATGCATAACACTTCATAGAAGGAGAGCTTGGGTGGAACATTCCTAAAGAGAGGGCAGTCACAGATTAAACACTGAGTAAACCCCAATCAGTAATATGATACCATTCATCATGTCTTCTATGAACAAAAGATACCAAAGAAATGAAACACAATAGGTCCACCTTTATTTTCCAATAAAGAGTATTGCATTTGTGTGTATAATATGCATTTATACTTACTATCACAATACAGTGAAATAAAAAATCACCTTAAGAAACCTTGTTATACGCATTCTCTTTTGAATTAGCGTGATGAACTTTTATAATCTTTTATTATGAAATATCAATTTTCTATACTGTACATTTGTGTTTTCTGTTATGTTTGTACAATAAATATTCTATAAATATTGTATGTTTTTTTTCTTGCTGCTATTGCATATTGACCCTATAACATTTGCTCACTGTCAGTTGATATGAAATTAATGTGACCAGGCTTTTTTTGTCTATCCGTGTTTATCACTGCAATGGAGAATTTATCTTTTAATGCAAACACACTAACATTGTTAGGAAACTCAGTAAATAATCTATATACAACAGAACAAATAAACATTTTACTACATTTTAAATATTTTCATTAGTGTAGGCTATTAGACATGTTATATATGGATGAGTCTATACAAGCATACTCATCTACACCATGAAATAATTTCACTTGCATTAAATCCTAGTTATGGTGGAGGCTGTAGTGTTTAGAGGCTTATACCTAATACAGGAGAAAACAAATACTGCATTGTCGGTGACATCAGTCGTGACAACATCTTTGTTTGATGTGCTGATGTTTTCCCATTTTCATGATTACATTACTACCATATCTAAAAACAAACAAGAACATTTAAATGAAAGAGGACATCTAAGAGAGAGCAACACACTAATTTCAGACACTGGGCAGATTTAGTGAAAAACAATGTTGTTGTGTTGTTTTATATTGAAATTGATATAGGCAAGAGATTTTTAAGACTTTTGGCACATTAAGAGTCTTGAGTGTGTTCGATAAAAACATATTTGTCTCCCACTCTCTGTTATTGGAAATAATGATTAATCCAATATTTAGAAAAATCTTTGTAAAGTTTGTAAAGTTGATGAATGTCAAAATATGACTCTTGTCTTAAAATGCAGCAAGGTATTTTGCTGTTAAACTGAAGAGGAGATTTGTCTCGTTTCTGGTCCCTGGTCCCCTGGTCTTGTTTTCTGAGTCTATGTTGCCATCTCTTTTGGTGTTATGATAGCATTCAAGATTCGTTTAGTTGTGATTTCTTAATCTTTTTATTCTTTCTCTTCTTCTTAAATTTATATTTTAACATATTTAACTGTAAACTTATAACTGTAATCATAAAGTTATAGCACACCTTACTTGTGCATTATGTTTACAATCAAAGGAAAAACAAAAGCAGACAAAGAATAAGTGCTTCAGAGAGATTGGTGGGGTATTGATGACTGTCTCAGGTTAGGATAGACCAAAGTGAATGAAGTTCAGCCTTTCTGCCACACCTTCCTCCAGCCAAATCCCCAAAGACTAGTAGTATAAAGTCCAGAGCCCAGGAATTCATCTTTTTCAGACGCCTTAACAACCATTTCTCCACAGGCCCACTATGGGGACAGCAATTAAAGGACTAATTTCAGTGCTGCTATTGATGGCCACATGCATTGGACTCAGGAACTCAGAGATCATCATTATCAATATTCAATGTGTGGCTGGTTTAGCTCTGAACAGGGTTTTATACGCTGATCTTGTTGTTGCTGTTCACATGAAAATAAAATGTATGTATTTTTTACATAATAGTATTCATATTTTTTTAATTGTTCTGCTGTCTCTAACATTATACTCAATTTCTTGACTATAGGTTACAGAAAGATTCATGTTATCTCAAGGACTAAAATACAAATACTTTCAGGTAAGATAATGTATGATCTGAAGTCTTAAAAATTTACAAGTTCAGTTTGCTTATGTCACTTTCTCTTCAAAAATGTATACACTATGGTATGACTGAGAAACTGAGACATTCACGTTCACTAGTATTGAAAATAATAATGTAATGGTTGTTAAGTATTTGTAGTTATTCTATGAAAACTGGATAATAAAATGTCCCGTCTTATACAAAGTTGGTGTTAAATTGTAGTTTCCAATGAAGGCAAAGGATAGACATATGTAAAATTAATTGTGAAAGAATTTAATTTCTCAAATTATGCTTAAAACATTTATTCTTCTCAGAGGTAAGACCAGTGAGAAACAATCAGGTCTGCAGTATGGGGCAACTACCATCTCAAGACCTTTCATGGAGACATCTTCCCGCTCCCATCCAGCTGCAACTACAGTACTGTACACCCTGACCTCTCAGTGCAAGAGCAGCTATGAGGACTTCAACATCCAGATAAGGAGGGGGGTGGAGAATGGCCTGCCAACCATCGGCAAGATCACCATGGTGCTGGAGGGTGAGTTCAAGTCAATTTTTTTAGGTCATTTTTCAGATGTCCTTTATAAAATATATAAAAACATTTTTAAGTCAGTACAGTATTCTGTTAGCTTACTCTAACCTTGCTATGTTTATAGGTATACTGGATAAGAAATATGCAAATCAGACTTGTGGGTTGTGTGGAGACTTCGAAGGTGTTCAAGTGTACAATGAGTTTGTTACCAGTAGGTATTTCTTTCACTAATACATAGAAAGCTGTTTTGTTTTGAGTTAATGGTGGAAGTTGTGTGGAGAACAGTGGTTTATTACACAGCATGACTCATTTTCTTAGACGCTGTGCCCATTTCTAACCTTGCAATGAAAACATCTAGCAAGCTGAATGGTCCAACTGAGACCTGCACAGAACCAGTCACACCTGAATCAACATGCAAAGTATGACTGTTCAAACCTTCTCAATCTGTCAAATTCTCTCAGGCATGTAAGTAAGTAATCAAAATATAACACATCATGTTTGCACAAATACATTTCTAATGAATTTCCGTTAAAGAATATCTGAAATGTACTGTCATTAACTATGACACGTCTTCTTCCAAGGGTCTTTGAAGTGCCATGAAATCATCCCCGATGAGCCATTTAAACAGGGTTGTGAGCTATGTAAGGCTATGTAAGGAATCACTCTATTGGATGTGCTAGCATGCAAGCTTGCACAGCAATGTGCTATGAGTGGCATTTGTATATAGACTGGCTAAATGCCACAGATTGTGTGCAGAGTGTGTGGTAAGAACTATTTTAACTATAGTAAATTCTGAATTCAATGTTTCTGGTGCACACCTGAAAGTTTTAGGTGTGCACAAAAAAACATAGTTTTCTCCTGTCACTTTATGGACTTAATAACATTCTAACATTAGAATTATTTATCTGCTGTGGTAATACTGAATTTTACAATATTTCTTCTGTACTTCTGTACTGTTTGCCCAGATTTCAACATGCAATACACCACTGGCATATTAGGCATGCGGTCCTCAAATTGCACCAACATGCAAGGTACATTGTGGCCACTAGATTACAGTGTGTTCATATGAAGAGATATACATGCTCCTGATTTACTTTTATTTTCATAGTATAAACTAATATATTGTATATATCCAAAATATGCCTTGACAGCTGTGGACTGTGCAGGACAATGAAAAAAATGTTGATGAACATACAGAATTATTTTGTTTTAAGCAGTTTACAAATTGCAATGCATCTATACTGAATGTAACACATAAATCATTCTAGCCCAATTTAGGTGACCAGTGGTATCGAAGTAACTTTTAAATTTGCATGTACATTTTCAAAACAGATATTTGTCCCCTTCCAAATGGACAATGGAGACGGGTAATGATCTTTATTATTTTTCGTTATAGTTCAATAACATGGAATAGTTCTTTGTTAATAATCTTCACACAAAAAAGTGGGAACACAAAGCAAGATTACACTTTGTCATTTTATTTGCACTTTTTTACTATTACTTTATTGTTCCATCAGGCTAATGCTTCTTGGATTAATGGCTTGATCTTTGCACATGTGAGCCAGATGAACTAAAAATCCTGTTACACTTGCATTATCAGACTCAGTATTGTTAGAGTCTTTGGAAGTGTTATATTTTTATATTTAAAGGCCCACTATGCAACATTTTTTATTTAATTAATCCGTTTCATACTGTTTAGGATGCTAAAATTATTCATTACACGGCGAACGGTGTTGAATGCGCTACCGTGGCCAATAGCGGTAGATACAGCACTTGCAATGTTCAGCAGCACAGAACGCCTCCAATAGCATGCAGTGCAATACAATGCAATACAGCAGTCTTCAGAGGGAGCTGGTGAGAGAGAAAAACAGAATGTTGCTTAGCCCCTCTTTAAAAAATGAATGCATTTTGCCACAGTAAGTTGAGAAAAAAAATAAACTGTAAAGTATTACTTTCGCAGTGAGCTGATATTAAAACATAAATAAAAGTAAGAAAGTAAAAACTGAACATTGCCAAAACCATCAGCTAATCTGTATGTTAACATAATAATAATATCTGTCTTAATAATTAAAATGACTTTGAAGGCCATGGTAAACAATACTTTATTGTTATGTCATTGATATCTGCAGTAGGTAGTTGTGTAATAGGTGAGATAAAATTCTGCAAAGCAGTCTTAATACTGTAACTCACTTCAGAGTGGCTGGCATCTGTATCACTTTTACTTTTACATTGGCATGTATTATTAGTGTTTTTTTCTTTGGTCAACAGTATGAAGTTCAGCAGATGACAAGTGTGTGAAGTATGAGTGTGTGAAGACTGACAACAAGTTCATCACTTTTGAGGCCAGAAAAGTTTGTCCTCCTAAAGCTAATGACAACTAGGAACAAAGGAATGACAACTATAATCGTGTTTTTTTATATATATATTATTTAGAATAGCTATACACTCCAGTTTACATAAGAAATATACCTCCTTGTAGAATAAAAATGTTTTAAATCAATTATTTCACTGCTCGTGTAAAATAAGGCACATAGTACCATAGCGAATAGTGACAAGACAATAACTATCAGTCTCTCTCTCTCTCTTCCTCCCTTTCTCTCTATTCACTCACTCACACATTCAGAAACTTTGAATTCTTATGTCTTGAAACATGTCCCAGCCGATAATGTTTAATTGACAGACAAACGTGTTAACATTTCATTAGAAAAAAGGAATATCTTGCTCTTCAGTAGATCTACTTTTATGTATTAATCATATGTTTTCAATCTGTACAGGGGACAGTATTGCACCTGATGGGTGTTGTCCTTCATATAGTAAGTCATTTTTTTTTTACCATATTGTAATTTGATCATAACAGTATTACTCATGTCATTCTTGATGAGCAGTTGTAGTTTGATTGTAGTTACCAAAGAGGGCGCCATTAAGACAAAAACACCAGTTCACTGAAGTTTATTTTTGATCAATTTATATATTTTTTTATGTCAGAGACAAAGGTACATTAAACCATTAATCGTTCCCTTTAATGCTCACTCAATATACTAATATATATGAAATAGTTATTACTCTCACAAGGCACTGTGGATTCTCATCACATTCCTAAACATAACCTTGTAAACAAATCCAGTCATGACCAGTCATTACTATCCATTACAGAAATATCAAATTTGAGTATGCAACTAGTGGAGGCAGAACATTGTATGTCTTTGTTCAAAATTTTTAGAAGTTTAGATTTTAAATTTTTTTTGCGTTAGAATCTACACATTTTTTGCGTTAGAATCTACATATTTGCAGCAAAAGCATCTGTGAAAGTTGAGCTGACATGACCCCCATTCTAACAAAGACAGTTGGGTTGTGTTTTTCTGGATAGCCTTGATGTATTGCCTAAATGTAATATTGTCATGTTTGGTCTTTAGTTAATCCTTGAAATGTGAGCCACAGTCTGACCATAACTTTGTGGCAATTCAAAGCCAAAGTGACTATATTGTATCCTGCATACTGATTTGATTTCACACCTCTTTATTGATCATTTGTCATTTGACCAATTACAGCGTAGGTAAAGCACCATTGGCTTATGTGAATAGAACATACAGAGATAAAGGGAATGTTCTCCTGTTATCTGTTTTCTCTCTCTTTGCCAGCTTCCTACTCTTCCTTTATCTCTCTCTCTCTCTCTCTCTCTCTCTCTCTCTCTCTCTCTCTCTCTCCCAACCCTCCCCTTCTATCTCTCTCCTTATTTTGGATTTGTTTAATTTCTTTATCTTTTTGTTGTCTTTGGGATTATTTGGTTATCTCACTGCTATGTCTGTTTAACTGCTATTTCATTCATTGAGTGTATGGTTTACTGTTAAATAAACCAGTCAGTATTCCACCAGTTCATATCTCTTCTCATATGTTATGCCACTCTGGTGCTGTAGGCCTACTTGGTAGTAATCGAGGTCAACTACTAATTTTATGGAGTCAGATTAATTGTATTTTCTCTCAATATTTACCCCTAATTTATGCTTCTGTCCTATTCAAGAACATGCGTTTAAGTGACAAGGCCTAAGGTCTTGTGTCGCAATATTTTACCACCTTAATTTATACTGAAAAATGTTCCTGTTGTCAGAAGATTAGCACCACCAAAAGGCAGGTGCAGATGGTCTGTCCTAATAGTTCAACATTTAATTATTGATATGACTATTTCAGCAATGTGGTTGCCTTCAGACACAATGCACTGCTTTAACAGTGCTTAAAAAACTTTAAAGGTGCTAGATTATTTCTTATTACTGTTCACTATCTATTAATGTCATGTCATTAAGTGGAGTGATTTATTAAAGTTTTAGAACTGTGAAAAACAGTGTTTTTGTGTCTTCCTAAATCTATTACTTAAACCTTATGAATCTGTGCATGATTATTATTCAATTACAGTTCCTTTTGTCACCTTGCTCCTCTATTGCACATATATCTATTTTGTAGTGACTCAGTAAATACCTTAACTGTTACCAAAAAACTGTGTCTACTCTAGACATTAGCCTACATTCTTTTATTACCCATTATTTTTGCAGTCATTTTAATTTTAAGTTGTTTTACTGTAACACTGTTTTACTGTGACGAAACATCACTTTCCAATAAATTACTAATATAGCCTAATAGCCTACTTACTATACCTCTACATTAGTCTACAGATGTAATGGTTAAGCCATCATGGGCAAAACGTCTCTGTCATGGGTCCATTCAGTAGGATACTGCCTGGTAAAAACAACTGCACTAACTTTACTGGGTTCCAGGTGTATTTTGGAATGTCTCTGTGTGGTAAAAGGTAAGTTTAAACATACAAAGCTAGGCCTAGGCCTAACTCTTACAAAGAAAAGACATTTCTGAAACAACCGAAATCAATGGAGTGCATTATTATATAGTCTACCCCCCTGTATAGATTGCACTAAAATAAGTGTTGAAGCTATGCTAAGATAAAGATTCCAAGACGCTGCAGTTTAGGCTATAGGCCGGAAAAACGTTGACGTTTCTGATATAGACACCACTTCAAAAAGCTTAAATAGCATGTTCGTTCTCGTTTGTAAATATTCTAAGGCACCTGTCCTAAACTGTGCTTCAGAGTCTAATGTGAGATATAGCCTTCCAATATAGCCTAAATATCCAATTTTAGCAGGTTGTAGGCCTACTATCATGGTGTCATAGTTTAGAGAAAAACACATTTTTAACATGAAACACTAATCCCCGGTTTATAAAATTGCTGGAATAGGCCTATTTCATGTTGTGCCATCTGGCAATGATCTTGTGGTGAGTTAATTATGATACTAGCTTACATAACGTTTTCAAGCTCGTGTGCTGTTAGCAGAGGCGGCAGTCAGACTCCTCACACGTTTAGCTCATAATTTCAATGGAGGATTAATTTTGATAGATGTTGCGGTCTGCTGAATGTAGGCTACAGTATGCAAAGTTTCACATGTAGGGAGAGTTTGTTTCGAGTTTGCTGCTGACCTGTTATTTCCGAATTTAGGCTATGAGGTTGCGGACGATTTGAAAGACAAACTCCACTTTTTGTAAAACAAGTTGAAGTCACCCTTCAAAGTTTTTAAAACTTCTCTTAGGAGCCTATTGGGCAAAGTTGAAATAGCTAAGAATCAGTTTTGGCTTTAATACATCTACCCTTGGAATTAAATAATGACAATGAATATGAATGATTCATGATGTCCCACATCAAGCTTATGAATATACAGTAGCCTACTAAAAGGCATGAAGCAGTAACATGTGTGCCCAAGTAAAAAAAAAAGGGCGACTAGGCTATCTACATTATACGCACGGATGCACTGTTTTGCATTTTGAAAATTGTGAATTATTCACAGTTGTAAAGGCCACAAAGAAATTAGATGACTATTAATAGACTTAACTTCTTTCCAACTAATTACAAGGTTGAACTTTTTTTTATATTGCATCAATTCAGCTCTCAAATGTTAGTGTATTGTGTACAAGTAAGGTTTATGTAAACTAAATTTTTAATTACTAATTTGGCTCTGAAACTGGGCTGCACACATTAAGTGTAGTGAATTGTAGGTTTAATTCTCAGTTTTTGTTGTGCCATTGAACTAACTTGAGATTCTCTGGCACTGCAAATAATGTGCATTAGTTGCCTGAACAGAAGGCGTCAATAGCAAATATTCAAAAAATATATTAATGATTCTGAATATTATAAAAAGTTTTATAATGTTATGTTAACTGTATACTCAAAGACTACTAGAACCCTGTATAAGAATTGCAGACCATCCACAACAAATATTTCTAAACTCTACAAAATGATTGCCTCTTAATTCATCCTTGTCTATAACACTCCCCCAAGTAAGATGGGAAAATGACTGGTGCTCCCACTAACTTTCTGGACAAATCTAATGTTGATTACCTCCAACACCAACCTATAAGTAATACAAAATGAAACCATCCAGGACTCAAATCACTAAAATATGTAAATGGTAATAGCCAACACAGACATCTGTCCACACCGTACCTTTGGGAGCACTGATATTTTCATGCCACCTGGACCTGTCAGCCAGTCAACCTCTTAAACCCTCTATGTGTAAGTTTTATTTTTTGCGTATGAGAATTTCTCCCATCTATCGGTGAAGTGGTATACTGCACACGTTTGAATAAAATGCATTAGCCCTTCCCTTCCCACGGTCCTCATTTCCAATGGTACTCATTTTGAAAATGGCGGCGCAAAATGGATATTCTCATTTGGTACCCAGCCACATCTATATATCAATGGAAATTACCAAGTTTACGGGAACACTACAGTTTATTCATGGAGGTAATTACCATTGTTTTACATTACATTTTTTAAATAAAAAATGTATTTTTAATAAAAGACAAAGATAAATTGAAGATAAATCCTACACATAGTGGCTTTAAGGGCCTCAGTCACAAAGACACTCTCCACCATCTTGGACTGTAGAACCCCACTCTTCCCCACACTTTGTCTTCCAGGAAACACCACTTTAATCCTCACTCTACATAAACTAAAATATTCTGTTATTGTCTCTCTATCCTGAAGAAAATATCACTTCAAAAAATATTGATCTGTCCTTCTGTCTGTCCACTACTCTAATTCTTTCTGATTCTGCCACCAGTTACTGTTCACAATAAAATTGGTTTACTGCCTACCTCACAATATTATGGCCACCACGGTATTAGGGAGGGAGTGGGTGATGTGGTACATATGTACATAATTTGAAATAAAAATAAAGTTGTCTCTTAAAAAAAGGGAACAGCTCACTCGTTGAGTGTTCTCTTAATATTTCCAATCATACCAGACTGTCTCTAGGGTTAGTCTGCTCAATCTTGTTCTATTCGTAACTGAAAAATTTGTACGACACAGGTAGAACCAATGCAGGGTTGGACTTAATTTCTTACTTCAACAAGACCAAGGAGTACTTTCTTAAACATCCATAGTTGAGAAATTATCCCCTTTTCACTGCTACCACTCACAATATTCATGGTCAACAAATGGAATGAAGGGGAAAGTATGACACAATTAGAGCAACCATATCCACCCATTTACAAACACACCCTTATCACTTGGACCCAACAGTCACTTATCTTACCCTGTGTGACACCCAGACAGCTTTTTGTCCTGGCCTTGGCCCTGCCCACCGTTAGCCCTGTACCATGTGTGACCCTGGCTATCTCCTCTGTTGCAACATGTGCAGTGCACAAAGGTGTGGCCAGTTGGTGCCTACATGGCTACAGAATTCCTCAATTCTTATCCTTGGCATGCTCCCTTCCTCAAGGTCTTTGCCATTTTGTTTGCCATTGTTGTTTACTTTCACTCATACTACACTTTTTAATCTTATTTTGTTATTATTTAAAAAAAAAAAAATATATATATATATACTAAATTGCTTCCTACGTGTAGCCTTCTTATGTCACATTGCTTGAGACAGTATGTTTGACACCTGCTATCTGAATTTATCCCTTACCCACTAGCTGGCATCTCTCAAGCAGTGAAATTATCACTGAAACCTGCAATCTTTCCCATGTCTATGAAAACGAAGAAACATTGCTAAAAATGAAAGTAAGATATGTACCGTAATAACGGCACAGTCACTACCACTACTAGTTTTTTTTATTTCTTTGTCACTGACTCTAATGGAGGTTCTCCAACAGATGGCAGCAAAGAAAAATGCACTTGCAGTGATTGATTAATAAAACTTCTTCCTCAAGAGATCTCTGATTCATCTTGTAGGCAGTGTTGTAGACTACTTTAATTTCGGTATCAACCCTCAGGTGATTATAGTTTATAGTTATAGCACACCACTCCACAAAGCAGTTTTCCCTGATAATACAGCATCATCTGAAAACTTCAGAGTTGTATTGAAAGTCTGAGGTCTAGAGTGTGAAAGAGAAAGGATAAAGAACAATTTTTAAACTACCTACGCGAGCTTCACTCTAAGATATATAGCTTACATAGCTTAAAGGTATAGAATGATAGAATATGATAGAAACAACAAATGCCCACCTTCCCCACCTTCACTCTGCCTTTTTCCTCTGTGTACCCCCTATGTACCCCTATATACATTAGAGACAGGTCCCCTACCCCTTCACTCCTTCCACCAACCTCTGGCAGTTGGGTCGGCCCCTTGAGTCGTGGTTCTGCCCAAGGTTTCTTCCTTAGAAGGGAGTTTTTCCTTGCCCTTGTTGCTCTTGGGTGCCCCTTGTTAATGATTGGGAGTACTAGTTATGACATAACTGTTGCCTCTCCACTCTTACCTTCATACTGTAGGCCATTCCCATCTCTTCATCACAACCCCCCCCCCCCCCCCCCCCCAACTCACACCCTATTACTTTACCTCATTCATCACCCCTTTCTCTTTTTTAAATGCACAATAGACAGACAACATCATAATTTCACTACATTTTTAAAGCTTTTAAAAAAGTATGTGACAATAAAATCCTTGAATCCTTGAAATGCCCATTGCTAGCCATTTTGAAGCAGGCAGAGGCAATTCTACATTTCCCAAATGGCGAAGACAGGAGCAATCGTCAAAATTTCTGTGTCAACCACTTATGCATTTTAGACAACCCGTGAAAGAGGGTCAAAGTGTTAAAAAACGACATATACCATTAAGAGCTTTGGGGGTGTGAATGAATTCCCATCAGTTCCCAACAAACATACAGTACAAACACTACAATACAACATTAGCTCACTCACTGTACTTACTGTATACTGCAGCAGGGGCGTAGCACCTAATTATGGGCCCTACGCACAAGCTGTCATCATGCCATTTTATTATTGTTAAAGGTGGCCTATGAGATTCTGCAGGAATTTAGAGAGAATTCGTGTTAAATCATAGGCATCCCCACTCGATTGGCTTGCTGTCAACAAGATGGATGGAGGGACACGTTAACTTCCACCCCTCTACCCAACCATCTTGTTGTTGATTGGATGGCCGTTGTCTGTTATGTTTTGGTGCACAGCAACAGCTGGAAATCACAGTGGAGGGGATGTGTGGAATCTTGATAGACCTGTAATATTATATATTATATACAGTATATATATATATATTTTATTATATTAAGGCCAACAATGGCCTGCTGACAAGCTAAACAGTTTCTATTGCTTTTTTTAAAACGGGCCATTCACAGCCTTCCCACCAGTCCAGCTGCAGTCACCACCACCCACCTAGCTACTCCTCTTCCCCTTGATAACCAATCTATGCTCATCATTTTTGTTAAACAAAGAGGTAGTCACCTGTTATGTCACCTCTTCCAGAAACAAAATGTCCTGAAAGCACTAGGCCGAGGTGGCGTATCTCTATCCTGCCGCACAGCTCTCTCATCTCACTGTATCTGTCTGAGAGATACCGCAGCTGGAACAAAGACAATCAGCACTTGTGCACAACGGGTGCATACTTTTGCTACTGTTGTTCTCCCTGTACACAAATGACTGCACCTCAAGGACCCAGCTGTCAAACTCCTGAAGTTTGCAGATGACACCACTGTCATTTCGGGCAGTAAGTAAGTAAGTAACCACTGTCATTGGACTCATCCGGGATGGTGATGAGTCTGCGTACGGGTGAGAAAAGAGTGTTGAGAGTACTCTGGTGCCATCAACACAACATAGAGCTAAACACTCCAAAGACTGTGGAGATGATGGTGGACTTTAGGAAGCATCCCACACTGTTGTCTCCCCTTACAATATCCGACAGCTCAGTGTCATTCAAGTTCTTGGGAACCATATCTCCCAGGATCTTAAGTGGGAGACAAACATCAACACCATCCCAGAAGCACAGAATGGATGCATTTCCAACAGCGTAAGCATGGTCTACCATAGGAGCTGTTACCATCTGGTTTGGGTCAGCCACAAAACAGGACAAATGCAGACTTGCAGCCTGCCCTCCCTCCAGGACTTGTACTCTAGCAGGTCCAGGAAGCGAGCAGAGAACATCAAAGACTCCACATATCATGCACACTCTCTCTTCATCCTCACCTCTGGCAGGTGCTACAGATCCCTACATACAAAAACAACAAGACACAAGAACAGTTTCTTTCCCACTGCCATCTCCCTCCTCAACTGTAGTTGAGCTGGCCACCTCCATCTCACCATAAGATCATCAATCATACAGTCTTATTACGAGTGAGTGACTGAGTGTTAGCGATACCCTGACCTGATGTTGTCAGCTCCGGTCAGTGATTCGTAAACTATCGACATTGTGTGCTGGCTGGGGTTGAAAATCTGACATCTCTCAAAAAATCCAAACAAACATTTCTTGTACAAAAAGGCCCCAAGGTATTTCAAGTGAGTGACCTGCTTACTTCTCTGACACTTCATGTCGAATGGTTTGAAGGTGGCAAAGAGTTTTTATTGGCTTTCATTACTACTTTGACAGTCTGCTGCTTTGATTCTGGGTCTTGATGAGATTAAACTATACGGGAAGCTGCTGTAAAACCATGAAGCCAATGGTATGATGTACTGCAGGGAAAGTAGAGAGCTGTTTAAGTCCCAAAGGCAGACGACTTAGGCCATATGTTCTGCATTCTTAATAACAAGTCACTGGTGTTGCACTGCTCATTTGTAAACTGTATATGGAAAGAGAGGACAGTACACGTTCTTGGGGAACACTTGTGTTCATGACAGGAGAGTTAGAGAGACGGTTCTTACCAAGACTCACTGGGGTCGCTCTCAAAAATTCCCTGATAAGGACCTCTGACTTACAAGTCACAAAGGTCCTTTAGGAGGAGGTGTGGCTGCACAGTGTTAAACGCTGAGGAGAAATCCATGAAACCAAATTTAGTCATGACACTATTCAAACAAAAATGTATCCAGTGACCTGAAAGGTATCAACTGTTGAAACATATCTGATACATAATTAGGTCATATTTTATTTATTGATTTATTAATAGGCAATAGTGCTTAAAAGTCAATTCTGTGACTAAGTGGGAGGGGAGCAGTAGCCGAACATGGTAGTGTAAGGAAAGGCTATAAAAAGTCAGACCCTTTTGCACAATTTTGTGGTGCTGTCTCATTTTTTAATTTGAAGTAAAGATGTAACCATAAACCTTTAACCTTAAACAAATACTTAAATCAGTTGATGTTAAAATGTTTACAACAAATGACTGAAGCCAATCATAAATATATAAAACACTCATTAGTGGCCATGTAGTTTCCCTTTATTAGCTGCTATGTAAAAGGAAATTACATTAATTGCATCCTTTTTGTTTAGGTTGAAGTCTTATAAATAAAGTTGGAATAGATCTACCGGTATTTCATTTAGCAAATATACAGTAGTCATACAGTACAGTAGACTTACTTAAAAGAGTGGAAAAACTAGCTTAGGGAAGCACCTTGGAGCTGATTGAATAACTACTACCACTAGATATGCCATCAGGATCACAAGGAAATCTGGCTAAAATTTCCCACTGAAGGGACATTGGACCCCCCACCACATTTTGACAAAGCACAAAAAAGTATTAAATTTTAAATGGGTGTATTTTTCCTCAAAAACAAAATTTTACCTTGTTTGCAAACTTAGTGTTGTTGTTGATGTAGCGTTCCTGAATCTCATTTACTGCTATCTAACTTCTACTAGCCTTGCTCTTCATGCAGAATACTATTGCATCTCCACCCCAGCAGCTCTTCAATGCTAGCCAGCTAACCAGCCAGGGCTTTTTGGTTGACTGTCAAAAGAACTTGCCCCCCATTGCCAATGTTCATATACCCTTATACTCTATGTCATTGGCAGATAATATAGTATAGTATAATATAGACCAATCTACGAGTCAATTAATTTTCTAGTCTAGCAATATGTCTAGTGTAGCAGTATATTTTGATTAAAAGTACAAAAAGGTCCAATAATGTTTTCATTTGACGGTGGAAATTTTTTGGGACAAAGGATATTTCAAAGGATGTTTCCGAAATGCAAGCTCTTGAACTTATAAACATGAATGAATAGTTGAACTTAAATATTATTTAGTAGAGCACAAGAGTGGCATAAAAAACGAGTGGTTTATTTAACAGTAATCCTTAAAGTCATATGCATCGATAGCAGTTAAACTGACAAACAGTGAGAAAACCAAGTAACCCAAAACTAAGTAAATCAAGAAATTAAACAAAACCGAGAGGGGGGGCTGCTAGAAAAGAGCTGGAACAAAGGAGAACTTCTCATTTATCTCTGTTTGCTCCATTCACACAAGCCAATGGTCCTTTATCTAATCTGTAATTGGTCAACTGTCTGAGGACAATACAAAGGTGTGAATTGAAATTAGTATACAGGATCTTGTGTACATAGAACTTTGCATTGCCACCATGTTATGATCAGACTGCACAAGGATTATTTCAAGAACAAACCATTTGAGAGTTTGAGTGAGAGTATTTAGCCCAGTGTACCAGACTCACACTTTTCTTTGTTCTCACAAGTCTGGATGATTTTGACAGCAATCACTTTCTAGCAACTCATGCTTAAGCCATTCCAGGACCATGGCCAGCTACCCAGCCAAAAATGTAGTCTTTAGTTTAGCAGGCGTACTTGTAGGCTGTGGGTAATATTACAGTTACATTAATTGACCTTATGGGACTCTCTGGGGCATAGTGGCTACTGACCTCCCTGCTGTAGTGCTGGGTTCAAAGTAGACTGCAATCAACTTTAGCCATTTCAGAAGGCCCATTTCAAAATAAATCAACTCTGGTTCTTAGAGGCCTTGCAACTGACAATTCTGCATGGACAGTATACGTACATGCACATATTCTAAATTAGAATTGAATTAAATAGCAGATCCATGACCAAGATGTGATTAATTTTGAGCTAGGCCTTTATTGTGAGTCACAAATCCAACTACAAAATCATCAAGTTAAATGGGTGTTGAGTGCCTAACTGTAGACGTGCTTCCATTCTTTTATTAGCTATTTAAACAAGGAAAAGCAAAGTCAATGCCTATCTATCTCTTAGTCTGTCATAGATACAGTCTGTAAGGTACAATGGCATAATAACATGGCTATAATGCCTTTCAGTCTAAGGTGCGTGTGCTTTATTGTTGCTGCTTCGCAGCTCTTTTTTATAGGAGAGCCAAGAGAATCTGCATTTATCTGTGTAGTTTGGTATTACACTTTTAATTGGTAGAGGACCGGTTTTGATTGGCTGTTTGTGAGCTCTGCAACTGCCCAAATGATTTGCACTCTCTAAACAGACACTGTAACCGGGGATTGTTGAGAAAAATAGCATGGTCTACCAGGCCACTAGGGAGTAGCTTCTTTTGGGGGTGTTCTAACTTAAACTGTTTGCTAGGAGTCTGGAATCTGTCTGGAATGCATTAAGCATTATTAACACAGAGACTTAAAATATATATTACATGAGATGTAGTCAAGCATCTCACTACAGTCTAAATGAGATGCTCTGGCAAGATCTGAAGTATTTCGTTGGGTAAAGCAGAGGGCAAAATTTCCAAATGTTTATTGATTGTAGAAATTTGGGATATGGGTGTAATGTTAGCCAGTATGTAGTATTTAATGCCATATGTCTTGGTACTCCCAAACTTCAATAAATAAATGATTTTGTGTTAGCCTGACAGGTCAGAATATAACATCAAAAGATGTATAATCTGGCTATGAGAGACAGACCAACCCAAGGTGCAGAATCCATGGTTGTCTTTCAAACTTCCTCTAGGTAATGTAGATGGGTATACCATGCTATGTTGATCATTGAAAAAGACACCATGTAAACATTTACAATATTTCAGTACCTCATCAAAATGCTAATAGAGATAGAGATAGAGATAATAGAGTGTTTTGTCATTAGCAAAATGATTTTTTTTATAGACTACAAGGCTTTTTCATTTATTAAGAGCTATTTATAAAATAATGATGGCATCTTTGTGGTGTTTTTGGATAAAACTATCTGCCTAAGTGTATAACCATATTAACTATTTAGTTGTGACACACAAGCAAAAGAAAAAAAAGATGGCAAATACTTTTTCACGGCTCTGTAACACAAAATGTAATGTTAATAAACTAGACCATTTGGTGATATTCCCCGTTAATATTCAATTTGCTATTACATTTAAATACGTTCATCAGTGTTTTACTATTACCTTAAATCCTACCAAACACCGATTGATGTGCCTGACTCATTTTGGTGGAGACCCCACTGCCTTTGTTATCAGCCTAATTGTTGATTCATCTCTAAATATGAACACACCTGCATTGTTGGGAGACAGGATGAACAAATAAAACACTGATTGTAATATCTACCACAGCAATTTTTCACCTTTGAATCAAACTGTCAGCGGGCCGTCCAACCTCACATCTGAACTGGCACATGCCATACCACTAATTCCATCAAGGTGAAACTGAAGAAAGAAAATGTTAACTGCGCTGTTAATTAAAAAAAAAAAGAAAACTTAACAAGGAAATCTAAAATCAGTGCATATAGTTATGACTTAAAATGTGTTATACATTTTAGGTCTATAAGAGTCAAGGCCTGAGCATAACATCAGGAAATCAATTTCTCTCTTCTTAATTAATTGTCACCTTTGTGTTAGTTCTATTCTCAGTTGGTGTTTTTACTATAAATCTTTGTGTGGTCCCTGTATAATTTCCCAAAATCATAGCTAATCCTTGAGAAAGAAAAACACTGTAGAAATAACACATTTTTTAAGGCGTCACCTGGCAAGTTTAAGTCTTAGACTGAATAACCATATAAAAGTACATTCAAATTGAGGGGATGTCTGATGTCTCTGAGAAATGTTGTTGTTTGCCTCAACAGGTCTCCAAGGCAATGAATAAGGGTTTCAAAGACATTTTGGCAGAGGTGAGTCTACAGTAGCCTATGGCAAATCTTAAATGATGTAGATATCGAAACAGTGGTTGGGTGTTTTACAATGGACCAAATATGGTGACATTTATCCTTCACAGGTGTAGCACATTATGAGTTTAGAATGTTTGAGATAAGAAAAACAATGGAGCTTTGCCCGTACAATGTACTGTGAATGGATATAATGTGTAATTAATATTTGGAAAAAGAAACACCCTTGTCCAGCTGTGTGAGTGTAAGGCATGAGTCAAAACAAGACAAACAATGAAATGGTTCTGTTACTAATTCTGTTACCATTATTAGGATTTTCAAATGTCTTACAACTAAAGATTTGTCTAGTTGATCAAAACATTCAGTTATCCCACACCTTACTCAAAACACATTCTAAATCAAAAGAAGATAAAAATCATAAACCAAGACAAGCCAGAGTTGTGGTAGCGGCTCTGGTGGGGTTTTGATGACTGTCTCACTTTGGGAAGGACCAAAGTGATTCAAGTTCAGCCCTGCTGCCACACCTTCCTCCAGTCAAATCCACAAAGACTGGTAGTATAAAGTCCAGAGCTCTTGTCCATACTCTACTCATTTACCTGTGGAACAGCATTTCCCCACAGGCCCACTATGGGGACAGCCAAGGAGACACCCTTTTCGGTGCTGCTATGGATGGCCATATGCATCGGACTCACCACCTCCGAGACAGGTACAATGTCTTTATCCTTGTTCATTGTGTGGCTAGTCTAGCTGTGCACAGGGTTTTATGTGCTGATCTAGGTATTGTTGCCTTTAATAGTAAGGAAAGAAGGGATATCTTGTTTTCCAAGTATACTCTGCCCTTTTTATGGTCATAGCTCTTATGTTTGAAAATATGATTAATGCTTGGGCAATCCTGTATGTATGACAAAGGGATCTGTTTTCTTAAGAATCAACAGTGCATGGTCACACACCTTATACAATCTATTTTACTCTTTCAGGCCCCACAAAGGTTAATGTAATTCCAACAATGAGCAAGATACCAATGCTTGCAGGTAAGAACATTTCCTTACATCACAGAATACTGTTCCTGTACTCAGAATTCTTGACAGAAGACAAGTTATGGCTGACAGACACATGCGCATGTCAAATAATTAGTTAAATTCAGAAAGCCAGCGAAGGGGCTATCAGTAGATTGAAAGTTCCCATGTGAATGAATCCTAGGGATGCATAAAATACATGTATTTGTATAATAGCTATAGTTAATATCCACATTCATTTGGAATACTTTCTGTTACTTTGTTCAGGCTTTCACAAACCACCCTCTGTAGCTACAGCACATAATGTTTTCGTTAATGTAGGATAGCAGATAAAAAGGTTGTTTAATAGAATTATATATTACATATTACATTTTTATTTAATGTTTACTCTTAGGATCAAGCCCAATGCACAATGATCAGGTCTGCAGTACATGGGGCAACTACCATTTCAAGACCTTTGATGGAGACATCTTCCAGCTCCCATCCAGCTGCAACTACATCCTGACCTCTCAGTGCAAGAGCAGCTATGAGGACTTCAACATCCAGATAAGGAGGGAGGTGGAGAATGGCCTGCCAACCATTGGCAAGATCACCATGGTGCTGGAGGGCACTGTGGTGGAGCTGACCAAGACCTCTGTCTCTGTAAATGGGAAACTGTAAGTAGGGCAATGTTTTAGTTGTTTTCAGTGAAGAGTGTTGGCAGATGTGGCACACACTCAATAATCTCCTCTGCCGTCTTTGTTATTGAAAACTTCGGAGAATTTAGGAGTGACAATGTATTTATATTCATATTACACATACCTTCTTAAAAATGTATTATTTGTAATATGGTTCTGTGTTAAAAAGACTGATGTACATCTTGTGACTGATTTACGACTGTGTGTTTTTTAGTGTTGCGCTGCCATTCAGTGAGTCAGGAGTTCTTATTGAAAAGACACCCTCATACATCAACATCAAAGCAAAGCTGGGTCTCTTGGCCCAGTGGAATGAGGAAGATGCCTTCATGGTACAAACACTGCATCTCATTAAGAAACTAAATAAGACCATGGATATTTTTGGCAATTTCCATAGTATGAGGAGGAAATTATTTCTTCTCTGTAATAGAGTTAATTAATATACTGAGTCTAATTAATTAATTAAGCAGTAAGGTCTTTAATATTCATGGATGCTGGTACTGTATTGCAAAAGAATATTCTTACCAGCTGTAAATATATTTGACATAAGAAAGTTTAGCAGCTTATTGTACAGTATGGCTTTTTATCAACTTACTATATTTTGCTCCCTGACATAATCACAACCCATTTTTATTTTTTTTATAGGTGGAACTGGACAAGAAATATGTAAACCAAACTTGTGGGTTGTGTGGGGACTTCAATGGTGCCCAGACATACAATGAGTTTGTCACAAGTGGTAAATATCTTGTTTCACCAGAACTGTTCTGTATTTTTTTTTTGTAATTTGTTTAGAACATGCGTAACAGCACAATCTAATTTTTATTTAGACGGTGTGCCCATTTCTAACCTTGACTATGGAAACATCTGGAAGCTGGATGGTCCAACTGAGACCTGCATAGAACCAGTCACACCTGAACCAACATGCAAAGATATGGTATGTCTGGACTAGAGAACTGGAAGTTATTTTGTCTCAAATAAAAAGTGCAAACCAAGTGTAAGCAGCTTTTAACCATTCTCTATGACCTGGTGATCTGTATATGTATAAATCGTTCATAATGTGGAACAATGAATTTGTGGTGAAATTGTTTGTCTTTGTTAGACATCAGTGTGTGAGCAGCTGCTTTCCAATCCAGCCTTTGAAAGCTGTAAGTCTGTCGTGGACATTGACTCATTTGTCAAGGCCTGTGCGAAAGACCTCTGCATGTGCATGAACACCTCAGACTCATTTTGCTTATGCGGTACCATATCTGAGTATTCACGCCAGTGCATCCATGCTGGAGGGAAACCCGGCAATTGGAGGACAGAACAGTTCTGCTGTGAGTATCTCCTGTTATCTCCATCAGTATCAACAAGAACATGCTGAGCTGCAGTAAGTGACATGCCCATGTGTCCTGCAGCAAAATCATGCCCATCCAGCATGGTGCACCAGGAGTGTGGAAGCCCTTGTGTCGACACCTGTTCAAACCCTCACAGAGGACAGATGTGTGAAGAGCACTGCATGGATGGATGCTTCTGCCCACCAGGTATGGATCTCGGACAAATAGGTCTGATCTTTCATTAAACTGATCTTTTCATTTTACCAGCTTATGATACACATCTCTGTGTTAATAACCACATCTCTCTCCCTTCTGCCTTTAACCAGTCTATTATGCTGTCACTATGTTGCCCTTCTGCCTTTAACCAGTCTATTATGCTGTCACAACTGTTTACAGTTACAAGCTTGTTAAATAATAATTAAATGAAGAATAATAATAAGAACAGTTGTAAATCTCTCTACCTTATTTAGGCACTGTCTTTGACGATGTCACTGGAAAGGGCTGCATCAGTTCAACAGAGTGTTCCTGTAGCAACAATGGAAACATATACCAACCTGGAGAATCTTACTCTAGCAACTGTAAACACTGGTAGGTACCGGCAGTATAGTTTGCTTAGGGTCAGAAGCCCTGTGAAAAAGGTAAAGTGTTTTTTCAGTGATGCCAATGTGTCTGGTTTCTTAGCCAATAATGTTGTAACTGTCCTACCGTGTAAAGTAATGTGTTCTTTGCACAAAAACCTCTAACTAAAACTTATTTAAATTAATTAAATGTATTCTGTCCCCAACCAGTACCTGTGATGGTGGCCAGTGGAGCTGTAAAGAGAAAGACTGCCCAGCAACCTGCTCTGTGGAGGGAGGCTCCCACATTTTCACCTATGATGGCAAAGCCTACACTTTCCATGGGGACTGTACCTATGTCCTCACCAAGGTTAGTTTCCAAGCACAACTCTGCAGGTGTTATCAACTCAAGTACTGTCATCCTTACCATTATCCTTTTATTCTGATAAGCATGTCCTGTCATCTGTCATTTTACATATGATGATTGTGAAGCTTTATCATGGCAAATAATTGTAAAGATTTTTCCTGTTGAGATAGTCTCAATGACACCCTTTCCTACTTTTTTTAGGCCTCAATATTAACATTTTGAATTGTGTACTTTCTTCTCATTCAGTCACATACAGTAATGTGGTCTCATTTTAATTCCATTCATTTGGCTTGATTTCTACCTACTGTACTATACTAAAACACATTTTCTTATGGAGATGCTACAACCATTTTCTTCCTTTCTATATTCATGTTAAGTAGAGTATATAGACTAGAGTCATATAGACTAGAGAACACTTTTATTCCACTATTCTACACTATTATCTCCACTATTATCTAATTATGTGTGTACTTTTGGTTATTGTTCCATTTTTCATATAATTTTCCATATTTAATTTTATACATTTCAATCATCATATCAAAATATTCAGCTTGACGATTCAGCTTTTTTCTATACCTCCATGACCTCTATACATCCCAAACACGTTCCCCTTATATCATATCACATCATTAATGTTAAGCTATACAAACATTCAGCATTACATGTTTTCAGTATATTTTCTACAGTCCATTCTGACATCTCCTTTCATGCCATCCTGTGAGTTCTTCTTCACTGGTTTGACCTCTTATGTCATTCCTAGACATTCCTGGACATATAAGAATAAATTCTGCTTAAAGTGCACTTGTACTTTGTCTTGTTTTCCTTCTTATCTTCAAGGTTCAATGGTGTTTTGAACAACTGTTTGTTATCTTCTTTTGAGTGTTCTCTGAAACACTGCACATATGTTTTAGTTCATTCCCATCTTTCCACCATCTCAGTAGTAACTTTTGCTCCCATCAGTGTTTAGTGGGATTGATTAGTTTGATACAGACTGAACGTATACATGACAAACATCTAAAATTTTGTCACATTCACCAATGTTTTCACAGCGGTGCAATGGGAGCGACTTCACAGTTCTTGGGGATATTGTCAGGTGTGGTTTAACTGAAACAGAAACTTGTCTGAAGGCTGTGACACTGGCCATTTCTGGAGACACTGTGAGTTTTTCCTGCTGATACCAAAAGCCCTTATGAATTAATTGTCATCATTACTTAGGATGTGCCCAGTGACAAAAATAAAATGGTATAGTTGAAATGGGATTTTTTTCAGATCATGCTAAAAAATTAAAAAGTAAAAAGTAAACATTTTAATATATGCCCTACATTCTAATATATGTTCTATTACACTTAATAAAACACTTATTAATTCTTATTACTCCTTTTTCTTCAACGACCAGGTAATTAACATCCAGCCCAACGGAAAAGTTTTTGTCAACAGGATGTACTCTCAGTTGCCATTGTCTACAGGTTTGTTACACTTATGAAATTCTGGTATCCAGAAGCTTACATTATTATTATTTGTATTATTTTGGTTTGTAATTCCTTTTCATTAATGTAATAATCTTTAATTACGTTCACAGCTGGAGTGAAAATTTTTGAAGCATCCACATTTTTCATCATTGTTCAGACTTCAGTTGGCATTGACTTGGAGATTCAGCTGTCACCAATTATGCAGGTGTACATCACAGCAAGCTCTGAACTTAAACAGAAGACATGTGGTAAGTTCTAATGCAAAACACACAAATATCTAACATTGATCTTCACATAGGACTTATTTAATTACACTCTTTGCACCCACAGGTCTTTGTGGAAATTTCAACAATGTTCAGGCTGATGATTTCCTGGCAATGAATGGAATTGTTGAGGGAACAGCATGTGGCTTTGCCAACACCTGGAAAACAAGAGCAAGCTGTCCTGATGTGAAGAGCAGTTTGGAAAACCCCTGCAGCCTGAGCGTAGACAATGGTATAGATAGCATGAAGAACAAGTGTTTGTAAAATACATGCTAAGGATTGCAGGATAATAGTAAGCCGATGGAACATGTTTTTTTTTTTTTCATTACAGAGAAGTATGCCCAGAAGTGGTGCTCCCTGCTTACAGATCCTAATGGTGTGTTTTCTCCATGCCACACTGAGGTTGACCCAGACATCTACAAAGAGGTTTGTCCATATGCACTTTTTACTATACCAACTAGAACAGATATGGCCATTGTGAGTGGAAGATTGGCAAAGCAAATTGGGTTTGTTTGTCTTCGTGTTTCTACCACAGAACTGCATGTATGACAGCTGCAACTGTGAGAAGAGTGAGGACTGCATGTGCGCTGCTCTCTCCTCCTATGTACATGCATGTGCAGCTAAAGGCATTCAACTTACCGGGTGGAGGGACACCACTTGCAGTGAGTGACAACATTCAACCAAAAGTATGAATCTATCTGCATGCATATTACTTGTTCTGATATAATCTTTTGTTTATCTACAGAGAAATACGCTACTGACTGCCCCAGCAACATGGTGTATGCCTACAACATACAAAACAGTGACCGCTCATGCAGATGCTATAGTGATCCTGATTTCACCTGCTCAGTAACATTTGCACCTGTGGATGGATGCATCTGCGCAAAGGGAACATATCTGGATGAAGGGGGGAAATGTGTTGCACCAGCCAGCTGCTCCTGCTACTACCAGGGCCAGGTGATTCCCCCCGGGGAGGTCATCAGCAAGGATAAGGCCACATGGTAAGGAGCTAATTTGTGTGAAAACTGTTACCTATGCTGTTATGCTCAGTGTCTTTAGTGCTAAGAGCTGGAGTTTTGTGAGTTTTGTGATCTCTTACACCTGAAAGCAAAATGGAAATGAGTTTCTTTGCTACCTCTGCTTAGCTTTTCCATCTTTATTTTCATACTTTTTTACTAGGGCTGTCAAGGTTAATGTGTTGCAGTAATAGTGTGCTAGATCTAACTCACTTTATCACGATTAGTAAAAAATGTTGCTGTTATCTCAAGATATTTAAACAGTGAATTGGGCTTGGAAAGGAACAACATATATATATATTTGCAGATGACTAGCATGCAAAATAAAGCTAATTATATTGTCAACACTGTGGTAAATTGCAACTCTACAACCAAATAAACAAATCCACAAAATGGCCAGTTATGAAGCCAGCATATGCAATTTGATGAAGACCTTTGCAGTTTTGAAGAACACACATGAATCAATGTTTCTTTTTTCTTATTAATTTAAGTACATGCAAAGCAGGCAAACTTAGCTGCATGGGAGAAACCATCCATCCTTTAAGTAAGTATTTTACAGTAGCTGAAATACTATTGAGTCCATGTATGTTATGTAATGTTTGGTTGATGACAGTGACAATATTAATATCTCTTGATCAATTTTGATTCTATCTTGATTAATCTTAGATTAGCTGGTGATGGTAAAATAAGAAAATGTTTGGTTAACATTTCTAAACTGTCAACAGCATGCCCATCACCCTTGGTGTACTTCAACTGCTCCAACGCCAGTTCTGGAGCCAAAGGTGCAGAGTGTCAGAGGAGCTGTAAAACTCTGCACATGTCTTGTGTGAGTCTTAGGGGTGCAACCTTTTTTATTTTTACTTTGTGGGTTTAACCTGAGTGCTTTATTTTTAAAAGAGCATACTAATGAGCAGGCTTCCCTCATTATAGTTGATGGTCAACCTGAGCTAGGTTTTTCTAGTCAGTGATTTAGAAAAGTGCTTTTTCTCTGCTGTTACAGGTCAGCTCAGAGTGTGTCTCAGGCTGCGTGTGTCCCTCTGGTCTGGTCTCTGATGGGAACGGTGGCTGTGTAAAAGAGGACCAGTGTCCCTGTTACCACAATGGAGCTCAGTACAAATCTGGGGACAGCATCAAGGTTGACTGCAATACATGGTATGATTGTCAGAACACTTATTACTAATTGAAAATATACTATAACTTTATAAATAATTTTATTGACTAAAATACAATATAGACATTTTTATTCTGAATGTCCTTTTACATATTATAACAGCACTTGTAAAGACACAAAGTGGGAGTGCACATCAAACTTGTGTCATGGTACTTGTGCCATCTATGGTGATGGACACTACATCACATTTGATGGGAAGAGATTCAGCTTTGACGGGGGCTGCGAATACGTGCTTACTGAGGTGTGTTTGTATGTACTTTTGATAAAGCTCTTTAATGTGTCTCTCAAAGTTCCATGTTAGCCAGTCAAATTACATGTGCGTTCTTGAAACTGACTGATTTTGTGTTGTTTTTTGTTTTGTTTTGTTTTGCTACAAAAGAGTACCAGAGTTGATTTATTGGGGTCCCTGCAGTGCCACTGGTATTATATCATATAGAGCTGTTTTCTGAGAATATAATATACATATTTTTGCTGCTTGCAGAATTATTGTGGACATGGCAGTACCAATGGAACCTTCAGAGTCATCACTGAAAACATTCCATGTGGAACCACTGGAACCACTTGTTCCAAAGCCATCAAGATGTTCATAGGGGTGAGTATACAATAACTAATAAAAATGTGTAGCATTTAAAATCCAGAACACTGACCAATATACAATCTCTTGGCAGAGTAATGAGTTGATACTGACAGACGGAGGTTACCAAGTGGTTAAGAGAAATTCTGGGGCAGAGGTACCATACCAGATCCGCACCATGGGGATCTACCTTGTGGTTGAAGTTAACAATGGTCTGATTCTCATGTGGGACAGAAAAACAAGCCTGTTCCTTAAGCTGAGTCCCCAGTACAAGGTGAGTATCTCTTAACTTAGTAGACAGTATTAATTCTTTGAATTAATAGAAAATCATCCTGAGGCTATCGCTTTGACGTTTCTTATAGGGTCATGTCTGCGGCCTTTGTGGAAACTATGATGGCAATGCTAACAATGACTTTGTTACAAGAAGCCAAGGACTGGCCACTAAGGCTGTGGAGTTTGGTAACAGCTGGAAGGTTTCTCCAAGCTGCCCTGATGCTAAACGCACCCCAAGTCCCTGTACATCCAACCCTTACAGAAAATCTTGGGCTCAGAAAAAATGTAGCATTATAATAAGTGAAGTATTTGCATCATGCCATTTTCAGGTAAACTGGATGTAGGCATTGCCTACACTGCTGTTTTGTAAACTGCTTTATTCTCCCAGTGCAGTTGTTGGGTACTTCACTGACCTCTTCCTTTCCTAAAAAGGTGGATCCAACTCCATTTTATGATGCTTGTGTTAGTGACTCGTGTGCCTGTGATAGTGGTGGAGATTGTGAGTGCTTCTGCACTGCAGTGGCAGCTTATGCAGCTGCATGCAATGAAGCTGGAGCATGTGTAGCCTGGAGGACCCCAAAGATATGCCGTAAGTCTGTTCATATCAGAGGGTTTGTCATTTGTATGTCTTTACATGTATCATGTATTGAGGACAGAGAGCATTATAATTAGTGCAGATATTTTTATATTATTATGTCATCTAGAAACTTCTTGTAATCATCTTCCTTACTAACAGGCTAACCTTTCAAGGTGTGTAGGCAGTATAGTGTAATCTTTGTGACAATTTATGTTAATGGTGGTCACTGAAAATTGAACAATAATGTGGCCGTGACCTGTGACTCTCCTTCCTATCTTTCTTGGTGGGAATCTTTATAGTAAAAACATTGAAATGGCTTGTCTTTCCACTGCAGCTCTCTTCTGTGATTACTACAACCCACCTGGTGAGTGTGAGTGGCACTATAAGGCCTGTGGATCTCCATGCATGAAGACTTGCCAAAATCCCGACGGACAATGCTCCCAGCAGATACCTGCACTAGAAGGTATTTGAAAAGCTTATTCCACAAGTAGTATCTTTATTTTTTTCAACTATACATGTGAAGACAGTAAAGTGAAAAAAAAAACATTCATGTTATTGATTATTTAATTAATACAATGCAATTAATACAATAATTAGTTACATTATTGAAATGTAGACTGCATGCAGTATTTTTTTTCAGTAATATTTGCCTGCTGATGGACTGTTTAAGCTTCAGTATTACATGCATTCAGTTAACAAGGGTAGATTAATTTCATCGCAGACACACAATTTTGTCTGGAACAGATAACAGATGACAGATGACAGACAACTGATTTGTATTATTTTAAAAAGAAAAAAGTTTCTATTTCAGGCATAATAAATCAAAGTTTCATGTATGTTCCATGAACCAGTCATGAACTTGACTTAAGAGTGATTGTCACAGCACTGTTGTATTGACAGCACAAATGTACATGTGTAAACATGTATGCCCATCATATTGAAAAAAAATATATTTGGTCTCTCAGGATGCTACCCACAGTGTCCAGCTGATGAGCCATATTTTGATGAAGACACCATGAAGTGTGTCAAAAGAGAGGCATGTGGTTGTTTTGACGATGAAGGCACACACTACAGCAATGGAGAGAAAGTCCCTACAACAGAGAAATGTGAAACATGGTATGTAAAATGGCAGATCAAGTAAATTAAACCCCAAAACCTGAGGTGGACAAAATACAGGTAAACCAAATAGCCTTTAGATTAACAACAGCGGAGGCACAACAGCCAGACCATTAGTGCATAGACTTATATATATTCATAGCTCATTATTAAGAAATATACTTACCATGACATTTTTATATGCACTACATAAGCTACATGACAAACTTTGTTGCCAGCCGTCCCTTAAATCATTCTTCCAATAGGATGGGATGCTTTGTTATTTTCAACAGCCTAGAGTGCTACAAAACTACAAATGAGCATAGCTTATTAAACTTTTTACTAAACAACACTTTTTTAATTAATACAATGATTTCACATATCAACATTAGTTGGTGAAACTCAGGCTAGACTCAAATTTACCTGAGAACAATTAAAGAAATCTAACAATGTGCACACTTTGCAATTAATTTCTCCCACAAATTGAATGTCTCCACAAGATAGAGATCTTGCAAACAGTAAGCGACATTAAAATAGAGAGAATTCTGAGCACAATTTTTTATTGTTCAGGCAAATCCCTTTTTTGTGAATTTCATTTTTTGTATTGAAGTATTTTTCAAGGGTAGCAAAGTAAAATACTTGCATCAAAATGTAATTGATTAAGTAAAATGTAACGACCTATAGAAAATGCTATTAAAATTTGTTTTATAAAAGTTACTCACAAAAATACTCAATTACAGAAATGTGAGTAAATGCAATTTCTTACTTTCACCTCTGCCACACAAAATGACTTGAATAGCAGCACATTTAACTTTGTATTATTCAACCTTAATCTTTCTACAGCCAGTGCATTTCTACAACCATTAGCTGCAAATATGACCCCACAGCATGCACATGCACATATCTTCATAAAGAATATCATTATGGAGAAAGCATTTATAATACCACTGATGGAATGGGTAGCTGCTTGGTAGCTATTTGCGGAGAGAATGGAACTATTGTTCGGACAATTCATGCTTGTCCAACAACCCCAACAACAACAACAACAACAACAACGTCAACAGTGTTTACATTCACTACTCCTGGTGAGTGCAGAGTTTAGATGATAATAGCAATAATAGTAATAATAATAGTGCATTAATTTGTTGTTTTCAACTGCTGCTCCCTTTATGTTTACAGAAACTACACAATCGACCCCAACAGAATACCCAACATCTCTACACACAACTACATGTAAAAGTACGTGTAATTGGTCACAATGGATAAATGTTGATTATCCACAATTTGGCCCTGGAGGAGGAGACACAGAATCCATTACTAGTATAATAAAGAAGGGTTACAACATTTGTGAAAATCCAGTTAATATCAGCTGTCAAGCAGTTCGGTATCCAGGTGTCCCTCTGTCACAACTTGATCAAAATGTCACCTGCAACACTAAAGTGGGATTAGTTTGTAAAAACATAGATCAAAGTCCAGTGCCAATGTGCTTTGATTATGAGATAAAAGTTGAGTGTTGTAAGAAGGAGCCATGCACAGTTCCCACGACTACAACAACCCCAACAACGACAATCATCACAACAACATCCACTACGACAACACCAACAACACCCACAACACTCACAACAACAACTTGTGGAACCATAGAATGCTTAACCACCACAACCACACCAACAACTTCAACGACTACAACACCAACTACAACTGCAACTTCAATGACTTCAACAACACCAACTACTACAACTTCAACGACTACAACAACAACGACTACAACCCCCACAACATCTACTACCCCCACAACGTCAACCCCCACATCTACTTCATCTACAAGCAAAGAAACATCCACCCACCCCACCCAACCAACACCTATTCCACCATGTACATGCAAGTGGTCCAACTGGATTGATCTTGGACCACCAACCCCTGGCCCCGAAGGAGGAGACTCAGTATCAATTTCACAACTCATTAATTCTGGACAGATTGCCTGTGTAAATCCAACTAAAGTTGAATGCAGGGCAAAGCAGAATCCCAATTTACCCCTTTCACAAGTGGGTCAGGATGTGACATGCAGTCCATCTGTTGGATTTATTTGCTTAAACAAAAACCAAGGGCTCCAAAAGATTTGCTTTGATTATGAAATTAGAGTGGAGTGTTGTTCACCTTGTCCACCAACTACGACGACTACCTCAACAAGAACTACAACTACTCCTACAACCACAACCACAACGTCCACTACACCTACCAGCATAGTAACTTCTACTAAACCCACAACACCTATGCCAAAATGTACATGTGGGTGGTCCAACTGGATTGATGTTGGTCCACCAACATCAGGACCTGATGGAGGAGATTCTGTGTCTATTTCACAGCTGACCAAATATATTGGTTGCACACAGCCCACACAAGTTGAGTGCAGAGCTAAGATGTATCCAAATTTACCACTTTCACAGTTGGGTCAAGACGTAACTTGCAGCCCATCTGTTGGACTTCTTTGCCTGAACAAAAACCAGCCAATGAATCAAAACTGTTTTGATTATGAAATCAAAGTGTACTGTTGTGCACCATGCTCAACAACTACAACTACAACAACAACCACCACGACTCCAACAACAACTACTCCCACAACCACAACAACAACAACGACCACTACACCTACTAGCACAGTAACTTCTACTACACCAACAACGCCTATGCCAAA
>JAGFZM010000190.1:982421-1002357 GCA_017657215.1 Limnothrissa miodon
GTGTACTGTTGTGCACCATGCTCAACAACTACAACTACAACAACAACAACAACAACAACAACAAGTACTCCCACAACTTCCACTACACCTACTACTAAAACTACAACTCCAACAACCACACCAACAACTGTCTCACCAACCACATTTATTGTACATACACAGTCAACAAGTACCCCTACACACCAGCCTCAGCATTCCACAGTCTGTAGAGGATGCTATGAAAATGGAACATTATATCGTCCAGGTAAGTACTCTTATATTATATTAAATATGCATACTGTATCATTTTAGTCATTTTTAAATATTGTTATGTAACTCTTTTTTTCTTTACACAGGTACTGTAATTTACATTAAACCTGATCATGCTGGATGCAGTTATGTTAGCATGTGCTATGAAAACTGCACGATAGGAAAGAATGTCACATGCCATTCCACAAGTGCTCCATCCACAACTCCTTCTACTTTAAAAACAACTACTGCAACTGAAACACCAAGACCAACTCAACCTATTTTTCACTGTCTTGATGACAGAAAGGTATTTTAAATGAAATTTGTTATTTCACTTTTATGAAAGACTTTCTTGAATTTTGATTGACTGCTTTTTGTATATCTGTGCAGAATGGAGAAACTTGGTTGTCTCCCACTGATAACTGTACTTTGGAGACCTGTCACAATGGTACCATCATTCCGCACCCTAAACCATGTCCAACTCAAGCACCACTTACATGTCAGAATGGCTACCCTACGGTTTCTGTTCATGATGCAGATGGTTGTTGTACCATACAAGAATGCCAGTGTAAGTATTTCTAATTATAACAATATTAAAATATTTAGAATTATCATATATTTTAAGAACAATGATTTTTATTATGTTTTTAGTTGTTCATACAGTCTGTTGTTATCTATCCCAGAGAATGATGGGCAGTTTTTCTTTTATGTCAATTTAGGTCGCTGCTTTGGCTTTGGAGATCCTCACTATGTGACCTTTGATGGAACATATTATGGCTTCCAAGGAAATTGCTCTTATGTATTGGTTAAAGAGATCAAACCAGTGAACAACTTCAGCATCATAATTGATAATGTGTATTGTGGTGCACCAGATGGTCTTTCATGCCCTAAGTCATTAACAATTTACTATAAATCTTACGAAATTTATATGACTCAAGAGGTTTCTAAAGGAACATTCACAAACTTGGTGAGAGGTTATTTTTTATGCTTTGTAATTCTTTTCAAAAAGTATAAAATGGTTGTATAAAGAGAGCCTTTCATGATTGCATGTTTCTTTTATTCACAGGTTTATGTAAACCACAAGCTCATCCACCCAGCTTACAGTAACAGTGACTTCCAAATTACTGAAAATGGCATTGAATCTTTACTGGTCATACCTGCTATTGGCGCACAAATAATGTTCTCTGGTCTTCAGTTTAGTGTTGACCTTCCTTGGAGTTTATTCCATGGCAACACAGAGGGACAGTGTGGTAAATTATATATTTTTTTATATTGAGATCAGAAATTACAAGATAAGAATAACTCTGTTATGCTTAGTGCCAAACCCCCCTTAGCTATTCTAAAATCAGCACAAACACACTGCCTCTCATGGCGTATTGCTTAAATAAACTGCCGTTATTAGTTCTGAAAGGATGGTTGCTATTGTCAAAAGTGAAAGTTTGTTTCATCTGTTGTAGTCAAGCGTCATTTGTACTTTTGTACAGTATAATCACCATTTCCCATTGATGCCATGTCAAAGATTTAAAAAGGCAGTGTGACAGATTTAAAATCCATCTCAGTCAGAACTTACGGTAGCATGTGGTAAGAGCATTACATAACAACCCTGTGTTCATTTAGATTTCACAGCAATTAGGCGTCACAGTGGTATAATTACTCTTAGATGCCACTCTAAATCAGTGAATATAGCAAGAATTGTAGCATTTTATCCCTAAACCTCCAACTATATACCATTAGTAACTTCATAGCTAAGACTGTGATCTCTCCACAACAGAACTGTTGTTTTAAATTAAGCCTGACCATTCGACTACCTTTTCATTATATTATTATTTAAATCCATCAACACAATTTAATATGATCTCTCATATTCTACAGGAACATGTGATAACAACAGGACAGATGACTGCCTGTTGCCCAATGGAAAAATTGATCCATCTTGCCCAGATATGGCCCATCACTGGAGGGTTAATGATAGCCATTGCCCAGCACCCCCCTCCCCACCACCGCCCCCCGTCTGTCCACCAGAATCCACATCCATTTGTAAAATCATTGCAAGCAAGTAAGAAAGTGATCAATAAGATTTGAATTCATGTTTTGAGAAATAAATTAATGTATTTATCTGGTATTGTTCATGACTGGGACTTGTTTTTTGGATAATTATGACATCTCTTCTTCCAAGGGTCTTTGAAAAGTGCCATGAAATCATCCCTTATGAGCCATTTGTGGAGGGATGTGAGTTTGATGTTTGCTATATGAGGAATCGCTCTGTTGGATGTGCTAGTATTCAGGCTTATGCTCAGCAGTGTGCTATGAATGGCATTTGCACTGACTGGAGAAGTGCCACTAATGGATTGTGTGGTAAGATTTTCAGTAATATAAAATCTCTACATATTCAATGCAAAAAATACATCTCTGCTCTGCTTTTTCGGTTTGTGATTTGCTTTCTTCCTTGTTCATTAAGATTATAAATGCAACGCCCCACTGGTATATGAAGCCTGTGGTCCACAAGTTGAACCTACTTGTGATCTAAGGTAGTGTGAACTGAGGCCACTCATACACATTTAATCCATTTAGCCTTTTTATTTGATAATAATTATGCTACAATCTATACTCCAAACAGGTATAATTACAGATTCATTGACACAAAAACCCAATTCACTGCTTTGTCATCTGTGATATGGGAGGGATGCTACTGTCCACCAGGAACTACTTTATTTAACCACGATTCTGATATATGTCTTCCTACCTGTGGTATGAAATACCATGTTCATCTATTTTAAGTGTAATGAGAATACAATTTTAACTGTGTATGAAGTTGTATGAAGGATGTGATTTCTAAAGAAGTGTTTACATCTTCTTTTTAATCAGAAATTTGTCCCCTACCAAATGGCAAATGGAAACAGGTAAAGAGCTCTGATGTGTAAATAATTATTAATAATAATAATAATAATAATAATAATAATAATAAAAATAATTTAGCATTCTTTATATGAAAAATACAATGCACAAATATGGATATCATCAAGCTATGTACAGTATACATGTATTTCATGAGCATGCTTTCTTGAGACGAAATCATGCCTGGCTTAATATCATTGTGTAGTTATTTAGACTTTATAATGGCTTATTTTCGACACTTACTGTAGCCTAACACAGCCTATTATTGGTACATCAGGTTAATGAAACTTGGATCAGCGGCTGTGACCTTTGCACATGTGACCCAGATCTAAGAATCTTCTGCACACCTTTCTCATGCCCAACTGAGCAGCCAGTTATCTGTGATCAGGCTGGCCAAGTTAAAGTGAATGAAACCGTCGGATGTTGTGAAAAAAACAAATGTGGTAAGTACTGGCAACTTTAAGGGTCAAATACAGTTAGCAAATTCGGTTGTACCAAATAATGTCATTTTTATACCTACTAAAAGCACTAGGCAGCTACAGACGCCCCTGTTCTGGTTGCACATGGTACTGTAGGTCATTCCATCAGCGTGGAACACGATAACAGTCTGGATTGCCTTGGGGTAGCATAAGCCTTTATTGACACGCTGGGCAATTAATGGTGATGTGGAGGTCATCACATCCAGTGAAGTGAGGAGGCATTTTGATAGGCATCCATTATCAGTGCTCCATGAATAGGAAGAACTAAGGGTGGTGGTCAGACCTAGATTTTGATTTGAAGATGTGGGTCTGGATTTCCAGGCTGAAAGTCCATATGAAGATGTTAAGTAGACAAAAGTATAGCAGACTGCTCCTACAAATAGTCTAGCTTATAGAAGGGTGTGCCATTAAATCTTTAATTTAATTATTATTGTATTTGACTTGTGGCAAAGTGATTCTTAATCATGTAGTCTGGCATGTTTACATTGTTGGGGAGTAACAAGTGTACAAAATTACATAACAAATTAAAAGTGAGTGTAATCAGTTACATTACTTATAGAAAAAAAATGCTACTGTCAGGAAATATTCATTTCAGTGAAATTAAATGAAATTAACATGGCTATATGATTGATTTAGTCCGTTTTGTTTTGCTGTTTGTTCTTGCACATAGCACCCTCAGTTTACAGCTGAAAGCCTGATACTATTCTGATATGTCTAATTTATCATTTACCATTATCACATGGATAGAACTACTTACGCTGTAATGTTCACCAAAAGTCTAACACCACTGTGGCTGTGTTGAGGGAGTTTTAGGATATTTTGATAGTAGTTTGTGTTGGGTGATTCTGTAAGATAAATCTGGCCAGGATCCAAAACCTGGTTGACAGAAAATGTATTTAAAATATAACAAAAGAATCAAAATTTATATTACTTTGTTAAAGTAGTAAAAATAACACTAATAGTATGTTTACACATCACATTACAAGTAACTTTTACTCTCAACATAATTGGTCTCATTACTAATCAATAATAGAAATGGTACTCCACTTTTTTAGTAATAATAGTAAAAAAAACAAACTAAACAATAAACAAACATGGAGGGTACAATCTGAAAATGCCTGTGTTTTGTCATTATAGTATGTGATGTTACCAGATGCCCAAACCCCTCTTGTCCAGTTGGCTACATTCAAAAAACTGAAATGGGAGCATGTTGTCCTACATGTGGTGGGTACAGTATTAAGAATAAGAGTATTTACAGTATTTAGAATAAGAGTAGTTTTAGAAGTTTATGCTTCTAAAAGAGTTACATACATCTCTGTGGTAAACACTGTGGTAAATCATGAATTTTAACTGTGTTTCTGGTCAACTGCAGTTCCAAAACCTGTTTGTGTATACGACAACACGGAATACCAGGTAAGAACCCAACTGGAACCTTGCTGTACAGTAATGGTTGTCATTTAACACAGACACACTCACAGTTTTATGATTATGAATCATAGTGATTTTTATATTCATATCTGTTTTTATTCTCATTGCAGCCAGGCAGCAGTGTTCCTATGAGAAATTGCGAAACATGTGTCTGTAGTGACAAACTAGAAAATGATGGTGGGCTTTACAGGATTGAATGTCAACCAGTTGTGTGTGACACCTACTGTCCACTGGTAAGTCAGGAAAGTGACAATGAAAAAGGCCAAGAGACAGAGTGGAATAGAGATTTGACTTTTTGGTTCAAAATCAATTGTGTGCCATGCTGCCATGGTTTAATGTCTTCTTTTCTTTAGGGCTTTGAGCTACAGAACATCACAGATATGGCACCAGGACAGTGCTGTAGAAAGTGTGTGCAGACCCAGTGTGTGGTTGTGTATTCTGGAAACCTCACATACACTATTCCTGTAAGTTCAAAACAAAATGTAACATATTATGAAGTTGTCTCTATACAGTGACACTTTCTGTTATATCCTGTGCAACTAGTTTTAAGGCATAATTCCAAACTAACAGATCAGCACCATTACTCAACAACAACCTCTGTTATGCATTATGTTTTTGATTAGGTAAATGGTATCTGGAGTCCACCTGGTAACAAATGTATCAAGTATGAGTGTGTGAAGGTCTTGAGCCAGTTTATCACTCTTGAGGCCAGAACAGTCTGTCCCTCTTACAACCCTAACGACTGCATTCCGGTAAGTTTGGGAACAAATAAATGCAAATAAGAAATAACAAATGTTTGTGCTAGAAATTAAGTTTCTGAAATGTTATTAATATTTATTTATTTTTACAATATATATTTTGCAAGTACTAGGTTATTTTATAATAGTATTGGAACTTATCCTATCCATTCGATGAGAATCGGCATCCATACAGTACATTGACTGTTATTTACTGAGTAATCAATGATCATGTACTGCGAGGTTTGACATTTTAAAATATCTGTACAGGGGACAGAAGTCATTGCACCTGATGGTTGCTGTCACTGGTGTGGTAAGTTTATTTCTTTATTTGTTCTTTTTCTTTCTTTGTAACATTATTGTCACCGTTGGGTGTTGAATTATATGTACTGTACACATTCACTGTGAGGTGGATGTGTACAGTAACAGCAATATCTAAGGTGAGTTAAGATGAGGTAACAGTTATGTCTTTATTCTACTGTTTCCTTTCTTTAATGTTGTTTGCCTGTTGTTTTATAGTAAGGAAATGCAACCGAACAACAGAGTCCACATTTCTGCAGCATAATGGCTGCACTTCCACTATGAAGGTTGAGCTGACAGCTTGTCAAGGCCTTTGTCCAACATTCTCCTGGTAAGTAGAAAATCTAAAGCACCTGTCAAATTAAGTGTAGGAAATAGTATCTATTAATTTTGTCTACTAATCAGCCTATCGTTGGTACGGGTGAAGTGTGCAAAGCGTAAAGTTGTAATAGATATATATGTAAAGTTAACTATAAGTAGGCTAATAGTAATTATAACACTATTATTATTTGCACTAATACAACTTTGCTACCTTTCAGGTTCTCTCAGGGCACAAGTATGTTCCAGCGGACCTGTTCCTGTTGCCAGGAGATTAGCACCACCAAAAAAGAAGTTGAAATGCTCTGTCCCGATGGGTCAAAGTTCAACTATTCATATGACTACGTTGAACAGTGTGGCTGTCTTCAGTCACAGTGCACTACCCTTGAGCGAACAGCAACTAAAAAGCTTCGAAGAAGGCGCTAAATAGTTAGCACTTCATCTCACTTCATATTACACATCACTATTTATATCTGACTGTTAAGTAATCAGTAGTTTACAATTTTTAATAGAAAAAGTATGTGACTGCTTGGATATTTCTAAATCTAAGTTTAATAAACATTAGCATGAATGCATGATTGTGTCTTGACATTATTTTGTATTACTGTTCATTTCAATAAAATGAAACTATAACTATACAACTATAACTATAAAATGTAGCAAGCATCATATGTTGAACCAGCGTGATATAAAAATTAAAGAGTTTTACTACATACTGATAAAATATGACCACTTTGACTACACATAACAATATCAGTACTATACTACGATTGTAATCTAGATGAACAATACCACCAAACCATCAGAGTGAAAACTATAGTAAAAACTACTACAATCAGTCCTGAAAGTCAGTTCACACGCATGTCAAGCAACAATACTGGTAGTAGTGGGCAATACAAGTAAACCCATGAAGAGCCCTGAAATGTCACTGAGAAGAATTTCATGTCATGACCACAGAGTTTATCACAGTTCAGCTAAATGTCTCAACACATGAAAACCATGTAAATATTCATATAAACATTATGAAACTAACCTTTCAAAACCCCTTTGAATCAAGTCTATTTAATCTGTATTTACACAGTATGTCACATCAGTCATCACAGCTTGTTTGATTTACAGCACTAAACCATTGATTGCATTACTGCATCCTGTATCCAGTTAACACAAAGGGGATCTAGAGCTTCACCTGTTTACCAAGAGCTTTAGAAATAATTAATCCATACCTCAGAGGGGCCAACCCACAGGGTTGTCTGACAAGAAAAAGACTGGGCCAGTGGCAGGGCCAATGGCATTGATGAACCAAAGGTGTGTGCACTGCACACAGCCTCTGATTAGACCTTGAAAAATAGGTATGCCAGGTTGGATCTTCATTAAGAGACCAAGAGAAAAACTCCACTGCAGCATAAACTAATGGCATCAACATAGTCTCACAAGAGCTTGACTTCTAGTGGTGTTGCGAATGCAAATCAGTAGTAGATTAAAATCATGAGATTTGTCATGTGTTCACTACAAAATGGAAAAATGTCCACAACAATGAATAAACATATACATTACTACCAGCAGTGAATGACAATAGTTGTCCATCTTTATTGAACTACCTTGGAACTTTAAATGTTCACTGAGGGCTTTAGAGGGTTTTAGAGAGGATTTAATTCCCAAAAGGATGATACAAGTTTATGAAAGCAAAGCTCTCCAAATTCTTATTAAAGATGGATGCTACAATATCTAAACAGTTTAATTTGGATGTTGAGCATACTTCAGGATGCAGTTCCTGGACTGGTTTATGACTCACATTCTTGGTCCCTCCTTTGGACCAAAAGGAAAAAAGCATGAGGGTTTGCCCCTGTGTACACAAGATATTGTGTCATTTTGGACTAATGTATTAGGGACCCATTACTCATAAGCAACCCTGGGTTTGGCATTGGCATTTATAAAGCATTTGAAATATCAAAAATACCTCGCCCCTAGTTTTGTCTAGGGTTACAATTATTGATGAATGTAAGGAAGTTCAAAGCTAAGTTTATGTACTAAGTTCATGGCCTGATGATGGGAGAGTTAACCAGACTGTAACTGGGTTTAATGAATTCAGATGGTTCTCTCTCTTCTTATTACTGTGGTTCAGAAAAAAAACACAAATGTTCAAACATTTTTGGCCAACATTACATAAAATTCTGACATTCAACGAAATGCAGTCAAAAATATTCAAAAATGTTTTTCTAACAATATACAGTTTATAGACAGAAAAGTATACCACAGCTTTTATACATTTATACCATAATTTTTTCACTGTTTTTATAGCACAGTGAACTGTGAACACTAAAACCTGTAAGGACGTCATTGGTGTAAAGTCACAATAAGTCCTGGGCCCAACCCTCAGCCTGTGTCTCTCACATTCTGATGTCACTCGTCAAGGGCAGGTGGTATAAAGCATTGAGCACAGGTGAAGAATTCTCTGAATCTGTGAGGGACCAGTCATCCAGGGGACACTATGGGGACTGCACAAGATACACTCACAGGAATATTAATATGGCTTGCCGTCTCCATCTCTCTGTCCTCCTCACAAACAGGTAAGCCAAACATCGAAAAACAGTATGGCATAAAACACATGACAAGTTACGAGAAACATTATTTTCTTTAATCAAAAATATACATTTTATATTTTATCTGCACAGTTTCTGCTGGGCTTTGTACATTATCATAGTAGGCTTTGTACATCTTATATAAATATATATATATAAAAAAAACTATTTTTACTCATCTTTATGTGGTATTTAATATGTGGATTTAAACATTGCATTGTGATTATTAAATACATATAACTAATAACTTAATAACTAATGTCAGGCAACTTGAAAATTACTACAGGTAATGGTTTGGTTGTGCATATTTTAAAATATCTTTGTCTCTCTAAGACCTTACAATTTATCTTGTGTTTAATCCTTTAGTTGGCCCAACTACCATCAATATCATTCCTTCTATGACAACGCAAGTGTTCTCTGGTGAGATTTTATTAAAAAAAAAAAAACATTAGCCTTTATATGGAAATAGCACTTCTCACATTTTTCTTTATCTGCTTTCTTTCTTTCTCTGGGCTTCAGGAGAATTAAGTCAGTACAATTTGTTAATACAATGTATTCTTCAAATTCAGTTAATTTCAATTAACACTCTTCTGATATTTTTTTCACTTACTGCTCTCTGTGAGAAAGACAGTAATAAATAGTTTTCCGTGTTTTCTTCATTGTTAACAGCAATGACCTTTTGAAGGCAAAACTGGATATTTTTTCTTTATTTTACAGCCAGTCAAGCACACAACGAACAGGTCTGCAGTACATGGGGCAACTACCATTTCAAGACCTTTGATGGAGACACCTTCCAGCTCCCATCCAGCTGCAACTACATCCTGACCTCTCACTGCAAAAGCAGGTATGAGGACTTCAACATCCAAATCAGGAGGGAGTTGGTGAATGACCTGCCAACAATCACCAAAATCACCCTGGTTCTGGAGGGAGCCAGGATTCAACTGATGCAGGGAGGCACAGTCACTGTCTTGGACCAAACGTAAGTAAAAAGGCAATACAAAATTAACAACTAAACACAACTAAAAATTATTAACGATGTATTGGTATCAGGTATAAGGGATGCATTGGTATTGGCCTTTTGACTGGTATTGATGACCAGCAAATAATACATTTTACTGATGGCAATAAAACTGTATGTTTCCTTAAAAAGAGATGAATGATATTAAAATGTTACTTTATACATTGTAAAATTTTACTTTATATACAGTAACTTGTGTATATATATATATATATATATAATACTGACAAATGTGTTTATCTCCCTTTAAAGACTAACTCTATGAGACCTAGTAAAGGACTGGTATTATTTTTCCAGGGTGACATTGCCATATGGTATTACAGGGATATTCATTGAGAAAACATCATCATACATCACAGTTAAGACAAAACTGGGACTGTTGCTCATGTGGAATGAAGATGACGCTGTTTTGGTAAGCGTCAGGAATGTAAATTCACCTTGTGGAAACCTTGTGGATCACTTGTGGAAAACTGATGTTAATCCAAAGCTCATGTTACATATCATCGACTGTTTAGTGACAAATATTGAGAATTGGTGCTACAATTCTTCTACATGCAATCTACCTATAGAATCTCAAGCCATTTATAAAATGTGTTACTTTTAGGCACAATTTTGTGTGTTCCCACACTCGAAAAAAGAAATTATGCCATGGTTTAATCAGAGGGTTGAATAACCTTTTAAAGATCTATGTGAAGCTGTATTATATCTAAGACAAACATATTGTATTCTGTTCTGTTTAACAGGTTGAACTGGATGCAAAGTACAAAAATCAAACTTGTGGTCTCTGTGGTGACTTCAATGGAGTCCAAGTGTACAATGAATTCATTGTAAATGGTACAGTCTTAAAATAAAATGACTTCTAAGGATCTATCATGGTCAGTCATGTAACTTGGAACTCCATTCAATAAGACATGTATGTGAATGTGTTGCAGGCGATATCCTGTCACCAGCTATGTATGGTAGCAAGTGGAAGATGGATGGGCCAACAGAAACGTGCGAGGAACAAACATTAGTGAAAACACCAGACTGTGGTGATGAGGTAAGATGGAATGCTACACGAAATATGGTGTATCACCAGGGTCAAGAGTAATCGGAGCAGTTCCACACAAAGTGGACATTTTGTGACATTCATAATGGAAATAGTACCACCAATTTTTATGATGTAATGACTAACACATTTGGAGAGAGATTGAGCAGTTGGCTCCTACATGTAAGTATGGTAGTGGACCAAAGGGTACATTTCTAATATGATGTTAATTTATTAGGAATTTGAATATTAAAATGAAACTGTGTGCCTTGTAAACCTCCATGTCCACTATGATGTGCTGTAAACTAGTTATCCATAAATGAATATCTGATTAATATCTTATTTGTCCTCCTGAGCAGAATTTCTGTAGAGATGTGCTCAGAAGTAGTCCTTTCAGTGACTGCCAGAATCTGGTGTCAACCGAGGCTTTTGTCCAAGTGTGCATGGCAGACCTGTGTCATTGCAATGCATCCGCATCCTTCTGCTTGTGTGGAACTCTGTCTGAGTACTCACGTCAGTGTGTTCACGCCGGAGGGAAACCTGAAGGGTGGAGAACAAAATCCTTCTGTCGTAAGTGTTTCTACTGAGAATTGTAAAAAAAAAAAAAAAAAAAAAACACTGAGGAGAACATTAACTTGACATATGGTTACATGTAAAATGGTATCACCTTAGTGGCACTGATATTAAAGGACAATACTGTTCCTGACCTTTTTGGATATGAATGTGTACTATAGCAATTTATAATTTTAAGGCCACTATAAATGTGCTGTTTTCCTGTTTGTTTGGTTTTGTGTGGCTAACTGTGCCTATGATTTGTCGGGCAGCTAAGTCATGTCCCAACAACATGATGCATCAAGAGTGTGGAAGCCCATGTGTTGACACTTGCTCAAACCCTGACCGAGGTCAGGTCTGTGAGGAGCACTGCTTGGATGGATGCTTCTGCCCACCAGGTACATAAACACATTTTACTTTGTCTTACATTTACTTATTGCACTTATTGCTTTTCTTCCAAATTTGTTGCAAATTCTAAAGACTGAGACTGGAATATGAAAAAAAAAGAAAGAAGAATGGTACAGAGTTAGCAAAAACTGTGCCTTTGCTATTCAGGCTATATTGTTCCAAATTAGTTTGTTTGTTCTTCTTCCTATCAACCTCACTTAGCCAATTTATACATGTCTATGAGTCCAAACTACCATTATATTGCAAATTGCAAAATTGAAGTTGTTTAACTTAAATGTAATAACCTTTTCATTTCCATGGTAAGACACTGTCTTGGATGACATCAACAATACTGGATGTGTACCACTCAGCGAGTGCTCTTGTGTTCACAATGGACAAGTATATGCACCTGGAGAAACATATACAAGCAGTTGTAAGGAATGGTAAGAATAACACATGTAAACAAGCGGTGTATCATTAAGTAAGAAATGATGTATAGAAAACTAAAATTGTAATCATAATGTTTATTTGATTGACAATCATGAATCTGCAGTTGAAGAAAGGTCCATTGACTTACACATTATTTGTTGTTTTAGCACGTGTGTAGGAGGCCAGTGGAGTTGTCTGGAGAATGACTGCCCTGGGACTTGTGCAGTGGAAGGCGGTTCCCATATCACCACTCTGGATGGAAAAGCCTACACTTTCCATGGAGACTGTTCCTATGTCCTCTCTAAGGTAAGGGAGGTGGTGAACATGGCAAGCAATGGTATTCAACATTATACACTACAATGTGTACAAAGGTTTTGTTTTCAAACTGTTTCATTTTAGCACTGCAATGGAACTGATTTCACCATTCTTGGAGATCTTGTTAAGTGTGGTTTATCAGACAGTGAGACTTGCCTGAAGGCTGTGACTCTAGCACTTTCTGGAGGAACGACTGTAAGTTTACACTATACAATTTAGACATTAAAGCGTATCAATTTTATGCATATCTATTGTATGTGCACAGAATGTGTCCTCTGCAACCTAACTTTTTCTCATCTATTGCAGGTTGTGAGAGTGGACCAAAGTGGAAGTGTTGACGTGAACAGGATATATTCTCAGTTGCCACTATACACAGGTGAGAATATAAAACCATGTAAATACATGCAGTGCATAACATACTATAACAATATGATAATCAGAGACCCTTTGATCAACATCACATATTTTCCTCATTTATCCTTTGTAGGAGACCTCAACATCTTCAAGCCCTCTTCCTTTTACATTGTCATTCACACCAACATTGGCATCACTTTGCAAATTCAACTTGTACCAGTCATGCAGGTTTACATCACTGCCGAACCCACGTTCCATGGCCAGACATGTGGTATGCACAGGATAACCCTTAAACCGACAGCCTCCTTTTGTTTCAGACTATTAATATTTGTTATATGGCCCTTTGGAAGAGGACAAATGTCATTCTCTAAAACAACTCCAAATAACGGCAAATGTCATTGACCCAATAATAATCTGTTTTAAATTTTGTGTGCTAGTAGTAAACAATAGGCCAATTTGGATATCTTAACAACACAGTTTTAGGTGTTAAATTAGTGAACTAGATTTACTGTTTGATGGTAACACAGTCAACAATTCCCTGCTTAATCTAAGTTTTCTTTTATTTTATGGTAGTTTCCTATCCTTCATCTAAAGCTGAAGTCCATATTCTGGATGGCTGGTGGGAATAACACTTGTGCCGTCCCTATATTCCATCCAGAATAATTTGGGAAATAAATTGTCTTAAAAAAATGTGGTGAAAAACTTCACAATGCTACTTTAAAACTATCGCACATCTGAATAAAATTTTGCAGGACTGTGTGGGAACTTTAACAACATTCAAGCTGATGACTTCACAACAATCAGTGGACTGAGAGAGGCAACTGCTGTGGATTTCGCCAACACCTGGAAGACGAGAGCTAGCTGCCTGGATGTACAGAGAAGCTTTGGAAATCCATGCAGTTTGAGTGTTGAAAACGGTAATGTATGACCTGCATGAAAAAAATAATTGCAAATAAATCTGAACAACTTCTAGAAGTAGATGGCTGTGAAAACATGACAGTAAACGTTTTCTTGAATTTCTTGAAGTTTATCTCTTGCAATATTTTCATTTTAATCTGTTTTATGGAGCTGTTTTTTTGTGTGTTTACAGAGAGATATGCCCAATACTGGTGCTCCATGGTAACAGACCCTGCTGGAGTATTTGCTCCATGTCACTCAGAGATCAGCCCTGACATCTATAAATCAGTAAGTGTTTTGGATGGATTAAGCTTTTTATTTATTTTCAAAAGTATGTTCAGTTATTGCTCAGGATGTAAGCAGTGAGATTGCAAATTCGTAAAAAAACAGGTTATAATCTACTAGAGAAAAAATTGAACAATAAAATGTATAATGTCAAATTTTGTTAACATCAATTGACATCCTGTTTTACCAATACTTGTATTGTTTCACTCTAAAATAAATTCATGGCTGTTCTTTATAGTAATGCATTAATAAATTATTTTGGTTACATATATGCTATAGTTCCAACATAGGTATGACATTATTCTTTATTAGGCTTTTTAATTCCTATATTAATGTTTATTTTGATCATACACATCAGCACTAAACACAAAATATTAGTTCTGGGTACTCTGCAATACATACAGTTTACCATAATTCAGTGTAATATTATGAAATAATACGTAGTGTCTAGAGATTATACTGTATTTTCTGTTATATCAAGTCCAGCAGTATTATTTAAGTTCAAATGCATCTTATATCTTTTCTATCTATCACAGAACTGCATGTATGACAGTTGCAACTGTGAGAAGAGTGAGGACTGCATGTGCGCTGCTCTCTCCTCCTATGTACATGCATGTGCAGCTAAAGGCATTCAACTAACCGGGTGGAGAAACATCACCTGTAGTGAGTACAGAAACCTGTTTGGAACATTGGGGTCTCAGAACCTGTCTCAGAACATTGGTGTAAAACTTGAGGACAGATCATTGAGAGGCTTGTTTGCATAAGTACCTACTCTTTTAAAATTGTTATCTTTTAATACTGTGCTGATAAATGAATGTTGATATCTGAGTATGTTAATATCTGAGTATGTTATCTACACACGTGTCTCCTCTCTCTAGGCAAATACACCTCCTGCCAAAGCAACACAGTGTATTCCTACAACATGACAAGCTGTGCTCGCACCTGCCGTTCTCTCAGTGAGAGCGACTACTCATGCCACATAAACTTTGTGCCAGTTGACGGTTGTGGTTGTCAGGAGGGCACCTACATGAATGACCAAGGGAACTGTGTAGCCTCCAGCAAATGCCCTTGTTATGATGGCAACACTATAATTCAACCCGGAGATGTCATAAGTAAAGACGGTACCACATGGTAGGTATTAATTTTATCGGAAAATAGCTTTCTCACGCACATCTATTTAAGTCATGTGCAGCACCCAAAAATGAAAAATGTAAAAAAGTATTAATGATGCGCCGACCAGAGAGCTCCCATTTAGTAAAAAAGGTTAAGGATCTTTTTGTATTCCCTTATTTCTTTTTCCAAATGGGAGCTATGCAATGTGCGCATCATTAATACATTTTTAGGTATTCATTTTATTAAATAACTTATGAAAATTGTACTGAATGTTTCTATCACTGTGAACAGTGTGGTTAAAAAACACACTGTGACTCTCAGGGCAATTGTGTTAAATGGTTAAAAAAAAACGTTGCCAAAAAGGGTCTAAATTAACACCTTAATGCTTTTCTGTATTAGCACATGCAAACAAGGACAACTACAGTGCATGGGTCAGCTGCTAGGTGAGCAGACACTTAATTTTCATTGTCACAATCCTTATAATTTAACCTTAAAGTAGGGTGATCACATTTCCATATCTATCTATCTATCTATCTATCTATATATCTATCTATCTGTCTGTCTGTCTGTCTATCTGTATTTGTCTATCTATGTTCAGCAACCAGATATACTACTGAAAACTCAGCAATTTGCTGGAGACACATATTTTCTGGACTTGGGCTATACAATTCAAAACTGGGACTGTCTGGTCAAATAAAGGGCATCTTGTCACCATTTTTTTATGGTAAAGCAAATCCTTCTATAACATTAACTGAGTAAATACTGCTGATTATCATGTTTCAGCCATTGTAACAACATGTCCGGAGCCCATGATCTACTTCAACTGCTCTAGTGCTGGCCCTGGAGCCAAAGGTTCTGAGTGCCAGAAGAGCTGCAACACTCTGGACATGGGCTGTGTGAGTTCCCTACTCCATGCAGACATGTCATAGGACAACAAATCCTAACTTAGTCTTCTTTATCAGAAATGAGCACATTGTGACTCTCTATTTTATGTCCCTACAGATAAGCACAGCTTGTGTGTCGGGTTGCATGTGTCCCTCTGGTCTTGTGTCTGATGGGAAGGGTGGATGCATCAGCGAAGGTGACTGCCCGTGCACCCATAATGGTATTACATATCAGCCAGGAGAAACTATCAAAGTTGACTGCAACACCTGGTAAGTGTACTTGACTTTACTGAAACCTCTTTGACTAATGTGTAACATTTGCATCAAGCCCTCTTCCTCTTCACATTTAACCAGTGTTTGTCAGAACCGAAAATGGCAGTGCAGTACTAATCAGTGCCATGGCATATGTTCCATTTATGGAGATGGTCATTACATCACCTTTGATGAAAAATTATATACGTTCACTGGAGGCTGTGAATACATTCTTGCCCAGGTTAATATCTATTTTTTCACTAAGCTACTAATGCTACAAAACAATACAATTTAAACAGATCACATGAACACCTAGACTTTGTTTTGTCACACTTGTTACATTATCTGTTGTATAGGATTTCTGTTCCAACAACAACGAGAATGGGACTTTCAGAGTCATCACTGAGAACATCCCGTGTGGGACCACAGGCACCACCTGTTCAAAGGCCATCAAAATTTTCTTGGGTGTAAGAAATCTAGTTTTATTCTTCAAATAAAAACACTTTTGCTGGGAGAAGATGGGGTGAAAGTGAAAGCACACCAGATACATGTGGTCCCAAACGGCCAGAGAGTCCTGGGCTTGGTTCTAGGTCAACAGTACATAATGATACATATACAAATTGAACTCTATTCATTTGTAGAGCACAGAGCTGATCTTGACTGATGGAAGTTATCAGGTGGCCCAAGTGGGCTCAGAACAGCAAATACCCTACAAAACCCACATCATGGGCATTTACTTGGTCATTGAAGCCAGCAATGGTCTCATTCTTATATGGGATCAGAAAACAAGCATTTCCATCAAGCTCACTCCAGCTTTTGATGTAAGCGCATCTTCTTTGCATCCACAATTATATAGAATATGATTTACCTTATCATATAGATCTTCTAATAAAAATAATTTTCATTAATATCAATCCTGATAGGGTCGCGTCTGTGGTCTGTGTGGAAACTATGATGGCAATACCAACAATGACTTCACAACAAGAAGCCAAGAAGTCGTTATTGATGCGCAGACATTCGGTAACAGCTGGAAGTTCTCTTCTAGCTGTCCAGAATCAATGGTTGCTGTGAGCCCATGTGCCAATAATCCTTACAGACAGTCCTGGGCTCAGAGGCAGTGTAGTATCATCACTAGCAGTGTGTTCTCCTCCTGCCATTCTCAGGTAAGAACAGAAAGCTAAGGAGGACAGCTAAAGGGAGGAGTTGTTATGAAGGCTAACAATGGGGCTGAAGGATGTCCTGTGCAAACAATTATGGCTTTAAATGCAGCTGTTTACTAATACCTATTAAATTTACACATATGCAGTATGATTGAATGCCAGTACTTATTTTGGTTGTGCTAAATATAGTACTTTGTCATCATGTAAAGCCTGCCCCATGTGAGGTTGTAATTAGTTCAAAACTCTTTAAATCCCTGATTAGTTTCAGGGTTTTGGTAAGCTTCGATGGGATTTTTTCAGATGAACTCACAAAAGGAATTCGAATATACGTTCAGTTGGGATCACTCTGTTTAACAATAAAGCCAACCACATTTTTTTTTTGAAAGGTTGACCCCTCAAGTTACTATGATGCTTGTGTGAGTGACTCGTGTGCCTGTGATACTGGTGGAGATTGTGAGTGCTTCTGCACTGCAGTGGCAGCTTATGCAGCCGCATGCAACAAAGCCGGAGCCTGTGTAGCCTGGAGGACCCCAAAGATATGCCGTGAGTTATCAGTAAAATCAATGTAAATGTGTTACCTAATATGGCACTTTACTGTAACTTTACAAACTTTTTTAATATTACCTAAACTTTAACTTTCATGGTTAACATTTTATTACTTTTTTGTTTTTACTTTTTTATTCTGTACCTTACAGCACACTTTGTGTCTTTTTTGTGTCCTACTGTATATAAATGAACCTGCCTTGCCTTGTCTTTCCACTGCAGCTCTCTTCTGTGATTACTACAACCCACCTGGTGAGTGTGAGTGGCACTATAAGGCCTGTGGATCTCCATGCATGAAGACTTGCAAAAATCCCAATGGAGAATGCTCACAGCAGATACCAGCACTAGAGGGTATGTCTAGTGACTACACTCTCCAATATAACCTAAATCCCACCCCTAAATATACTAACATTTCTTTCTAGAGGATGACTGAACCCTGTGCACTTAGGTAACCAGACTTAAAAAAAAATTCTTGATATCATTTCTCTAGGGTGCTATCCTCAGTGTCCTGCTGATCAACCTTACTTTGATGAAGATCAAATGAAGTGTGTGGCAAGAGAAGAATGTGGTTGCTATGTTGGAGAGACAAAATACACTATTGGACAGAGTGTCCCTACCAATGAGTCCTGTCAGACATGGTATGCATTTCTCCATAAAAACAGAAAAATGGCATTGCTCTCTACTAATCAGCTCACCAAACTACACCATTTAGTTATTGCATGGCCAAGTGTTTATTTGTTGTATTAGCACTAGAAAAATGTAATGATTACACTAAATTATACAGTTACAGCTATCTTAATAATTAATACTTACAATATAATGATAATAATAATAATAATAATAATAATAATAATAATAATAACAAATAGTTTGGGGCTTTATCTGATAGTTATTGTATACATTACATTGTGTACATTAGCTGAATTTGTACTGAACAAAAATAAAATTAAGTGATTATTGTAGAAAACTTGAATGTATGATAAAAATAAAATTAAGTGATTATTGCAGAAAACTTGAATGTATGATAAGTTTTTCTGTATTTCCAGCCATTGTTCCGCAACAGGAGTTCAATGTCTGTATGATGTCAAGGGTAAGCCTCCACGCAAAGTAGTAAGAAGATTAAATACAGACCACTATAACCATAATAATACTTTCTTTTTTGATTTGTCTTCTCTGTAGCATGTATTTGCACAGTTAATGGCACAGATTACCCCTTCGGATCAGTTGTCTACAGTACAACAGATGGTCTTGGTGGATGTATAACAGCTATTTGTGGGGTAAATGGAACAATTGAACGGAAACTTGAACCATGTGAAATGACCACACTGTTGCCAACATCAACACCAATAAGTTCAACAACTGCACCTCTGACTACAGTATTTGTATTTACCTCAACTGGTAAGCCTCTATGTACTGATGATATATACTAACAAAAAATAACAATAGAAAAAAATGGATTAATAATAAAACAATAAATTATAAATAAGAGTAATTAAATAAAATTTACAAAATTTACATCATGCAGTTGGAGAACAAACCACAACATTGAAATCATCAACTGAGCCACCAGCTGTTCAGACTACACCAACAACAACTGCTTCCATAACAAAAATAACCACTTCAGGTGCAGCACAAAGTACAACTGCTGGTCCAAGCACCCAAACATCAGGCACAGCTGCAACATCAGAAGCCGCAACTGTTACAACCAAAACAGTGAAGCCCTCCACAACCACTGTATTTGAGACAACAACAGAGG
>JAGFZM010000190.1:1002367-1025973 GCA_017657215.1 Limnothrissa miodon
CCAAATCCAGAAACAACTACTACAAGTGTGATTACATCTAAACCAATAACTGCCACCTCTACAACAAAAGCACCTATAACCACAGTTGAAGTTGAAACTACAACAGAGGAGTCTGCCACAACATCTACTAAACCACCAAGGGTTGAGACTACACTGCCAGCAACCTTTTCAACAACAACCTTTGCAGAGTCTAGTACACTAGGTGTTGTGACAGGTACCTCAACAAAACCTTCCAGTGTATCCCACGGTATTTTATCAACAACAGAATTGACATCAGTTAGGACATCTCTTGAACCGGTCACAGCTACTGTACCAGTTATTACACTCACAACACCAAGAATAACAAGTCAATCTACAAAGAACTTCAGTACCGAATATACAACATCCATTGTTAGTACCACAACTGTAAAACCCACAACTACATCATTCGAAATTACAACAGTAAGATCAACATCTACTAAACCACCAGGAGTTGAGACAACTTTTACAACTCTCTCGACAACCCTAGAGTCATCCATTGCTCCACTGACTCAAACACTGCCACAAGTCACTGGAACAGTTCCCCCATCCACATCATCTGCACCATGTTCTTGCATAGTAAATGGAACACGTTTTCTTCCCGGTAATTATATAAAATACCTTTTTTACAAGATTGCATAAATATTTAAATGTTTTATTTTTTTTACAATCACAATTGATAGACAGGAAACATTTATGTGTAGTCCTAGAAATACCCTAGCAAAAGTTTCCTCTAAAAATTTCCGTCAGTGGCAGTAGCTCAACCATTGTGCAGATGCAGTTTAAACTTCTGACAAATGTTGTTCGGACCTTTAGATTGACCTCATTCTATCAATCGTAGCCATACACATTTTGATGTTATAGTCTGGCTTGTCAGGCTACTTCAGGCTAATGATTCACTGAATTCCTGTAAAAGGGTCCAACATCTACAATGTCACGGATGGAATGGGATGGTGCTACACAGCTTACTGCAATGAAACATGTAATGTGGTAAAGGAGTCCAAGCCATGTGGTTCCACTCCATCCCCAACCACTATTTCATCAACTACTGTTGTTAAGACCACAGTAAGCCCTACAACAACTGTCTACACCACATGGGCTTCCACAACTACACCCGCACCCTCCACACCGGAGACAGATTGCAACACACTTGTGCCCCCAAGAAAGGTACAATTTAAATGTTTTAGTACAAGTAGGCATATAGATTATAAATATAGAATTTTATCATAAAAGAAATTCTATGAAAAAATAATTTTTCTGAAATGTGATAACAGAATGGGGAATCCTGGAGAGTAAACAGTTGCAAAAATGCAACATGTGAAAATGGAAATGTTGTGTACACATCAGTGCAGTGCCAACCAGTTGAAAAACCAAACTGTGAAAATGGCAGAGAACCTGTGGCAGTATACAACGAAAATGGATGCTGCATAACCACATATGAATGCGAATGTATGTTTTTAAATACTTTCTCCAGCAAGTAATGTTTAAATAATTGATCAAACAACCAGTAATATAATTTATCACATCCTTCTTCATTACAGGTTCATGTAATGGATGGGGAGGATCTCACTATGTCACATTTGATGGGCAAAATTACAATATTCAGAACAATTGCTCTTATATTTTGGTCCAAGAAATCAAATCTCAATACAACTTCAAGATCACCATAGACTACCATGACTGTGCCAGCATTGGTAGCTCATTTTGTCCACAATCCTTGTCAATATATTACAAATCCTATAAGGTTGTGCTTACACAGATGTTAACAGCAAATGGAGTAGTCAATGCGGTAATTACCTTTTAGAATCATATAATTTTACCTTGCTTTTTCGTTTCAGGTAACATAAAACAATATATATTTTAAAATATAAATAATACAAATACAAACCCATTTTATAAATTTAATTAAATCTTTTCACTTAATTTACTGTTAAAACCATGTACAGGTAATTCTTGACCAAAAGCGCATCTATCCTGCTTTTAAAAATGCGGATTTCATCATCACAAGCACTGGGATGGAGATAACGCTGGAAATACCACTAATCCAGGCTCAGGTGACCTACACTGGATCCTCCTTTGGCATTGACCTACCCTTCTCTCTTTTCAAAAACAACACAGAGGGACAGTGTGGTGAGTCTTTTTTTTATTCATTGAGTTGAAAATGGACTGGACTGAAGTGTGGTGTGAGTACAGTCTGCTAAATGTACTGAGGAGATCAGCTCCTCTAGTTTTACATGCTCTGCACAGATCTTGCTCATGTCTGTCTCTCTTTCACTAACTAGGTACTTGTGATAACTCAAAAGAGAATGATTGTCGTTCGCCTAGCGGCCAAATTGAGGCTTGCTCTGTGACGGGTCATAAATGGCTAATACCTGATGAAACTTGTCCAACACCCCCAACACCTATCCCCACACTATCACCCCAGACCACTACTACAGCACCAGTGTGCAAGCCTTCAATCTGTGAAATCATAACCAGCCAGTGAGTAGTACCTGTAAATCAAAAATGACTATAGCAAAGCTATATACTGTACCTACAAAGAATACCATTTTAAGGCTACTAATGAGTGAATTTGCAATTGCTATAGCATGTTTTTTTGTATGTATTTTTTTTACTTGTTTGTATGTGTAAAAGGCAGCCAGTAGTGCCAGAGAATGTTACCAGTGACAAGATCAAATGTGACTGGAAAGTTTAAGTATTATACCTTAGAATAGTTCATGCTTTAGATTAGTAAATGTTATGAAAAACACAAATAATCTGACTTTATTACGTTATGGCATGCAGCTGAGTTAGACTAAGGTAAAAGAATAGAAGCTTACTGATAATGGATAAACCTGATAATGATACAATAAATAGTAACATTAGTAAGTTTACAAACATAAAGTAAGCTTAACCTTACCAAACCAAATCTATGATGAAAGAGTAGAGAAATAAATGACAGCAAGAAGTAAAGAGAGAGAGAGGGAGAAAGAGGTAGCGACCAGAAAAAAAGAGAAGAGCCTCTAGCTTCTCCTTTTTTGCTCTCAGAGTCATTGCTATGCTGCAATTAGAACCCTCCCTGAAAGCAGAGGGTACAAGGAGTGTATGGCTAAAAACCCTGGCACATACAGTAGGTCAGATTGAAATGAAACCATGGTCAAACCACTGTCCATTTGAGAAGGATCAATTAAAATACAAGTATGTTATGTTAACACAATATGTAGTTCTACAAACTTGGTAGGTCATCATCTTTAGGTTATCTTTCACAGGGTAAAAACATTAAACGTAATGAAAAAAAGCTGTGACCAGGCCAACAATGACAGATTAACATTTAGTCCATGGGGTGTTTACAGTAAATAGATGACCAAAGGTCCTTTTGGTCACCTAAGTAAATAATGCTTGCAAAGATAGCTATTCAGAGTGGATCACGCTTGCATATGTATCAAACATCTATTTACGTCTATGCACAAAAATGCATCACGGTGTTATGATGAATGTGGCATTTGTTTAATAAGTATATAGTTTTACTACTGGCTCTAACTACACACATTTGCTTTGCTGTGTCAGAGTATTTGAGGCATGCTGGAAAGTGGTTCCTCTGGAGGCTTACGTTGAGGGCTGTAAATCAGATGTATGCACTACAAACACATCCGGCTGTGTCAGTCTTCAGGCCTATGCCTCTGCCTGTGCCAAAGCAGGAGTGTGCATAGAATGGAGAAAAGCTACCAATGGACAGTGTGGTAAGGTTACTTGCTATTACAACCTGTTATTCAAATATTCTCGTGTGTTTATTCCAATCATGTAAATGTGTTTATTTTCTTAGCAGGCAAATTCTTGATATATGTGTGCATTTTTATATAAAAAAAAAAATTCTTGAGAAATTTAGTGTTGAATGAAATCTGAAACCTGTGCTCTCTTGTGTTTTGAAGCATACACATGCCCAGCAACAAAGGTGTACAAGCCCTGTGGTCCAATTGTGGAGCCAACCTGCAACTCAGTGTAAAGATATTTACATTTTTCCATCTTATCAGCATTTTACTTCATTTATTAATATTCTATTATTAATGTATCACAGTTTCACACCCACAACTGCATTGATATTAATTTGTGACTGTGTTATATAAACTGAATACAGTATTTGATACTATATTTTATCCCTCAGCTACAACAACAAGTACATGGATCTCCAAAGCAACAGCAGTACTGGCATGAAGGAAGGTTGCTTCTGTGAAGCAGGGACAACGCTTTTCAGCACTTTCTCAGATGTCTGCGTAACCTCTTGTGGTAAGGGATGAAAACATCTGAATTTGAGATTAAAATAAACATGCAATATGAACTAAAATGGCCTGTAATTGACTAATTTCTGAATTCCTTCTTAAGACTGCACTGGTCCTGACGGCAACCCTAGAATGGTAAGTTGAATTGCCCTCACCTTGAATCTGACACCTTTGCAGAATAATTGTCCTCAATAATTTTAATAGTTATAAACCTATGAAATAGAGCAAGTCTTAATTGTGTAAATGTGCTTGTAGGTGAATGAGTCATGGGTGTCTGGATGTGAACAATGTACATGTGAGGGTGACACACTGAGTGTGCAGTGTGAGCCAATCAAATGTCCTACACCAATCCCTCTCACTTGTGACAAGCCTGGATATGAAATTGTCAACAAGACTGATGGCTGCTGTCAAACCCAAACATGTGGTGAGTACCTACTAGATTTTCATACCTATTAGGCCATCGTATTAGAAAAATAAATAGGTTGCCTGACAACACAAGAACTGTGAAGTAAGAAAACAGATCGGCACAAGTGCTTAATGTGTGATAATACATAGGAAAGCTTTGAAAGCAGTTTGTTGCATTTGTTTCCACATGCAGAGCCCAAGGCTGTCTGTTTATACAATGGCACAGAATACCAGGTAAGAATGAAGCAGTAGCCTGAACATACCCACTGGAAGACCAGTGTCACAATATCTGTGAATGTGTGCACCATTCAGATACAACAGTTCGTTTGATCATCTACTCCTGTCTGTCCACATAGCCGGGTTCCTCTGTTCCCTCCAATGACTCCTGTGAGTCATGTGTGTGTGGATCAACCGTGGACCCCAAAACTCAATTCCATATTGTGGATTGTGTCCCCACTCTCTGCATGATGAACTGTCCAGAGGTTTGTAAAAGGATAATTCCAATAAGATTAAACTTGATATATAAAATTACCATAATTGCTTATTTGTTTGAGAGACTGTATGATATCAAGGCACACCATATAGACTTTCTACACAAACAGTTACAAGCTCTTTTGTTGGGGCTATCACTGTCCTTAAACCTGAAATAGGACTCAGTTGTGAATCTTTCTTGTAATTTCAAAATCATTCTAATACATGTTTTTTTACAGCATCACGAGTACCAGGCAGTTCCCGGACAGTGCTGTGGCAAATGTGTACAGACCCACTGCATAGTTTCACAAGGCAACACTACACAGGGCATTCCAGTATGATTTTTGACTGTTAACGTTAACACTTCTATGGCAATATTTGGTCTAAATTGTTTTAATGGAATGTAAACATATTTTGTTCTTGTTACAGGTGAATATGACATGGTCACCAGCTGATGACAAATGTATAACATACACATGTGAAAGTCACAATGGATCTCTTGAGTCTGTGGGATCAAGGAAGGTGTGCCCTCCTTTCAACCCAGATAGCTGCGTCCCAGTAAGTATTTCCCCCACATTACCTTCCTATGGAGTACAGCAATTCTAAGCACATACTGGACTCCAAAATGCTTGTTAATAGGACTGGCATACTGAAAAAGTCAACTCTATGCCGAAAATAAATACAAGTTAATTAGTGCAGTAAGGTTTTGTGTATTTCTAGGTACCAAATAAATGTTAAAATTATAAAATAACCACTATTTCGTGGCTTAAGCAGAAAACCAGCACTGTAATATTGAGATACAGAATCAATAGCTCAATAGCTTGATTCCAAAATTGAATCAATAAGGCCTCTCAAAGATGTAATACTACTCTATCCTGGAAAATGCAGTATTCAGGTATTCATATCTATGGTTTTAATTTAAGAAACAAAAAAAGATTCAAACTTCATCTACTGTAATTGTTTTTTGTTACAGGGAACAGAGACAACAGATGCAGATGGCTGCTGCAAGAGATGTAAGTAGTAACATTTTACAACATTTTTCTCAATATATTTTAAAATGTATTCATATAATTTGCATAACTGAGAAATCTTGATATTTTTGATGAAACGCTTAATGATTTGTATGTGCTGCTGTTGAAAAAGTAGGTTATATGAAAATCTTTTTACCTTTTCCACAGGTACACAGCGTAGCACTTGTGAGGTGCAGATTGACAGCACCAAGCTAGACTACAATGGATGTGTCAGTTCAGACAATGTCGAGATCACCTCTTGTTCAGGCTCCTGTGGAACATCATCCATGTGAGTATCAAATTTGAGCTCTCCAGAATATAGGGAATATTGCATGAATAGTGAAGTGGCATACCAACTAGCTAGGCGGGGGAGGCAATGTCTTAATTCCTTGATCATGTCTTATGAGTTTAGTTACAGGCTTATGGAGATATGACAACAAATGAAATGGCTATAGCTGTTGGACTATTAGAATGTTGTGCCTGTATTACCATTTCTTGCCTGATCCACATTTTAAAAAGTGATATGAAAATCAGGTTGCTATCATTTCTGCAAAAGCTACCTATCTAAAATTACAATTACTGAAAAAAAGTATTACAAAAGTGAATATAATGCATTCCTCATGTTTGACTGGGCAAATTCAAGTCATGTTCACCTTCATGTATGTACATATGTTATTGCACAGATACTCGGCAGAGGCTAATGCACTGGTGCATTCCTGCTCATGCTGCCAAGAGAAGACTACACAGGAGAGAACAGTGGAGCTTACCTGTCCAGATGGCAAAAAGATTGTACAGTCATATACTTACATTGAGTCATGTACATGCAAAATCACAAACTGTGATGGACAATCTAGTGCCTCTCTGCGACGTAGAAGGAGAAGATGAGATCCTTCTTATGCATTAGGATTGGTGACAACGTTTAGTGCTGTTGGATGTAACGGTTTTGTGTCCATCACTACATAATAGTATAAATGTTTTTTTTTTTTGTCTTATCTATTTTGACCCCTGAAGCATTGTCTATATGACGTCCCCTTTTCTTTGTCTTTTCTTTATCAATAAACATATTGCAACTCAAAGCCATGTTGAGTGTAACTTAAGTGTAAATAACACTAATCTAAATCAATGATTGTCGGTCTGAATTCCTCAGATCCTTGCCATGGATTAAAGGGATTAAATGTATTCCTACAAAAGGCAAAATCTACAACTAAAAATGATAGTTCTGTAATAAAAAGTTTGTAACAAGCTGAGAGCCATGACCTGAGCTAATACAAAATAGACATTTCATTTAGTTCAACTTAGGGGGTAAACCAGTGTAGTCTCGTTTAGAAGATCACCAGATGTCTTTGGACGTGTTTGTCTCGGACGGACCTAGGTGCCTCCATGGGCAGGCAGGGCACTTTTAAAGCCCAGGCCTCGTTCTTCAGCCTGAATTGAAAAATTTGCCAACCATTTTTTAAGTCTGTTCTACCTTCTAATAATGTGATTATGTTCTACCTTGTAATTGAGTCTGTTAAAACAGCAGTCATAAAACCCTAAAAAGAATAAACTGAAAGTCTTGGTACTGAACAACTAGAGGCGCCAAAACAAAACACAAACCACTCAAAATTTTACTCATTTGGTAGTGACTAGAGGGTCCCTACAGACAAATCAACATATTACTAACCCTCCAAATGCCCTACCTTTTCAATTCCGAACAACGTTCTCATAAACTGTGAATAGCCTATATGGATTTCATCTGCAATTACAGACTTTTACCTGAAGATGGCAATGGTCCTGAACAAAACAAAAAACTAGTCCTATAGTAATATTATAATAATTATTCTACACACAGCATTGCTTTAATATTTCATGCAGTAATCTTATAGAAATACTATAAATACCCTTTAATTATCTTATAGGAATCTTACTGTATTTTGAGACAGTTTAGGACAACTACAGAAATATGGGTAAACATTCTTGACATTATACATCTTCACAACCTCAACTCGTTTCCCTCTACCATCTCTTTTGCCCAATCTCTGCCACAGCTAGGAAAAAGAAAAAGAAATCTCCACAGATGAAGGTGCTAAAGCCAGAGCTTCCTCTTTTAGGCAATCAATTGGGAGAGCATTATAAATAAAAGCACCCTGTAAAAATGCCAAGCTAATCTAAACCAGACTGACAAAAACACACAAAGAGTAACAAAAAGAAACATGAAAAATGATGGAATGAAGTTTGAGCTCTGGTATCAGGCAGCCATCATGTAGCGCTAGAGCAACACCACAGCAACTGCTAAATCAATTTGAACACTGGGTGTGGTTCACTGGCATAGTTATCATTTAGGAAAAATCATGTACATGTACAACACAGAAGTTTCTTTATCATAGGATATTGCAGCTGAACTTCAATGTCCTTGACCTGTGCCCTAGGTCTCCAAGTTTACACTAGAAAAAAAATATCAAAACAAGCTCATATCATTGCTATACTGATAAAACTCAAATTCATTTTGCTGTATTATATGATAATACCCTCCTTGAATGTATCCATTGTATTGTATTGACCAAACATCACATCACATCAACATTTAAAAAAAGAGTTCATTATTGACACAACAGGAATGAAAAAAATTGTATTGTTAATAAAAAAAATATCCTCCAAAAAATATTATCAAACTAAGAGGGTGTATGTAAATAAAAATCCATGTCTTTTCTCAGTAGGGTAGACTACTGCAACTTTTCCCAGATCCCAAATCGCTTCCACTGATTCAAAATGCAATGGGTACGGTTCTTACACTACTACAACTCTGAGGTCCCATTAATGGCTCCCAGTAAGCTACTGAACTGACTTTAAAAGTCTCTATGGGGGACAGGAATTTAAGGTATTTGCTCATTTTGATATACAAATGTAGGCTAATGTTTTTTTTGTACTGTAACAAAAAGTTGAAAACAACTACCTGGTTGATAAATTTGTATCTGACATAGCAAGAGTCGCACATTTCTGCATAGATAAAGTGCATCCTGGTCAATTGCCTTATCATTACCACACAATAGCCTATGCTGTGAACAATGTGCAGTGAGCTATAAAATGTACACCACCAGCACCACAGGTCCGTTTTAGACAACTCCATTTAAAGTCGATGAAGCACTAATGACGAGCAGCTTTCACACATTTTCTATGGCCGAAGATAGGGGCTTAAGAGCTCTCATGCAAACAGTAAAGCCTCCTCATGTTTCCTGCAGGTGAACAGTTTTAAAACAATTGCTGCCCTATGTAGGCTATCAGATGCTTAAATCTGACCACAAACATGAAATGCCCTTGCTGTGTGTCGCACATTTCATGGTAATAGAAACTGAAACTTGAAACTCTAGATGGGTTATAAAAAGGCCTATCCGAAAGTTCGAACTGGTCTATGCAATAGCACCAGGAGACAAAGGCTGACTTCTTCCTTGATTGACTGTTGTGTTGTATTTCCCGTCCTTTTCTGCTGGTTACTCGGCAGGTAGGTTAAAATCTCATAGTCTGCGCTTCTTTTCTTGAATGTTTATATCTATAGTCCTGTATTTAGTGAACTAGCAAAGTCATTAAAACAATCAACACATTATTTTGCGCATGTTGCGCGCATGTTAAAGATTTATACACATTGGCCAATCAAATTACGGTCCGGATATCAGTCCGTAACCGATTCTGTAACTTCTGATTAGGCTATTTGAGATAGGCTACTTAGGCCTATTTTGGAAATTCAGGACATTTATATCTAATGCCATCAAACAGGTTATTGTTGGAGACCTCTGTTGTAGGCTATGAGCGCACATTTCCTGGTAAAAGAAACTGAAACTACTTGTGCTCCAGAAACTTAAAGCCTAGGCCTAGATGATTGGTTACGGAAAGTTCGACCTCTGCAATCAGGTGCACTCGAGAGACGGAGGCTGACTGTGATTGACTGCTCTCTGCTGTTCCCCGTCATGCTGATTGGACGCACGGACATTTGGTTAAATTAACTGCAGATCTGATATGCGCAATTCTTTTCTTGAATGTTTGTTGAATCCATAACCCTATATTTATTGAACTAGAAAAATATATAACTAAAAACAATCAAAGATCATGAGACGCGTGCGCGCACGTTAAAGATTTAGACACATAGGCTATGGTCCGCGGTAGCCTACCGTGATTTTGTCACCTCAGGTTAGGCTATTTTTGAGACACGACATATTGAGGAATCCAGCACACGTTAACGCCGATTGATTTAGCACGAAGTAGTTACCTACATGTTATCTGAATTAGTGCTGGGCGATACAGCAAAATCTGATATCGATCCGATACCAAGTAAATACATGGAGAGTATCATCGATACCGATATGATACTTATTACACTTAAAAATGGAGCACAATTTATGTTATATAAATGAGTAGGCTTGACGAAGATAAGGTGAAGGCCTGTTTTAGTAGCCTATATTTTCTTTCCTTGGGATTCGAACCCTTTGTATAGGAAATAGAGTTATAGAGCTTATGTTCCATTGAGTTAGTTTAAGCTGTCCATTTTTTTTTTACTGTCCTTGCTATTGACAACACTCACCAAGCTTGTGTAACAGGGCTATGATTAGAATTTTTTTCAAACCATCACTTTAATTTCATCATTGTCAGGCCCTGAAAAACATGTCCTTTACATTTGCATGTTCACTGTTCACATTGGGCTGCTGCAGCACTGAACAAGTTACTTGGTATGTCACGTGACAGAACAACAGCGAATCACAGCGGAGAGCTGAGGCAGAGTGTGCGTGTAATAAACTCAGTGGAGTTGGTTGAGCACTGAAGTGGCAGAAAGAAAGTAGATCCTACTAAACATTAAATAGGAAAACTAGAGGTTAAAATTATCGATTTCATCTCACTGGTATCGATATGATACGATACCAACTTTAATATTGATTATATAAATACCTCGAATCGATCCGCCCACCCCTAATCTGAATGAACACAAAGACAGATAATCCAAGAACGGTGTTTTATAGCGATAATGACAAATTTATTCTTCCTGTAGGCCCATAGACAAATGTGTCCACTGTTGGGCCAACTATTCAGACAGTGCAACTACTGTTAGGCTAGGCTATTCAACATCAGATTAAGCTGTAGGCTACTAAACTAAAGATATCGGAAGATAAAATGTGCTAAATTACAAAAAGGCCTATAAATAAATTGCAACCTTCTGTGGCAAAACTATGAGGTTCTCCACTAGACATAGTAGGCCTAGCTTTAGTAAATTTACAGGTAAAACAATTATTTTGGGTGTTATTTCCACATTTCGTGCTATGATAGAATAAATAAGAGAACAGTAGGCTATGTGCACGTATGTGCTTTGATTCTTGGTCATGAAGTTGTAGCTGGCCAAGATTGCTTATATGATCCCGACAACATTTTGCACTAAAGTTTTTGCAGTTTAAGATTAGTTCTCCAGAGTCAAAGGAAATGTCAATTAAATGGAAATAAATCTCGTAGATTCTGTCAAAGTAGCAGGACCAAAGAAGAAAAAAGCACATTTCAGGTTAAAAGAAACTGAAACTATTCGCACTGCATTATCTGGGTAGATGAGTTACATAAAAAGGGCCTATTTAGAAAGTGGATATGTGCATGTAAGGTGAATACACAAACATAAAAGGATAATCCAAGAAACGGTGCTTAACATTTTATTAGTTGAGAATCATGTGCTCAAAAGCGATACTGGTAATATTTTTCCTGCAGGCTGATAAAGACAAGCGTTGAGCAAGCTATTTTGGAAATGTAGTTAACTAGTTACTCCATATTTACTACAGTAAAGCTAGCTGAAGGTAAAAAAGTAGCAAGTAAAGTTACCATTTAGGCTAAAGTTAGCCATTTTCAAAGTTTGCAATTAAGGCCTATGAAATGATCTAACCGTCTATTATTGTCAATCTAAAAGGTTTTCAAACAGACAGTAGTAATTAATATTTTGTAATGTTACTTTTATAAAACGTTTTTAAGATATGATCTTTGGGTCTTCCACATTCCATGCCGGATAGAAAAAGAGAACACTAGTGCATGTTTGCTTGCTTTATTGATTCCTGAAAAAAAAGTGTGAAAGAGTGCCGCTAAGGCTAGTGCCACCCATCTGATGGTGGGGCTGTTGATTGATTAATCAAAAAGGCATGACATCAACTCAACCAGTAGGCGGGATGTAAGAAACACAATGGGCTATTAAAGACTATGGGCTGAAATTAATGCCTGCATTGTAGGTAAGCCATGTTGGACAGATTAAGCAGGTAATGTCCATGTACTGTGAATTATTCCAGCCTACTTACACAGTATTTTATAATTTATCCCTTGATACATTTTGTAATGCTGTTCCTATACCCAGTATGTCATGGGCAGTAAAGTTTTTCTAACGATTTATAATATGATTTTACTATTTAAATATACTATAGTGTGCACACGTGAGTGATAGAAGACACACAATTGATTTTTGTATAATTATTTTTAATTTTAAATATGGCACCTGTCATGCGACAAATGCATCTCATTATTGCAAAGAACTGATCTTCCATGCCTAGCATGAAGATTTACTACAACTAATAATAATCTGTGCTACTAAAAGAGCATTGATTATTCTTAGCTGTAGTTAATTTTAGGGCACTCTGGTAGTTACCATTTCATAGTACTGGTCTTTTTACCGACCACCAAGATTAGGTATGTGTCCCCTTTCAGCCAGCTCTGATTTATATATCCAAGATATATCTTAATATTCCAGACTTTCTTGTACAGCACACAAATCTTCTCTTCAAACATCTTTAATTATGGAGCAGTGTCAAAAAAAGTGATATTGATTTGCACATTGGTGCCCACACTTTCTCCAGTAATCAAGGATTTTATGACTATGAAAACAGATTTCATAATTTCACCGCATTTACAATGTCTCAGTATCTGCATGTGACATAATAACATTTTCCAGCATTCTTTGTATTCAGTAGACAGTTGTGTTTTGCTTTCCAGTGGTAATCTTCTGATACAATGGCTTCATCTGACACCATAGAGACTGCAGCCCTTGGGAGACCATTCCAGCTTGGGATGCTGTATGATTGTAGGAAGGATGTTCTCATTCCAGGTGGGTAATCTTCAGAGCATTACACATCCTTTGCAGTCCAGTCTCAGGCACAAAGCCACAGCATCACACCAAGTCAAGCACACTAGCCAGTTGACTCAGTAGTGACCATATTATGTCTCAACCTGTATTGAACACCTCTAATATGCTGCCCCCAGCCACTGTCTCTACAGTGCACAGTTTAACAAACTAACAGAAGACACCAGCTTATAACGCTTCTCTAATTAAGGCTGGTCTTTTGGCTATGTCACACTGTACATTTTTTAATATTACAGGATGGTTTGTCAGGCTTTTTTCCTGCTTATCAGACCAATGCCATAGCCCACAAAAATGTGTTTTGCATGTAGTAAAACGTAGCTTTCTTGTAAATAATTTTCCTTTTTTTTTTTTTTACAGCAATTTTGTACTGAACACACTTGACAAACTGCAGTTATTTTGTAAGGGTTGTCAGGGGGTAGTCACATTTATTAATAGTCAACCAAATAATGAAACCTCTACTCACACGTCTTCCTAAACACATGGTGTCTAAAACCTGTGTAGAGATTATTTTATACAGTACATTACAATTGTCAGTTTAGCATAGTTCATCTGTTACCAATTTTGTCATTAATTTGTCTTCAGGTGTAATCTTATGGGATCAAGAGGAGCTTCAGAAGAATAAAACAGTGCAACAACAAAACAGTGCTGAATTTGACATCAACGCATCAGATTCAATTGAAGACAAATCAAGTTCATTAAAGATCTCTGACTCTCTTAAGCTAAGTCTCTTGGGAGGGCTGGTAAATGTTGGAGGGTCAGCTAAATATTTCCAAGACACAAAGAAATCTCAAAAACAAATCCGGGTTACTCTACAGTACAAAACAACAACGAGATTTGAAACCTTGGGAAAGACCCACCTAGCTCATGGGCAGGGATCTCATGTGTTTGAAGACAACACTGCCACTCATGTTGTTACAGCCATCTTGTACGGAGCTGCTGCCTACTTTGTGTTTGATAGAGAATCGTCATCAGAGGAAGATAGGAAAAAGGTGGAGATGGAGGCCAACCTCACCTATAATAAGCTGAAATACCTTACAGTAGATGCAGAGACTTCCTTTAACTTGGATGACAAAGAGAAAGCAGCAGTTGAAAAACTAAGTTGCACATTTCATGGAGACTTTAAGTTACCCACCAACCCAACGTCCTTCAGAGATGCTGTGAAGGTTTACAGAGAGCTTCCGAAGCTGCTGGGAGAGAATGGAGAACATGCGGTTCCTCTCAGGGTGTGGCTCTATCCTCTGTGCAAATTGGACTCAAGAGCAGCAAAACTTGAAAGGGGCATCTGCAACAGTCTCCTAAAGTACTCCTCAGACATAATGGAGAGTTTAACTAAGACAGAGATGAGAGGCAATGACCTACTGAAAGAAACGGCAGTAGCAACATTTTCTGCCATGAAAGAAAAGGTTCAGGATTTTATTTATAATTGCCATCACTACAAGCTTGACTTCATGCAGAAGATTGGGTCAGTTCTTCCTTCAATTAGAGGGGGTTGGCAGGATGAGAGTGCTCTTCTAGACATCCTCAAGGCTCATGAGGAGTCTCCATTCAACAACAAAGACCTGGATCAGTGGCTCACAAACAAAGAAAGAGAATCAGAAATGCTGAAAACCTTTCTCAAGCAACTGGTGAAACTGGGTGTGTCAATGGATGAGAATGTGGATGACCTTTTGTTTGAAGTCAGAAATGTTGTATGCTTCTCATTCACTTCTCTAGACCAGCCTGATCAATTCATTGTAAAACTGTCTAATTATCTAAAACCCTCTGGACTGATGGAGTCTTCTACAGAATCAGGTCAACTACAGCAAACTGGAAACACAGAGTGGTTCTCCAGTGATGCTAAACAGATGATGAGGACACAATTTAAACTATTTAAAAAACTGAAGAGCATGAGCCCCACTGACAACACCAAATTCATATCAATTTCTAAATACGATACGAATCATCCTGGTGCCTGTATTGTCATCTACGAGGATGGATATGATCCAGTCTACTTTGTTCCTCCAACTAAACCTGCCCCTCTGGCAACTACTGATACTTCACATGACAGCATAAGAGTCCAGGCGTCTGAGCGAGACTCTGCCACTGTAGAGTTCCGAGTAGAATACAGAGAGAAACAGAATCAGGAGAATGAATGGAAATCTCAGCCAGCGCAGAAGAACCAAAAGGCAGTAACTCTGTCAGGGCTGAAGCCAGAGACTCAGTATGAGATCAGAGCCACAGCTGTGGGAAAACTCAATTATACTGTCAGCAGTGATGTCTGCAGTGCTTTGACCCTTGCAGCAGTCAGTCCACCGACTCAGGTTGAAACTGATAAAGTGAAAGCAACCTCCATCACTTTGAAATGGAGCAACCCATGTGTTCAAAAATGCCAGTCATTAAAGCAATACATTATTGAATTCAGAGAGGAAAACAGCAATCAATGGCAGAGCATGAAGACTGGGAGGGAGGTGTACACATTCACTCTGGAAAACCTTAAACAGAATACAAGCTATTCCTTCAGGATGTGCACAGATACCGGTGTTGGGGTAAGTCAACCAAGTATGGAATTAAAGTGCCGTACTATGAAAGCATGGCAGGATCCAACGAAAATTATTTCTCTCCAAGATGATCCACCGGTTTATCTACTGAAACCAACACAAATGTGTCATTCCAGCCAAAAAGTTTATGGAAGTATGCTGAGAAATAAGCAATTAAAAAAAACCATCATGGTTGTTGGTGCCACTGGATCTGGCAAGACCACCCTTGTCAATGGCATGATCAACTACATACTAGGAGTTGAATGGGAGGACAAACATAGATTTAAACTGATAGATGAACAAACCCAACAATCACAGGCATGCAGCCAGACCTCTGAGGTGACAGCCTATCACATTTACCACACGGATGGATTCCAGGTTCCATATTCTCTCACTATCATTGACACTCCAGGGTTTGGAGACACCAGAGGAATCAAACAAGACAAAGAAATCACAGAAAAAATCAGAAGTTTTTTCTCAGCTAAAAGTGGAATTGACAGCATCGATGCTGTGTGCTTTGTAGTTCAGTCTGCTTTAGCTCGCTTGACACACACACAGAAATACATTTTTGATGCCATCCTCTCTATTTTTGGGAAGGACATCGCTACCAATATAATTGCTCTGGTCACCTTTGCTGATGGCAAAGAACCTCCTGTACTCGAAGCAATTAAAGCTGCCAACATCCCATGTGCATCAAATCCAGATGGTTCCCCACTTCATTTCAAATTCAACAACTCTGTGCTTTTTACCAAAAATCCAGGAGTCAGCAATGATGAAGACAACTTTGATTACATGTTCTGGAAAATGGGGAAGGCCAGTCTGAACAAATTCTTCAATCATCTTACCAGCATGCAACCCCGGAGTCTGACCCTGACAAAAGAGGTTCTTCAAGAGCGTAGACAACTTGAGACAACTGTTGAGGGATTGCAGCCAATGATACGACAAGGATTGTCAAAACTGGAGGAAATAAACACCACAAAGGCTGTACTGCAAAGCAATGAGACCCATATTAAGGAGAATAAAGATTTTGAGTATGAGGTAGAGGTAGACAAGTCTGAGAAGATTGATATTCCGTCAGGACAATTCATCACCAACTGCCATGGATGCAACTATACATGCCACTATCCTTGTATGATACCAAAAGATAATGAAAAAATGGGATGCAGTGCGATGAAAAATGGAAGTTGCAAAGTATGTCCTGGAAAATGTGTATGGAGTGCCCATTTCAACATGACCTATCGATGGGATATAAAACGTGAAACAGAGAAGAGGACGTACCAGGAACTGAAAAGTAAATATGAGGCAGCACTGGGAAAGAAGATGAATATGGAGAAAATTGTTAAACAGCTTGAGTTAGAATATGAACAGGTGCAGGGCAAAGTTATAGAAATCATGAACACTGTAACTAAATGCCTAAAACGCCTGTCAGAGATTGCCCTTCGTCCCGATCCTTTGTCTACTCCAGATTACATCGACCTCCTCATACAATCAGAGGAGCATGAGGCCAAACCTGGATTTAAAGAGAGAATTAAAGAGTTGCAGGAAGTCAGGCAAGGGGCAGTTCTTCTGCAGAAGGTGGCAGAGAAAGTTGCTCTAACTGGAAAAGAGAAGTCAAAATGGCAGAAAATGAAGTCAACTGCCAAGGGGGTTTTCATTGACCTTTGGGCCCAGTTAACTTAATATTTGATACAATTCCACCTTTTCAATTCATAAAGAGAACATAAACACATTTTATACTTTTTATGTACTATTGTGTTTCAATATGTAGCACTTTGAATGTAATCCCAATCAACATGATTTTGCTTGATGTAATCACAATGTGCATTCCAATCCATTTTAAATTACACGTAATCACAAATGTTCAAATTTTCTATATTTTGTATAATGATTTAATCAAGTTATCAGTATACCTACTCTCACACGTTCTTCCATACAATCACATAAAATCATTATATACTTGTTGAATAATTTATTAATTAACTACTAAAACCATTATGAAAAGTTTCATTGCCTCACTACAAACATGTACACTTATGTACTTTATTGTACATACATTATGTACAATAAATCAGGCTCAAAGTATAAGTTTATACTTTGTTATCTTTGGCAGTAAGGGCTTCATGCCTGGTTAGTACTTAAAGTTTAGAGAAAGGGCAGCTCTTTTGGAAAAGTTAGCAGAGTCAGTAGAACTAACAGGTAAAGAAAATTCACTGGCCAAGGCAGTCTTCACTAAATTAGAACTATTTCTAATTCTCTTTCAGAGCAATGGCGGTAAGACTGGAAGCCAGTATGATTGTGAATGATCATATCATTTGACCGAGCTACTCTTTGTCAGAATTATACTGTATAACTATTATTGTAATTATCTTGAGTTTAACGGGTTCAAGCTGTGGATTTGCACTTTCCCATTAATTTTAATGTATTTGATAAGAGTTTTTTTTTTTTTTACAGATTTTCTTTCAGAACATTATTTGTAACTATCCCCGTCAATGCAAATGGATAAATGTATAATACATCGCTTTCATAGATTCCTGTATTGCTTTTTCAATCTACCGATATTTTTCCCATAACTTCATGCCTTTATAATACAATTGTCTTTGTCTGAAAAATATTTTACCAAACTAGATTGAGACTGAACTGATTGTTGAAGTACCTTTGTAAAGGTAAATCATACTTTTCTGTTGTGATTTTTTCCCTCACAATGTCACATTGGTTAAAATTGTACCAAAGATAGCACTTCAGTGCACATAGATTTATTGGGTCCGGTTTCCCAAAGTGATGAATGTAGCAAAAAGTCCAAATATAATATTCAGAATTCAAAACATTAAATTCTATAAAGTACAAAGAAGTAAATTCACACAATGGGAAACATTGACCTGCAAATAATCTTGCTGTTGCAAATACACAAGACAATCACCACCATCTATGTACCTCCCTTTGAGGGACAACTGTCCACCCTTCAGAAGACACCAAGTCACATAAACCATTCATTACCATAGTAATTTCTGGTTTAGGTTAACATCAACAATTCTCATTATAAAAAAAAACCCATACACCTTTACAAGAAATACATTTCTAAAGACATAATTAATGTTATTTGGGGTAAACCAATACATTTGATCAGAGGACATAAAATGGGAGACCAATACAACTACACACCCATGGTTAGAGAGACACACCAGTGACTCTTCTTTAAAGACGCTGTCTACTGACCTACTTAAAAACAATGCTCCACTGAGAACATCACCACCTACTGCATCAATCCAGTGTTCCCACACTTTGGTTAACATCAAATTCAAGGACCTTTCAAGGACTTTCCAGGACCAATTTTCTCAAATTCAAGGACCACACAGGGCGGCATTACCTACTGCTACCGCTGAATGTGTTACCAATTAACAATTTTAATATTATTTTTAACTTACATATATATCGGCAGGACAATGGATGGGGGAGTTTATCACAACCACGACCAAGCAGCTGCACCCTGCTATTTTTATATAGTGGTAGTGGTAGTAGTCTCTACATACTAGCTGCAGCCCAAGCTGATTCTACAAATTTCCCATCAATTTCATCATGCACCAACTGAAATAATAAGGATATAAATATTCTGATAAAAATATTTTTCCTACTAGCCAGTGCACAGGAAATACAAGAATGAAGTACAATGGCAACAAAATCTGTTGAACAAACAAACTTGAATGAAATTAATGACACATGGCAAAATAATGACATGTAAAATTGATGCTAAACCACCAAAAATATTCAAAAACTTTCAAGGACAGTGTCTTTTTATGCCTATTTTCAAAAACTTTCCAGGGTCTTGAACTTATTTTTTCAAAATCAAACTTTCAAGGATTTCAAGGACCTGTGGGAACCCTGTTTACACGCTCATTTAAAAGGGTTAGAACGAAATGATTCATAATTCCCACCTCCCCTGGCAAATTTATGAAGCAATAGGGGATTGAACCAGAGACGGTTCCAAACTATCTTTGATTGGACTATGTAAATGAAGGTGGTGTATCTTAGTGCTGCCGACGTCAAGAGCCACCTCGTTTCAGATTGGCCTGTTTCAGCTGGCCATTTCTAGCTTGAAATTTACATGTAGAACGAGGCGGTAGACGGTGTTGAAGTTTTGCTGTGGTCCATTAGATACATTCAGCTACCTAGATTCAACAATAACAAGGTAAATGCAGTTTGGCATTTTATGATCCCTTTAAACAACTATGCTGTTACTAAGGAAAACAGACATGGTTATAGAGACCCCTTGCATTAGACCTTGCTGTGGTCACACAACCTGCAGACTTTTCCCTGTCCCTCACACATCCAGCTGCTCTCCCCTTCATTATTTACAACTGTATATGATTCAAACCTATTTCTGTGATTGCATTTTCTCTAATAGGCAGAAATAGGCTATCATTTAATAACTATGTGGGCACTTTTTTTTAACCTTCATTCCAAAAAGCTGTCTTAAACACTGACTTAAAACCTCTTGATGTGTATGTGTTTATTTATTAAAATAAAATAAACTAGTGTGTGTTTTCTAAAGTCAAATAAACTTTGTCAAATTTACCTGTCCATTTTGTGATGGTTTTCTGCATAAAGTACTGTAGACTTTTACAGCCCCTGTGTTGTCTCTCAAGACCAGGTTTTTTCACAAAGTATTAAGGGGTCAAAAAGCAAGCTGATCAAGAGCAGATGCCTACATTTTGAGACATAAATTAAAATTGTGCTCAAATCCGGCATAATTTCATAAAACACCTTTAATGTACTGAAATGATTGATAATTTAGCAATTTTTACAATTACTGCAATTAAGGTGGGGTATCTTCCTTTGTGCCTTTTCTTCTGGGCTAGAAAAATACATTTATAAAACAGTTTTTAGTTTTATATTCAACATAATCCACATATTCATCACATTTTAATGCTGTTATTAGGATTCAAACATGTGACTGTACAGCGGGTTCCTCTCTCTTCTGGCTTCTGTATTAATGAAAGTTCAGCATGACTGGGCGACTGCCTGGCTCTTTGTATTTTAGGCCAAACTTCTTACCAGTGTCTCAGAGTGGTGGAGTGCAGGGTACTTCTCTTGGCCTGTCACTCACCTAGACACAGAGTTCAGCTCAATTCTGAAATCGAAGCAGGATCACAGAAGGGAGGACAACACCTGGTGGCTTCAAGTCCACCATCCGTTGACAATACCAGCATACCTCTGCAGTCATGGCCTGAGCCTGGAAGAGCTCAGTGAAGAATCAGGTTCCGGTCCCCACTGGGCCTAAGGGAAATGGTACCCACTCCTGCCACGCACAGAGATCCAGATAGGCACTCTGGCACCATCACTAGCTTAACTTAACTAACTTAACTAACTTAACTTAACTTAACTAACTTAAGCTGCAGAGTCCCACCGTGCCTGACGTGATGCCTGCTGTGCCTGCTCAGGGTCACTAAGGCAACCACAGGTAAATATGCACCTTTTGTATACCCAACGTCTTCAGCATAGATACCTTGAGGAGTGGGGCAACATTGGGGTCTGTGACCAAGTGTAGCTTCACTACAATGCTGCTGTTATAGAACAACTGGGAAGCACAGGAGTTCTCCTGCAGTCCAGAGGTGGCCCAAGTAACAATGGATGGAGTACTCTTCTATGCCTCCCAGACCAGATGTTCACCAGGAACACTCTCCGGGATCCTGAACGTAGCACAGCAATCTGTGTAGTTAGCTGTGACGTGGCCGTGTCAATGAATCTGGTGGCCAACCCGCGGTACATTTCTTGGTCTCAGATTGAACAATGACACATGGAACATTCATCCATCCAGTTCTCATTCATGATAGTGCAACTGGACATGACGCCAGATGACAAGGCGACTTTCCTTACCACCTTCATGTTGTGGTCTGACCTGAAAAACTGGCCAAAAGTCCTTTGGAGGAGAGCATTAATAACTGGCTCTTGGCGACAAAACTCCTCCAGCAGGCAGTCTGTCAGGTAGTACGCTGATTTGGAGGCTCCAATCTAGGTGTCTGCATCCTCGTAGAAGCCAAAGGTATATTGTTGTCTTTCCTCAAAAACTGTCCCCAATATTTTCTGTCCATAGACGCCGGCCTCAGCATCCTTGACATTGCACTTGGGCTGGGCTCTAATGACAGGATCACAATACATGTGTAAATAAAAAGTTATGCTGTTGTGAAACATTTGCTCTGCATTACAATGGAAACATACCTGTAGTTGACCTAGGCCTCTCTACTGGGTGCTCTGCTGTCTCTTTCAACAGGAACGCCAGCTGTGTAGGAAGGGGTAACAGGTGTCGTTCTCTCTGCAGGTGCTGAGACAGGGACTACAGTAAGGCATATGGGATCTTAAACTGTGCATTTATAGATATTGATGGAAAATTTTTATGCAAAAAAATGGCAGTATTTTAACCATCAGCAGTCATAACAAGATGAGGTGTGGAACCTTAAACATAATCAGACAGCCCAAGTTAAGAAAGAAACCTTTTAATGTTGTTTCAGTTATTTTTTTCAAGACAGCTAAAATGGACATCATTAAAAACTTTTATTGGGGCAAAGACAAAGTGCGAACGTTTCCCACATTCATGTTTACATTAGTTAGGTTATTAATCAGCGCAGAATTATGTTTTAGAATTGCTAAGCATTATTGACAATAGATTTAATAGTGTTGGTTTTTAATTTCAGCATCGGAGGTTGATGCTGCACCCCCTGAATACTACATTTCTTTTGATACAACAGTGTAGTCAGAGGTGGTGTGTTGCCGGAAGTTTTATCAGTTATTAAGATGATCTTTACTAACTCAAAGAAATTGCAACCGCGACTCTCTTGAATTGAATATTTTGCCAAAAATTACCAATACAGAAGTTGATGAAATTTTGGTTCGTTTGCCGGTATGACCACACTGTAGCTTACATGCTACATATTAAATTACTCAGGGCTCCAGTGTGCGACCAATTTGGTCGCATATCTGACAAAAATTTTTAAAAGTGCGACTGAAAAACATTTGCGGTCGCACTGGTGCACCTGACGTTGCTCAGGCAAAAACATTAATTTATTTCGCAAGTGCAGCATCTCTCTGTGTTATCCTCTGGTTATCCTGATTGTATCGTGGTCTAAACCAATAAGAGACAGAGTTTGGGCGGGTCCTTGCCTCTGATTAGGTAGCCTACAGTAAAGCAGTGTTTTTCAACCACTGTGCCGCGGAACACTAGTATGCCGTGGGATACTGTCTGGTGTGCCGTGGGAAATTATCTAATTTCACCTAATTGCATACCTGCCAAACTGCACGCATTTGCTACGATTTGTCACTTAAGGCGAGACACGGCAGGTGAAAACATAGATTTTTCACATACTGGTCAAATTTGAGATAATGGGCTAGTTTGCACACTCAACATGTAATCTTTCACATTGCTATGAAGAAAATGTCCAAATTACACTTTTAGGTGTTTATTTTATTACACTTTGTGAACTTGTACCCGTGGATTTTACCTATGATTCATGAAAAGTTAGCATCTTTACGCTCCGTCTCGTACCGCAACCTAGTCTCTGACCAAGGCATATTTGGTCTCTTTAGAAAGCTTGAGGTGTCGTGCATAACGTTTCATTCCCCAAATATGGATAGTTCCGCTGTATTAATGACCAATTGTGAACGTTTACAGGAAGCATGAGACTCCTCAGCAAAATTTCATTGGCTGGGCTCAAAATCCGACAATGCGATTAGTTCGAATACGTCACGTGGGATCAGGTTAGCTAGCTCTGAAGAGCCTTCAGCGCGAAGATCAAAAGATTCTATGGACTATAATCGA
>JAGFZM010000191.1:0-88830 GCA_017657215.1 Limnothrissa miodon
GGTTACTTAGTTAAGTACTTAGTACTTAGTTAAAGTTGGCAAGAAGTTGGCAAGAAATTGACAGATTCGAACTTCGCGGCTCAATAAATCTTATACAAAACGATCTTATAACACAATATACAGGTCTATTCAACAGTTACAAGGTAGACAATGGCCTACACTCGTGTTTTTGTCCAAATAATATGTATCTAAAGAAATACGAACGTCATTGCTCCCAATGAGCTGTATACCGTCAGATGAAAGCTTAGAGACCGTCTGCAAAGTGCAAAACGCAACATGTCAACAACTACCTCCAAAGCATGTCAGACAGAGTCACCAAAATCTCTTGAATCTATTGGAACGTTATCATGGTCAAACTACACATCTTAGTTTGGTGAACTGTACTTTAGTCTATTTTAGTTGTGCTTTTATCAACTGTAGGCTACTACCACCAAAATTACAACACAACACCAAAGTCTCATTATGCAATAACCTTGCTCCTATTGATTGAAATTCCATCAAAATTACTACATGTGTAATCACATGTGTAACTATTATGGTAAGGCTGCGCTCAGTTTATTCTTAAAGGTACTCAATTCAATCAATTCTTTCTTACTATAAACTGTAGTGACACCAAAATGACTCTACACATTTAAGGTGTCTTCATGATCATACTAGCCTGGGCCCGTCCATACTTCCTGTGACGCTACATTCAATTTAGCGAGCAAGTCAGTATGGCCATCGCGCCGATTTAGAGGAATTATTTTTCCCAAATCTGTGGGCACCAATGAGAAACGAGCTCACGCATACGTCATCGGAATGACTGGTCTGATTGGTTGTAGATTCGTCAAGTAGTATACAGAGGCATCTGATGGACGCAGGTTAAGCCCGCCTCCCAGAAGACGTTTAGTAATGTAGGATGGCCAGACTAAGCTCCTAAGAGCTTTGTCACGGAAGCCAGGCTATGGTCATACTACAGCACTGAGTTTGGGGAAATGTGCCTGCGTCTAATTTTATGAAATTTCTATTGGATATAAATTTCAATACCTCTCTTACTATAAACTGTAGTCCCACCAAAATCACTCTACACATTTAGGGTGTCGTGATGGTCATACTACAGCACTGAGTTTGGGGAAATGTGCCTTTGTCTATTGGATGAGGATGAGACCTATGTGTGCACATGCCTGCTTCCAACCATGCTAACGCTAATCATGCTAACACCTCTGTAAACAGTACAGCTCTGGGTGATGGTGCAGTGCTGATGAAAAGGTCAAATGTCCATCATCCTGGGGATCTGAACACACAGCATCAGTGACTGTGGTTATGCGATAGCTCATAGACCTACTCAGATGACACAGAGCAGTACCTCCAATGGCCAATGATTAACTATGAGAACAAGAGGCCAGGGAGGAAACGGTTTGTGTTATGGATTAAAGGGACAAGCACATTGTATGAGACCTTTTCTGTTTTCTGTAGAGCATAACGCTGTAATCTGTGCGGTAGCGGTGCGGGCATGTCTGTTTTTGTAAGAATATATGATAACAGATTAGACCATGCTCGCATTTTTTGCGTGGCTTCTATATATCAGCACAGCTCCTGCGCTGCCTTCTTGAAATAGAAATGAGCTCTGTTTTGCCACGCATGCCATTAGAACGGTGGCCCTGAAGGTCAAAACACAACAACATAATAGTAAACACAACAGCAAAAGAGAAAACACAACTGCAAAAGAGAAAACAACGGCAAATCAGAAAACACAATGGCAAAAGAGAAAACACAACGGCAAAACAGAAAACACTGCAAAGCAGAAAACACAACTGCAAGGCAGAAAACACAACAGCAAGTCAGGAAAACGGAAAGGGTAGGTCCCTTCTCAAAATGTCTATCAGAAAGCGGCAACCAATCAGGTAACTGTGTCTTGATGGGGGCGGGAGTACGAAAAAATCGCAAACGATATGGTGGCCGTTGTGCCATCGGCGCCCTGGGAGTTCTCTACACAAAAACTTATTTGTTTGATTAAAGGGTCTATGGACCACAGTTTGTATTTAATCATGTCCGATTGTGTTTAATGTGATACACAAATGTTATCGAGAGAAATAAAACATCATAGGTTGGAAAATTAAAGCAACACGCCACCATACTTCAGTATTGAAATACAGTATGTTCTTCCTTCAACTTAGACGAGTCGATACATACCTGTTTTGTCTCTGTGCGTGCACGCAATCGTTCTAGTGCGCGATGCTACTTTCTTAGCATTTAGCTTAACCCAGTTCTTTCAATACACACCAAACAGCCTTGAAGTTAGAAGCCACCAAGCAAATACGTGTTTTTCCTATTTACATGCGGATACTCGAATAGTTATTTAAGATGGTTGTGGTGACACAAAATAAAACGTAGTGATTTTCTAAGCAGATAACAAGGGGAATTATGTATGGTGGAAGAACACTTGGGAGCCCTTCGCCATCGGCGCAGTAATATCCTCACTCCTGATAAATCTTCCCCCCCATTGACTGTTTATGTTCTCCCCTAAGGATGTTACTGCGCCGATGGCAAAGGGCTCCCAAGTGTGCAAACGTATAGCAACAGCAACAGATATTGAACGTAAATGTTTTCATTGTTAATCAAAACCTTCCATCAGAACGGGTTAAAAGACCCACATGATGTGACACTTTTACAATAATTCCGACATGCAGAGATGTTTCCAACAGACAGGAGAAAAAAATTAGCACTGTTTTGCCGTTTTCACTTCACATCTCCAAGTACATCCACAATCGCAGAGAAAGCGAGAACTAGGGCTGTGTTCAAAAGATCAATATCACATATGGTTCTGACAAGACACAAGCAGAAAAGTCATACAGAGTGATATAAAACGGCTATTAGAGTGCAAACATGGCTATTATTAAGCATCAACAAGTATAGTGGCATTTTTTTGAGGCAATTTTTGAGGCATGACATCATGGCCTCTACTATTTACCATGATACGAGTTGTATTAAGAGACCCCAGGTTATACCCATCACTAACAATAACAACAAAACAGATTTTAAATGGTATCTACTATACAGTGATAGAAAGGGGTTTGGGTGACTGTGCCATCACCCACTGGGAGCTCGATACTGTCCCGTCCATTCCCTTTGAGCCACTATCTATTCTTAGGGCTCTAGTGACACTGTAGCACTAAAAATAGCTGTGATTCATCACTTCCAGCTTTTCATGAAGGTAATCTTATCACGGCTTATGAAATTGATTCGGGGTGCCTGGGAAGAGACAGCAAGTGGGGGTCTTACTTCTTTGGGAGGTGCCAACCCCCATCAAACACTCTGACAAGCCTGCAAATCAAAGCTGCCAGGGCGGACAGCCAAGCTCTGATGACCCCTAACCACCCCCCACCCCCCTTGCCTCCAACACACACACACACAAGCACACACAGGGCAGATGATTCTCTGCAATCAAGCACCCCCTCTGTCCCCACCCTGAAACTACTCTTTTCTTTTTTCTCTCACTCTGCCCTCCTTTTCTCAGCCCCCTTGCTCACCAATTAAGGCACATTAGGTATCCAATCAGCAAGCACTCCCCAAGTGCAGGGCATTGAGAGGTTGCCGCAGCTTGCTATCTGATGAAAAGTCATAAAACAACTCCATGGCTCGGGAGAAAATCAAGCTCCCCGACAATTAGCATACGTTACCTTCTGGTCGTGCTGAAGGGGAGCCTTTGATTGTTTCCAAGCAAGCACGTTCGGACGTGATTGATGGCATGGGGGCAGACACTCAGCGCAAGGAGGACATTACTCTTGCCTTGTGTGTTTGGAATAAATGTCATTTGTTATTTGGGGTTCTTTCTTTCTTTCTATTTTTTTTTTTAATGCTCGTGTTCAGATAATTGGTTCCATTACTTGGAGCCAGACAAGTGGAACCTGGCATACTCAGCAGGTGCTGTAATAGGTTAGCTCCAAACACGTCACTTGTCGGAGAGGGCCAGTTGGTTGACCTTGCCCTTAACCACACAGCCGCAGTCAATGGCCCTGGAGCTCAGAGAGAGGGAGGGAAAGGGAAAGAGAGAGAGATAAAGAAAGAGAGAGAGAGAGAGAGAGAGAGAGCGCTTGTTGCTGACCTTACATCCACAGCTTAGCTGTTAAAGATGATGAAGCCGGACACCTTAGCTTATATATGCGGGGGTCTCAATCTGAGGGAATCTGCACACACACACACACACACACACCCAACTGATGCCCTTAGGCTTAACATTCTATCTAACAAGCCATCAGTTCCATCAGCCTCCTCTAAGTCCCCATAAAAAGCTCACATCCCGATCAACCTTCCATAAAAGCAACAGCTCTGATGGCCAAGCGCTGTGTGTGTTGTATCTCTGTGTGAGAGACAGATAGCATTTGTGTGTGTGTGGTTGCTTACATATGTCTGTGTCACTTCCTGTAATATGGGGCAGTGGCTGTCAGTGGGGCAGAGAGACCTGGTGGAAAGTCTGCTAATCACATGACTGTTCTCCACACACCACAAGGGCAAAGAGGGGAAACACACACACACATACTAACTCCTTTCCTCTCTTTCTGTCTCTCTCTCTCTCACACACCCACATACACACTCACACAATATGCCCCCCCCCCCTTTTTCTCTCACAGACATACACAAACACACACACACACACACACACACACACACACACACACACTTCTGTACACAATCACGTACACCACACACAATAACCTGAGCACTCCTTCTAAGGTCAACTTCACCTCCCTCCAGGGGCAGGTTACCAGTCAGGACAGTCTGAACCCATAATGGTACTAGCGTTGGAACTTAGTGTTCTGTGCCAGAAGACATTTACGTTTACATCCCAAAAAAGAGTTGTATTGCACCTTTGACTCAGTCTCTCTTATATACACATTCATGGTAACGCCAAGAATGTGCACATTTAAATACATATGCATATGCATAATGCTAAACTCTGCTAAACGCTGTGCATTACAAAGTTATAAACTACTGAGTACTGCCATTCCCTGCACAGAGAAAGTGAAAGCCAAATGGGATCTCCATTTTTACTGTCCGTGTATAGTTTGTGCTTTGTATTTTGGGTTATGTATACTGTTCTGTACTAAAGTACAACAAGAGTTTTCACTTCATAAGACTTTTTACTTCATAATTTGGGAATATGGGAAAGAATAATATATCAGGCAGTACTATTTCATTTAAAAGTGTATTTTAAATAATTAAGCTTGCTAAGTTTACAAGCCACTGCCTTGAGGGAGGTTTAGTGGTTAGCTAGAAATGTGCTATAGCTAGGCCTGACACAAGTTGTGCTAGCTAGGCCTGACACAAGTTTCGTGGATAAGATTTGTATACCGTAATAAACCTTAATAAAACAAAGTGCAAAAATCGAACAACACACAATCACAGTTTTGACTCACAAAGCATGTTAAAGTAAAAAAAATGAGCTTCTAAAAATTACATTTATAAAATCTCTGTGTTTTTTGTCAACATAAAGCAACATGAAAACAGTAAAGATACAGGTCAGATCACTTTGTTGACTGGTATTCCATGTTAGGTGGGATAATAATGTGCATTTTGTTTTCTTCAGATCTAACAACTTTCAACGTTAATTTTGATAGAAAAGAACTTCCAGGAAAGTCACAGTTGTGACATATCATTATCAAGGGATTAAGGAATCAATCCAGTTATGTTCTCTGGGTGTAAAAAAAATGCAGTGTTATTACGTATGTTGTCAGTCTATTGTGCATAAAAGGGGCGGGGAGATGGGGCAAAATAAAGTGGGTGTCTATTGAGGATGTACTGTAACCTTGGGCAGATCCACGACTCAAGAGGCCAACTCAACTGCCAGTGGTCATGTGGGAGTGAGGGGATTGGGGCCTTGTTCTTGAATGTATATAGGGAATGTACTGGCCAGTGTACTGAGTGTGGGTGAGAAGGCAAACTGGGTGAGAGATTTAAGGAGTGTAGATTATTTACATTATTGTTACAGTTACAACAGATATTGGCCGGGTTTCCCAGATTCGTTAAGAAGCTCTTATCGCTAAGATCTTCTTTGGAGCGCTAATCTGGACAATGAGAGCTCTTAAAGAGCGCTCCAAAGAAGATCTTAGCGTTAAGAGCTTCTTAACGAATCTGGGAAACCCGGCCAATATAGTGACTAGTCCACGCTATGGTAGTGATAAGAATTAAGACATTTCAAAGCTGACAATTCAATCACTGCTCATAACTAACTCCCAGTCGTATCAGATACAGGCACTGAGTTTTAAAAAAAGGATCTATCCACCCAGAAAGGTGAAACAAAAAGTATCTATCCACCAAAAAAAGTAGCTATCCACACCAGATGCTTTTTCAGGTAGCATCTGGTGTTGTGAGGGGGATTGTAACAGTATTGCAAAGCTCATTGGAGGATCATTAAAGTACTCTGCTATAAACAGATTCTCCATTGGGGATCTGAGGAAGTTGAAAGTAGCAACTAGCAAGAGAGTTCCTGTAGTCCCAGTAGCCCCTCAACAGTTAGCAAAGCAACAGAGTACATTAAGGCAGTGGCATCAAAGTAAACACTCCTTTTAGATGCAGTCACATAGTCACATAGTCATCGACGAGAGCTGGTGAAAGTACATATATGGTCCAAATACATAAAATAACGCCTATATAAAACGGGAGAGAGAAAATAAGGGAAAGACTGGGATTGTTTGCCTTTACCTTGCCTTCCTGTTCCTCAAACACACACTGGTCCACATTGCAGGCGAACAGTGAGGTGGGGAGGTCGTTGAAGTCGGTGATCTGGTGGAAGCTGTCGCCCAGCGCCGGCTCTCCCAAAGAGGCCTGAAGCACCACCAGCTCCTCGCCCCCCAGCCGGTACACCCTCTGGAAGAACGGCGTGCCCCGCAGGTTGCTGAATAAATGCTCTCCTTTCATGGCTGCCAAAGGAAGAGGTAGAACAAAGATATTGGGAAAAGATATTACACAAATGTTTGGTTTGGAGAACAGAAAACATAAACTTTATAATAGCCAGCATAATTTACAACCCAGCGCCTTGCTGGAAAGTGTCCAATCTGTACTGTGACGAGCAACTGTACACTATATTTTCTGTACAGTGATCTAGATCTGGTGCTGATGTAAGGTCCAGATGTTAGGAGTCACAAACCAGTCAGAGAGATGGACAGTTGCCAGCTATAAACTATGATAAAATGTCTTGCGGTTTCCACAAAAAAGGTAGTGAGAATCTTTACTGCACAAGAAAAAAAAAATAATACAAGATTTACTCTCCCACAACAGAACATTATGCCCAGTTTATGCTTTCTAGCAAAGCACTTGAAGTAACTGTAAAGGCCCATATTTCAGGATTATGTGCTTTCCCTTGCAGCTGAATCCATAACTCTAGACTCACTAGTGTCTCATGCTACCATGTGAGCTTCAGGAGTTATTACAGAAAGGGGGGGGGGGGGGGGGTGATTCAAGCCTCCCGTTCCAACCTGAGACCGATAAATATTGCTCAATATTTTCAACATTAGTCAAAGAGTGAAACTAATTTAATTGCCTGCAGCTGACGTGAGTGGGGGGATGTTCTTTTGGGATGGATTTGGATGGCCATGGATTGACCTGGTTTTCTGACAGACCTTGCTACCTTACAGTTATTCTCTTTCACAAATAGTGCTGCATGCACCCTACAAATTGATTCCAAGGGGAGAAAAAAAACAAAAACAGGCACATTAGCAAATTGTTTTGCCGTCTGGCTTTCACATTTTTTGCTTTTTCTCCATGCAACAGTTTGTGCAGGAAATTTTCCTTTCTAGAAAGCATGCACCAGGAAACAAATATGCTATTACATAAAAGCTAACTTTTTTGCATTCAAAAAACGCTAATGCAATGTTTTTTTCACACATTCAACTGACCTCAGAGAAGTCATGAGCAAAAGATACAAGGTCCCAAGTGCTCTCAGATTCCCTTTGAGGTGCCCTACATTTTTAGCATACTAAAAACTCAAATCTAATAATCCCTAAAAGCAGGACAGGAGATGATTTCTAGTGCAATTGACACCCCAAGGGCAGCTGCTGTTAAAAACCATATGGCTTCCTTTGAATGGGATTTGGAGCTAAAATTTCTCCCACAGGGAAAATAAACTGTCTGATGTCATGTACCTTAAATATGATAATTTGCCTCTCAATTCGTTGACCAAAGTTCACTTATAGTACACCATGTCTGTGAAATTCACATAACAGAACACAGCAGCCTTCTGGCCTATGTACTAGGCTATACATTATTGCTGTCTATTCTGGGAGATTTTACAACATGGGAATGAAAGAATTCCCTCCAGATATCCAGGTTGTCCGGGATCATTTCAGGGAAGCTAAAATTGGGCCTCCTGAGGACGGACAGCGCTGGATCATTTAGCCTACCTCTCTAGAACCCTGGTGAACAGATGTTCAGAGCCTGGAGAAGGTCACTAATGCCTGGCCAAAAGATTAGGTGTGTGAGCTACCAACACCCCCACCCCCAGTGCACACACACACACACACACACACACACACACACACACACACACACACACACACACACATACACCTACACTCACAAATGCTCCCCAGTGTGGTAGCTTGTGGTGTTGGTAAACTCCCCTGACGAACCAAAAGACTGGGCTGCTCTGGCTGTCAGAACTGTCACACTCACCCCCAGAAGTCCCAGAGCTATTTTAGGATCAATACTCATCACACACACACACACACTTTCTCGACTACACACCATAGCTGTTCAGATCACCTGTTGGCGTACATGGAACATATACTCTCTGTCATACCCACACACACACCTTCAACAAACTCACTTCAAGTACACACACACACCCCTCCCATGCCTCTCTGCCCCCCCCCCCCCACACACACACATACCCCACACTCACACACAGTCTCCTTGGCAGCTATAGATAGAGGCTTTCGCTGTCTAGCTCATTCTTGCACCGGTGTGAATGTTTCTAAAAATAGCACTCCAGGCTAATGAAATGCACACATCGCTGGCCATTTGATTAAAATGAACTCTTCCAGACAGGAGAAGTGTTAGCCCACCACGCCACCACCCCTACCCCCAACACACACACACATCCATTTAATTTCACTATCATCATGGCCTGCCTTTCCTACACATGTTTATGTGACATACATGCACATTAAACCCAGAGCTGCTTAAGATCCGTCCCAGAGGTCATTGGTGTCAAAGCCTGCAGCCAGCCCTCCGTCTCTCACACCCCCCCCCTCCTCCCCACACACACACACCTCCCCCACAACCACCCCCATTGCCTCTCTCTCTCCACGCTCCCAGTTCGTCATAGTCTAGTGGTTGTGGAGGGGAGGAAGGGCTTGAAATGCTGTTTTTGTAATGGGAAGGAATCCAGCTCAGAGCCCATTAGGGAAGAATTCAATTAAGGAATTTTCTTAAGGAAAAAGTGACCAGTCTTTCTAAGAAAAACAAACAATCACTGGACAATCTTTTTGCACACACGCACACATCCATACAGGTTAGTTATCAGTTAATTACTTATTTTCTATAGAGGTCAAACATCACACCTATCCTTGCAATCATTATTTATAAGTGAAATGAAATATTCAATTGACTGATCAAACTCAACACTAATGATTCTCTACACCGCTGCACTCTCTTTGTCATACACATTAACTGACACAGCAACAGTAAGCTACAAAAAGCCAACAGAATATAAGAACTAAAAATCCAATTCTACAAAATCTACTAGATTTGAAAAAACAAAGCACACAATAGTTACAAATACTTTCCGCAACAAAACACGTGCGCCACGATCTATTTGTTGATCTATTGCTGAACAGTGCAGCGGTCTTTTCGTGTGGGAAGCGCAAGCTGTCAGGGCCAAAATATTGAATGAATGATGCATTCCCAAACTGAGAGCGCATGGATGACGTGCAGAGACTACTGCAACCTGTTTGCTGCATCCAGCGTTTGAGTCATCCAATTGAGGAGCGGTCGGTCGGTCGCGCTCCTGACACGGTCTGACATTACTTTTTCTATTTAAGAGACGCGCATAATATGCTAGGATAAACTGCTGATAATCAAATTTAATGAACAACTGTTTTTTGTAGAATCAAGCGAAATATCAGGCGTGAACCAAACATGATGCCTGTCTGACTTAAGGACTACAGGTGACAAGCCAACACTTGGTCAAGGTCAACCAACAGGAGCAACTTTCTCGACTCTAAATGGTGCGTTGATATATAATAAGTACTTTTAAAAATATGAATTCTTCATCGGATTTGTACTGACATGTTTGAGTGGAGCCAACACATTAAAGTACTGGTCTCTTGAAAAAATACGTTGCAGCACCCGCGATGCGCGAAGTAACTTCAAAAAATTTGGCTTGTTATTAAAAGTCGTGCTCTAACAAGTTACATGCACACTTTCCCCATTACACCAGCTACCAAAGTCGGCTCTAAACGCATTCAGCGTCTCTAATATGGTTGCCTTGTGCAATTTTTCAACACATTGAAACACGATCTGATAGAGCAAGTCCCCATCACAATGTGCTGTACCTGTTCGGGATGTAATCTGTCCGATGCGTATCTTCCGCGCTCGCTCTGCCTCCTCACTTCCCTTTGTGAATCAACCTCGCATTCCAGCTGCGATTCACTAATCCTCTGACGTTATTGCAGACAGTTTGAATCACCAATGGCTGCCTTCCGGCATTCAAAAGATGTTTGCGTTACCCAGTAATGAAATACGGCGCGGTCTACAGGGGGCATTTTCTGACCAATGGCGTTCTCGGAGCGGAGTCTAAAAAAAGACGCAAATTAGCAGAGGTACGTCAGAGCTTCCAGCAGCAGTTGGATGATGTCGCGCCATCGGCAGCAGCAGGTAGAATGCTCAAGCAGACAGATATATATGGCCTACATTGCTGTGCATTTGTGAAGACTGGCAGCCAACCTTATTACCCAGTGTAACTGGCAAACGTTGTTTGGCTGATATGCACCTTGACAGAGGTGTTGGATAATCGCAATACTATGGCGCTGTACAGAGTGCTGCTGCAACCGTTTTAGAGAAGCAATATTTGACCCTGCTACTGCAGCCAAATGCGTCATAAATCAACAACAGGTGCAGCCATATGCAGAGACACAGTCACCTCACTTAACCCCATGACTCTTCGAGGGTCTTGAACACATCGCTGCTGCCATTTCATTACTTATCCAGATTTGCCCCTGAAACAGGGACAAACATGCAGCTCACAAGTGGATAGCCATTAGATGCCAAGATCAATAGAAGACACTAGAGACTGCACACAAGGTCCATAAGATCACACCGGCCCATGTAATCACATCAATGCAACTGGCTTGGCAACACGCACCTGCACACACACACAATGTTCTGGGAAACAGACATGCTTTTATTGCAACAAGTGTAATGATTAATATTTGTCATATTTCATAAGTGCACAGGTCATTGTAAAACAAGGCAAACAAAGCATTAGCAGTTGATGTGGTTCATCATAAGTTAAACAAAATGGCAGGTTGTTTAATATAATTTTACTTAATATTAAAATCAAGAGAAATTTGAGATGTCTGTGGGTGATGAAGCGGTTTGTAATATCTATCTATCTATCTATCTATCTATATATATATATATATATATATATTAGGTTATTGCGATGATATTAAATGATGTTATCTTTAGTACAACATACCGGTATAACACAGGGATATCCAACCATATCTATTAATCTGACCACAAAGGAAATAGTGTACAGTATAGAAAAAAAACATTGTCAGTTATCTTTTACTTTAGCAATGAAAGGGTATCATTGAAATTCTGCTCATAAAATAAAGCCTCCGTGAATGCTTTATCAACTGGATCCTCAATTCACTGCTGTCGCCTTTGTTGAAAAAGGGGTCTGATCTATGGTCAGTATCAGCTTGTTTCTGAATGGGAGTATGTGGTAGAGAGCCCCCTACTGGTCACTGTGACATACTACCGGTGTCTGTACTCCACTGTGCAGGGTCCCTGTGGTTGCTGTGTGCCCACCAGGTGAAGTGTACTCTGCGGATGAAAGAGTTTGGGAGTGACTCATCGTGATTTTCCTCTTGCGTTCCCTTGCATAAAAGTCATTGGCCTTGTACAAACCATATTTACAAACAGCCCTGACCAATGCACCACTAAGAAATAAAGGCCACATTTTCAGTGAATTATAAAAGAAAATGTATGTTTTCAACATTCAACAATATCTATTTCTGTCTCAATGATAATTACTTGTTGTGACTTCCAACAAATATTTTGGGTTGTTGGCACCAAATCCAACCCAATGACAAAAAAAATGTAACAGTAAATTCAATCATGCGGCAGGTGTAGTGACCCACACAGACTTTTATGCTGAGTAAGGTCCCTGCACATCCATGCACAAGTCTATTATAGTTGTCAGGAACGCTCAGCTGACATGGAGCTGTCCATTCAATGAACCATGAAGGGTTTTAGCTCAAGGCACTGGTGCACTTCAGGGGCAGGCTTTCCTTTTTATTAAGGTCAAATAGCTAAGAGGACAGAACTATTTACACAGGAGAATAACAGAGACTCCTGATTTTATTTCAAGCACTAGTATGCTCACCGGACTCGGTAACGGATCCATAAGAGTGAAGTCAAATTTATGGAGAATCATCGCCACAAACATGTGCAGTTCCATTATTGCATACCATCTGAAAATAAACAAATATATTATATTGCTTTATTAGCAATTCTATAAGATGAATAACAGTAAAGCATTACTCTTAATAATTATCACAATTTTCACTCTTGATAACAATAATCACGAATAATAATACAAAATAGGTAGATGTCAAAGTGCTTGCCAGTTTTTTCACAGAATTTTTGTGGGTTATGATATGTTGTTGGTGCATTATGTCTCTTTTTGTCCTTGGCCTTGTCTACACTATTTAGAGAGGTAGCGTCTTGGTTCTATTTCCATGTTCCTCAGAGCCCAAACAGACAGGACCAAAGGGGAATGAGAGAAGGGCGATGTCAGACTACTGATCAGCATTGCAAGCTGTGACAGTCCTCTGCGAGGCGTTCCCAGATTAGATTGGGAGGACAGCTAAAATGGGGGGGGGGGGGGTGTGGGGGTGGTAAGGGGGGGGGGGGGGGGGGGGGGTGCAAGAGGGGAGCACAGAAAGTGAATAAGGAAAAAAAAGAGGTAGAGATAGAAAAAAGAGTAAGAAAAAGACCTGCATGGTGACATAGGCATAATCGCAAGTGACACAGAGAGAGCGAGCGAAAAAGGAGAATAAGAAAGAAAGAAATGAGAAACAGAGAGAAGAAAATTGATAGTCCATGTATGTGTGAGAGTGAAAAGGGGGCAAGAGAGAGAGAGAGAGAGAGAAAGAGAGAGAAGGTGAGAGACAGAGTGTGTGCGTGGCAATGAATCTTGGCTCAGTCTGTCATAATAACCTTGAAGACAAGTGAGTGACTCATGGCAGGGCATTGTGTTGGTGACGCAGGCGGCAGCCAATTTCTTAAAATGATCAAATTAGATGGGCCCCCACTTGGGGTGACGGGTGGGCCGTGTGGCAAAGCGCAGCACAGCACGGCATGACACCGCACGGCACAGCACAGAGCGGCGCGGCTGGTGCCAGCCGACTGCTGTTATTTCCGGTGCTTTCCAAAGTCAAGCTCTGGCGCCCCTAACAACAGTCGTCTCGGCAGCCGCGTGCTCTCTGCTGGATGGGTGACCTTGGCTCAGCCGTGTGCGTGCGCCCTACATAGGAAAGTCAGGTGTGACGATAAAGGTCGTGACTTGCCTGGTGCTTCAGCACATTCAAGGCAGGCAACTGACAGCAAAGGAGTGTGGAAAGAGAAAGAAACATTGTGTGTTTGTGTGTGTGTGTGTATGTATGTGTGTGTGTGTGTGTATATGTGTGTGTGTGGTGAGAGAGAAAGAAAGAGAAAAAGAGTGTGTGTGTGTGTGTGTGTGTGTAGCAAGTGTAAGCTTTAAGCTTTAAAGGTGCTCTAAGCGATGTGACACGTTTTTAGGACTAAAACATGTGTTGTTACATACAGCAAACATCTCCTCACAATCTGCTAGCTGCCTGTCCCCTGAACACACTGTAAAAAAAACGCGGACTCTGTAGACAGCAGACAGACACAGTGGGCAAACCTAGCATAACAAACGAAAACGAAACATAACAGTGTTCCAGCCAATAAACGAAAAGGTTCATGAGTCTTTCGGGAGGCATGGGAGGGAGGGGGAGGAGTAAGCTATAATTTATAACGCTTGAACCCTCTCTGGAGCTATCCTCCGTTTTGTTTGACAATACTTCGAACGTCAACAAGAAGTGACGTGAAACAGCATCGCTTAGAGCGCCTTTAAGAGAGAGAGACAGACTGTCTGGGTCCCCGTCTTCTTTGCTCTGAGTGGATTTGTGAATAGAGGCCCCTTTGAAATGTGGTGGCTGAGTCAGACAGTGGACCCGGTGGAGTTGCTTAAGCGGGTGCCTCTTAGCCTCGGGTTCAGGGCTTTGATTCTCTTCAATGGCCTGTAATCTCCATGTGATGAATCAACACTGAGGATCTGAGCAGGCCTGAAAGACTCCATCCAGCACTGAGGCATATTCCATCCCGCTGACTGCGTGAGGAGTGAGGAGAATGAAGGGGGAATACTACAACTCACAGATGGAGCTGAAGAATCAAAGCCCCCACCCTCTGAGGCTACTCCACCAATATACTACAACCATTCGGCTGGGGCTCAAGGACCTCTCCCGACAGCAAACACAACAACTGACAAAACAGAAAAGCTTTTTCTAGACTGTATTTAAAGCAACACGCCACCGTACTTCAATATCAAAATATGTTCTTCCCCTAACGTAGACGAGATGAGAAATGCTACTTTGTTAGCATTTGGCTTAACCCAGTTCTTTCAATGTGTACCATACAGCCTTGAAGTTAGAAGCGACCAAGCAAATCCACGTCTTTCCTATTTACATGCGAATACTCAAATAGTTATTTATGATGGTTGTGGTGACACAAAATAAATTGTAGTGGTTTTCTAAGCAGATAAGCTGTGTATGGCGGAGAAACACTTGGGAGACCTTTGCCGTCGGTGCAGTAACATCCTTGGGGGAGAAGATTTTTCTGAAGTGTCTAGTCATTCATTTAGGGAGAGAATAGTTCCTTACTGTTCTCAGATCAGAAGTGACACAGATTCATCCCAATGAATCTGTGGTACCATTGTGAGGCACTCATGCATAGGACTATAGGACCATAGGACTAATGAATATGTACTATGCAATAAATAAATACTGTAGAACTAGGGAGAAAGAACACTGCTTCTTCACATGTCATAAATATGGCATGGAGACACACTCTGCTGTCACAGCTGAGGTTCAGGGATGCCAGATTTCTTGGTGGCGTCCTTGATATCCATTAAATTTAGGAGAGAGTTATGTTTAAAAAAATTTTTTCATGTCAACCCTTCCAAAAAGGACAAGTTATGTAATAGGGATTTTTTGTGCACACATACATCTGCCCTTTCTAGTTTGTCTTTTCCTCTCTTTCTCTGTTTCCATCCATCTAGCCATCTCTCTCTCTCTCTCTTTCTCTCTGGATGACTGGGAGGCTGTGCGATTCCCACACCGAGTGAGGGCCGGAGTGCAGGCAGGGTGGCCCGGTTTGGGCGTCCTGCTCTGGCCTAGAGGGGAGGTCGGGGTGAGAGACATGGGAGAGGGACAGGGGTGGGGGTCATGTGTGTGCACGTCTGGCCCTGGCCGTGTTTGATGTGCATGTGCAGCTGGGAACGCTTGCTCCCCTTGATCTGCCTCCGCTAGCGTCACTCCACTGCGGCCTGCTCCGTTTCCCAGGGCAGCAGTGATGTCATTTACCGGGGTCTCTCAGGAGACCAGGAGGCTTTCTTTCTTTTATGCGTATATGTGTGTGATGTGTGTGTGTGTGTGTGTGTGTGTGTGTGTGTGTGTACGCGTGTGTGTGTGTCAGATGGTTGGTGGCAGTTTGTTGAAGCACATTAGATGTCTAGTCAAAACAAGTGCCCCACCCACTGACTCTCTCTCTCCCTCTCTCTCTGTCTCTCTCTCTCTCTCACTCACACACACACACACTCACATCACCAGGCACAAGACAGTTTCAAGTGACAGTTTTTGCTGTCTGTGACGCACATCTGATTATTCCCAGGCTACTTCACTTTGTTTGATCTGACAAACAAATGATGAAAGGTAAGTGTTAAAATGTCCTATACTTAACTGTAACTTTAAGGTAGCCATACTGTGACTATCCCCTACCTATATGTCTGTTTGCCGGATTGGATGTACAGAATGTCAAAGGCATGCTAAACTTAACACATATCTGCTTTAGCCGTGGCCCAGGTTCATCGTTATTCCTCGTGGAATCATCAGACTTTGATCAGACACGGTCCCAGCAAATTTAGCCATTTTGTATCTCTACACTCCGTTCACGCTCCCCTCTGACAGCCTGGCAAACACAGTGGGCCCTGAAGGCAGCGACATTTGCGACAGCCAGTACAGCCTGGGGCAACAATGTGGGTGCCTCCAATGTTGCCTCCTGGTGGCAATGGCCCCAGCGCCAGTTAGCGCCCATGCCACGTAAGCACACTGCTGACTGTTGGTCAAGTTTGTATGCATGAGATTTACAGCTAGACCCCAGATGGCATTTTGCACCTTCGGGAGAGCCTGCATCTTGGTGGCAGGATACTGCTGTATTGCTAAAATATCAATTAGTTTAGCAGCTAGTGCTCATCTGGATGTATGATAAAGTGTATTGTATTACAGATTTAAAGGAGGCATTAAATAACATTTCTGAAATGTGATTTAATGTTATTCTTTTTGCTTAGATTTGAGGTTGTGCGTGACCAAGGAGCTGTCAACTGACAAAGCATGGTTTTGTCTTTTTCATTTGAAAATCTTGAACTTACAAATATCCACTTAAACCTAGGCCAATTAGAACAAAGCCTACATCTGATGGCAAATAGCACAAAGCAGGAGAGGCTACAATTTCACGAAAAGCCTCGAAAAGCCTCGAAAACACCGAGCCTAAATATAAGATTTTAATTGGGCTTTTAAAATTGCACCTGAGCTCATTTTTAATCAATTAAAGTTGATATATTCCGTTTTGACTTCAGAAAACTATCCTTTATTTGCCCATTGTATGTCGACTTTAATGTGAGCAAGTCAGTCCTAGCGGTGAGGATTGAGGAGGGTGGTAGACGATGGATGCAGACGGCTTTGTAAAGGCATGACTGTAAAGTCTGTTTTGCTAACCTTCCTGGGCACTGGTATTTGCCTCCTCCAAATGCCACGAACCCTTCCAGGAAGACATTCTTTACTAAATCTGCCTTCTCCCATCGTTCCTGTGGGAAGAAAACTTTCATTAGGAAGAGTACCCAAGCAGAAAAAAAAGTTGCTGTGATGGCTTACAACCCCAACATATGAAAAAAAGTTCTAGATCACACAAGAGATCTTTCTTTTGAGGTTCTATTTTTGAAACACTTACGCTCTGCCAAAAAAACTAAAAGTAAAAAAAATACTCCAAGCACTTAACCATTCACCCACCATCTCTCTTACAAATGCATTAAAATGTACAGAGTTTATTTGGTATGCACAGTCTGTCTGGGGATAAAATATTAAAGGCCTACTTGGGTGGGTGGGTGGGTGGTGGGGTACTACAAGCCACTGGCCCCAGCCTGCACTCCCAGGGTAAAATTAGAGCCTTTGAGCGTTTGCGTGGACTACAGACAGGAGATGGAGCAGAGGAGAGGACAGGCCGGCTCTAAATCACTGAGAGTACTAATGTAAACATGACTGATGCCAAAAAGGAATTTAAAGATGGAAAAATAGCTAACTCTAAAAAAGGTCTGCTTATAATGGACCTTTTCCTTTGACAATGGAAGATTGTAATTGCCTCAAGATTGTAATAGTCCTCACATACACACGTTTGGTCATTCAATCAACTCCAGTCTAAAGGGCAACGTAACCCATACCTTGTTGCGACATGACCCTAGTCTATATGAGCATGAAATTGAAATAGGATGGAGGTTGGAATATTGACACAACACCTTCTCTTATTACCAACAGCGGGGGTGTGTGTTAATGTGTCATTACAGCGCATTTCTCAAAGGTGAGACCACACACGCGTCTCAGTGTGATGTTATAGCCTTGCTTTCCTTATTTCAGTTCATTGGGGCAGATTTGTGTAAATGCCTTTCACTTATAAACTTGTTTGAGCATCTCTGTGTTGTGGTGCTGTGGGTGTTGGGGGGGGGGGGGGGGTTGACTGATGGCCACTCACTGGCTTAAACTCCTCAGGACTGGGGAAGTACTCAGGGTTTCTGTGTGCCCAGTACGGAGACACCATGAGCAAGTCTCCTGGAGGAATAACATAGTTCTGAAAAAGGAGACAAACATAACCAAGCACAATATATCACACACGTGAGTGTAGACAAGTTAAATGGGTGTAATGACAACATGCATGATACAAATCGAAAAGGATGTAAAGTTGCTTTAAATAAAACAGACTTGTGTACTAGTGATTAACTACTAAACAACAATAAGGTTTAATTCAATTAAAAATTCTGATAGCATATTGCACATTACATGTACATGAAAGCATGCTAAGCACCATCTAAAAATGTAAATGGTAAACAAAAAAAAAACGTCCTATGGTTAAGTGATGTGTAGCCCAGTATTCACCTGTAGTTTGAGAGGCTTCACTACCCTGCGGGTGATGGCACCTGGGGCCCGCAGACGGATGGCCTCAAGGATACACCACTTCACATAAGGCATCTCCTGCAGGTCCTCCAGCGTTATGCTGGTGTTCTTTGTGTCTGAACCCACCACAGACAGACAACAGGAGAACAAGGAACAGAGAGAAACAGAGACAAAAAAACAGACAGATGCAGAGACATTAAGTGATGGAGAAAGAAAGAGAAAGAACATTTGCCTGGATGTAACCACAGCATTACAATTACCTTATTGTAGCAGTCATGTGTTATTGTTGTTTGTTTATGATGCTGTTACGTAGCTTTCTCATGACACTATTTAATGGTGGTGGTGTTTATGTCCAATGCCTGACTGCCTTCCTGTGTGGCACTCTGCTGTCCTCTAGTGGTGAAATAGTGAACATTTGATTTCTGAACCACTCTAGTCTGAGAGCTTGTATTCCAAGATCCAAGATATTAATCTGATGGGCGGATATCTGTGTTATCGCCTCATGATGATGTGTGTTTCTGCTCACTGTGCATAACTGCGCCCCACCTACCTTGATTTTTTAGTGTAGCATTTATCTCCTCCATGGCCTTCTTGTAGGTTGAGGGTTTGGACAGCATGAAGGCCACAGCCCAAAATGTTATCTGCAGACAGACAACAATCTTCTGGTAACTTCTATGCCATAAAGACATGTTCTAAGGTTGTTAATACTTTCAATGGTGACACAACAAGGGCATCCTCTTAGCAAAAATAATTAATCACAGTGTAATTAACATTTATTTATTTACATGTACTGTTTTTTTTATCAAAAGCACTAACTCTAATCAAAGCAGTAACTTACTGGTATTGCATTAGCCAGGGAGGCCCACAACATAAGAAGACCATAGTTGGGAAGGAATTTGTCCGTTATTGTTGTTACAAGATGTTGCAGCAGAGTCTAGAGAGCAAAGGACATAAAAATTGAAAAAAGAAATTACCTTAAATAACAATAAAATTGGCAGGGGAACTAAGACCAGACAACCTTTAATCTGGATATTATTTCACATTTAGTGGTAAATATATTGCCTAAGGGAGCTATAAGTGTTTGTAGTACAGATAGAAATGTCAACACAGTGATTTCCCATACAACTCATCTACTGTGCTAACTTTTATACTCACTTTTCTGCCCGTGTCACTGTGTTCACCTTCCTCAGCTCGTACAACCATGTTCCCCATTAGTGATAAAAGCCAGTGCTTTGCATTTGACCATTCCCTACAGAAATCAGACAAAAATGCTATTTATTCATGGCAACAAAAATCAGTGTTTACAATAAAGGTGTTTATAATACAACAGTTGGTCCAGCTATCATGGTTCTACAAATTTTCAGTACCATTCTGTGCATGACAAATTGTATTGATTTGTTTTTTAGGATCTATTGTAGAGAATATTGTTGTGAACATAATAAAGTAATGTAGCGAATATACTGGGTAGATATACTGGATGTAGACATTTGTTGATGTGTTGTTCTACTTTTTCCAAGTCAAAGACATAAAGCTACTGTCAAACTGTCAATGTTGCTGCAATTACTTGTTTTGACATTGACCTATTTATGATCTATTTATCAATAGTTTTTCAATGGTGAAATAAGCTCTATACATACTGTAAATTCTTGGTCTTGAGATAATTATTATGCTTGCTAATGCTGTTATTGTTTGATGATAAATTTGTATTTACATGTATTTATTTAACTACACATAGTCTCTGTGGTTAATGTGCTGGAGGACAGTATCACAAACGATACACACAACAGCACAGCAGTCTGTATGTCTTGTCTCTCCTTCTCTTTAGTAAATAAAGATTGGAACCCCACGCTCAAACAGACAAATTAATTTAGATTGGAAACTGTTGGCTGCCTTGGGGGCTAAAGCAGACTCTTTTTGCATGCCTGATAAGTCATGAACCCAGCCCAATAAGACTGGCACTTTCCATAGGCTGACTGCACTGGTGCTACAGACCCTTTGCCAGTGGACCAGGCAAAGGGTACAGTGGAGCAGTGCTCACCGCAAAAACATATCAGGGAGCTGAGAGCCGTATTCAAAGCCTTCATCATAGACGGTAAACTTGTCCTTGAATTCTTTCATGGAGCCATTCTGCTGTGGGGAGTTACACCTCCCAAGCAGGTTGCTCATGACAGCTGGGTACATGACACTCCTAGAAGAGAGAGAGAGAGAGAGACAGAGAGGCGGGGGTGGGGGGGGGGAGAGAAAGAGAAATAGAGAGAGAGGCTTAGCATCTATAGCATGTAATTGAAGCAAATAGTGATTTCTACTGTCCTACTGAGGCTGAATTAATGTCATTTTATTGTTATGTTTGAAAGCAATAACAATTCACACTATTCATAAAAGCATTGTAGGTCATGTAAACAAGGATCTGAATACAGTGGCTGTAAATTTAAACAAACAGGTGGAGATTCTGGTTAGTTCAGTTCCTCTGGTCTAACTGTAGTAAAGCTATGATTCATTCTGATGCACTTCAGTTTCAGTTGGACAATCCTTTTTAGTCAATCCAAACAGACAAATCCCTTTAGTAAATGTAGGGTTCTGTATAAATTCATAAGTGTTTCTAGATTACAGTGTTTCCCAAAATCTTTGAAATTATATTATGAGGTGAGTGAGTAGCAGCAACAACAGCAACAAATATTCATGGCATTCCTATATAATCTCCAAAACAGACTGATGTACATTCCAGCAGTTAGTGTCCTTCGGTAAAGTTGGTCTATATATGGTGCATGTCCACCAACATGGCAATACAGAGCATCTGTGTGCGTAGTGAAAATGCTTACTATGCAAAAGTACTGTCCACTATGGCTCAATATAAGCATCAGGTTGAAAGTCCATAACTGTGTACACAAAGATTTCTGTGCCCGAAGTTATCAGTTATCTCCAAAGGTAATCTAAACCTAGTGAACTTATTTACTACACCCCTGTGAAAGACTGACCCATGCACTTTTAGAAATCAGTGTTTTGAATGGTTATAGAATTTAAGGAATGATTAAAGAAACACAAGACTGTGCCCGGCTCATACTGCTGCCACACTGCATGTGTTCTGTTCCCGTTGCCTACCTAAAAAACACACACACACACACACACACATGGAAATGACAGTACCTGACCAGCTCATTGAGACACCCAGTTCCGCTGTCCCCAAGCAGTTCCAGTTGCTCGTTAAACTCCTCACACAGGTGGTTGGCTAACATGGCAGTGTTCCCCGGTGTCAGTCTGCCTTTGATCAGGGCATTGCATGCTGGGTGGAACCTGAAAAAACTCTCCTTGCTGATAGATGCTAGAGAGTAAGAGTGTTATGTTTTTTTCTTTTTAATTAAAGTGTTGTTCATCTTATACTGTACATGATTAAGATAAAAATAATTAAGGGGTATGTGTCAAGCTTGAATTATAGGTGGCATTGTGCTTTGTTATGAATATCTATGGCTTTGAACCATAAAGGCTGCAAGTGTGCAAATGTACAAGTGGCATCATAAATGATTTAGTGGGGAAAGAAAACCCTTCTGTTGGTTGTACTGTACATGAATTATGTACAAGAGTTGGTAGAGAGTATACTGTGTATATTGTGGATACCATAATGCAGTGGTTCCCAACCTTTTTCTTCAGGGACCCATATTTGTACCATTGTAAGCTTTGGTGACCCTCCCCCCCCAACCCCGCACGAGAAGGAGTCAAGTGATACGCTTCCTGCGAAAACTCATTTCATTTTATTCCTCGATTTGTCTTTGTTCAAAAACAGAATAAATGTTTAATGTAGTACTTAAATTTTGTTGCTTCTATGCATATATTAATTAAATGCTTTGTCATTTATTCAACATGGGCTATATATGGTATTAAAATGAAACCCCTTAAAATCAAGATGGCTTCGCGACCCTCCGTGGAGCTTTGGCGACCCATAGGTTGGGTCGCGACCCATAGCTTGGGAACCACTGCCATAATGGATAGGTTGGAATGGTATGGTAGTATGATAGAGAATTATTATTTAGTTTGTTTAAATGTTTTGTTTTTATGTACAGTCTTAGAAAACCAGGTAAGCCTACGCCTAGTGAAGAAATGACACTACAGCTTGTTTTAGAAAAGGGAAGGTTTCTTCCTAAAACCTGTTCTTCTGTTGTTGTTTCCCGATCTTAAAGGGATAGTTCGGTTTTTAACACATTAAGCCCTTTTCACAGGTTGTCTAAAATGCAATGAAGTGGTTGACATCGAAATTTCTTCTGAAATGCTTCTGTCTCGGCTATTTGGGAAATGTAGAATCTGCCTGCCTTCAAAATGGCTAGCAATGGGCATGTGTTGTTTCTATCTTTAAAACACTGGTTTTAAAAAAGTGCTACTCACCAAGTGGTTAGTGGTGCTCAATGATGTTCCAAAACATGTATCGTAGCAAAATAAAGCTTCCGTCATGTTTTATTTGCCACTTTGTTTATATGATGGAGCAAATAGATCCCTATGGGACTTACAAAATAGCAAATAAAACATGACAGAAACTGTATTTTGCTACGATACTTGGGTTGGAACATCAGCAAGCGCCACTAATCACTCCATGAGTAGCACTTTTTTTAAAAATCAGTGTTTTAAGGATAGAAACAACACATGCCCATTGCTAGCCATTTTAAAGGCAGGCAGAGGCGATTCTATATTTCCCAAATAGCCGAGACAGGAGCAATCATCAAGATTTTGGTGTCAACCACTTTATTTCATTTTAGACAACATGTGAAAGGGGCTGTTAAAAACCGAACTATCCCTTTAACATCTCACATAACTTCTACCATTTTCTGCATTTAAAGCATGAAAACATGTGGCATGGACAGGTTCATTCTCAAGGCAGACATAGAGATATGCCATCAGCTATTATCAGAGGGTCGTGGATGTTAACTGTACAGCATCCACCTGTGTTGTAGCATGGCTCCTGGACTGCCTGCTCAAAGTCCACATCTTTGGACATGAAGAATGCGCGAAAGTCCTCATGGAGAGTAACAAAGGTCAAACGCTTTCCAGCAGCACACACCGTGAAGACAGGACCATGCTGATGAAAACAATAAATGCAAAGTATTTGCAATAAAAACTGAATAAATTCAACAAGAAAGAAAAACTAAAAGTGAAACAATCTTGCACTTGAGTTACCTCAGTTTATTTGACAGTCAAAAGAAAAGGCCTGCAGCATGAGCAATCAAGGCTGAGGGCAGGACAACAAAAAACTGATCCAAATTATTTTCCATTCCAAACATGTCGGTTCTCACCCGGCAACGGAATTATAACCTACTTTGCCTTTCAAAAAGCTCAGTCATCTACAAATACCACCCACAGAACACAACAACGGCTCCCCTCATTTCATTACTGAACAAAACTGTCAACAATGTCTACTAACATGAATTAAGCTAAACCCCCAATAGTACGTACAATCAAAAACACAACTATCTAATGCATGTAAAACACGTTGTAGTTAACTCTTACAGTACATTTTACTGTCAACACAATGCCAGTATGGCATCTGTGAAATATGAATTCACATGCGGGACATTTTTTCAAATATGTCAAATATTTAATATCAAATATTTAGGTACCAAAATAAAATCAAACTGCTACTTTATTCTATAGTTTGACATCAGTTTGCCTTGCTGTAAGCAAAAGGTAATAGACAGATTGCAGGGAGGAGCTGGACTCCTGTACCTGTCAGCTCATGTTTGGTTATCAACTGCATTAGCAGAAAGGGCACTGTAATAGCCCTGTAATAGAGTATATTTCTTGATGGTGCTCTCTCTCTCTCTCTCTCTCTCCGTATGTGTTTTCATTTTATGATCTAGAATTCATAACTTCTGCAAGTGACTAATAACAATCCTCAATTACAAGACATTAAATTTACTTCTGTCTAAATAGCTGTGATGTGGATGAACATTTTACAGTAAATGACACACACACAGATAGATGGATAGATAGATATACTGATTGATTGATTGTTTGAGAGAGAAAGAGTGAGTGAGAGAGAGAGAGAGAGAGAGAGAGAGAGAGAGGTGTTACCTTAGCTCTTGCTTCAGCAATAAAATCCAAAGGGGCTTTGCCAAATTCAAAAGCTGCACCAAACCATGGTATCCATCCTTTTATACATGGTGGAGCATTTGTGTAATTCTCTGAAAATAATAGGTGACAAGAAATGACAATTACAATCAAAGAGAGAAAGAGAGTGATCCAATCCATGATAACCGATACATAGACAGAACCAGTCTGAAGTTGTCAAGTTCACAGCTTCTGTCACTGCGACCTGAAAAGGATGGAGGAGTGACTTCAGGATTAACCAATCAGGTTGAGATGTTTGTATCGTACTTTTTGTTGTACCCGACGTCATATCCAGGTAAAGTTTGTGAACATGTAGGCTACAGAAATTAATCATCCATTCAGTTGGATGCTACCTGGTAGCCCATTGTCACTGTCTGCAGTGCAAAAAACATCGTGCAGGTTAACTCCCATCAGGTACATCGTATGCATGAAACAAACTGATTACAGGACCCTACAGTATTTAAGAAAATCCGACCTGTAAGGTTTCTGATGAGGCTGGTGCCTGTAATTAGGTGTAGACTGACAGTCTTGAGGAAGCCATCCGGGGATCTCCCCTGAACCCGCTATGGCTTTGGGTCACTCTGTCTAAATGATTACGTCACAAGCACAGGAATGGCGGCGTTGGCTGTAAGAGGAAGGTGCCCAAAGATCCTGAAACTTTATTTCTGACATCACATCCAAGGATTAAAACGTGCTTGGCTTAAAGAAACTAAATGCTCTGACCTTAAAGAGGAGTGAGCAGAGAGGCACACTTTTGCTCACAGTTACACAGCACCGAGCGAAACAGGAATTGGATTTTGCGACTGACTTTGAGGCTAGTTTTCCTAGTCCCTGGCTAACAAGCTATTGCTAACTGGCTAACGTACCTTGCTAATGTAACGTTACCAAGCTGGAGGAAATTGCTAACGACTACACCTTGCCAGCGAGGCGTTTGCAATCTAACGGTAACGTCAAGCGAATGGTACACATAAATAACGTTTTATAAAGAGTTGTCTATGGTCATTTTGCATCTTCATTGGCCTCCGATGCATGCATATACTGACGAAAAGGGCATCTTCCCGGTAGGCTAAGCTATCAATACGGCGCGTTTATTTTTCGCCCTTTTTGTGACTAACTCTGCGTCGGCTAGCCTGGGTTGCTAGCAAGTTTAGCAAAGTAGAGTTTGGAGAGCTAGCCGGTTGGCTTGCTGGCTTGGTCTGTATGCCACAATGGAAAGTTTAACCCTGAGTGATGTGGAGCAAAAGTATTATTCAGATTTATTTATCTACTGTGACACGGACAACACCAAAAAAGTGGCTTCCAATGGTAAAGTTCTTGACCTTTTCCGGGCGGCTCAACTGCCTAATGATGTGGTTTTACAGGTAAGGAAATGTTACTGACTTGGACTTACTTGTTTTCTTAGTTCCCTTCCCTAACACAAGACCATACGACTGTTTCTTTTTACAAGTGTAACTTTGTTTTATTCCAAAGGAGTGACGATTATACTTCGGTCTCCAGAACAAAACACAAACTTTGCTTGTGTCGTTTAGCAGACTGTACATTTATGAAGAAAACATGGCTAACGTTAACGGTTGCTACGAAGTTGCAATGAGTTAACGTAACGTTAGTGCTAATTGTAAAACCGTTATTGCTATCCAAAAATTAGTCTCTTTACTACCCTGCCATGAAACTAAGATTTTAATGATTACAGAATACTAACATGTTTACATTAAATGGGTTAATCAGATTTGGGGATTAAAACCTGCCAGAGTAATGTGTCCAGTTAACGTTACAGAAGTTGACCATACGGCCTCGGAACTACCGCAACTTAACGTTAGATAGATAACGGCTCTGTTGGTCAATAACAGGATGTATTATTGAAACACCTTTTTAACTAAGCTTGAAAGTGTGTTGGATTGTTAACTAGCTTGCTAACCAGATGTGCTAGCACTGTAAGTTAGCAGATGACATGCCTCTTACACAGCAGCAATCCAGCTGCTGAACTGACGTCTTAAACATAATGAATGAAATTCCACAATAGCCTAAATAACAAATATTTACTTTTCAACTGCCAACGGCGTTATTAATGTGTTATGGTGAGGATAGGCAAAGATTTGTTTTGTTCGGTTTTGATAACCTTCACTGTAGCCCGCAAGGATTGTTAGCTAGCTAGCAAACTTATTTTGGAGCTTGTGTTCAGTACTGGGCAGTCGACATATAATTGGCGAATGCCAGGTTAGCCTGTTTTTTTTTTTTTAACCTGATAAGCCATACTTAAATATTAGATTTTGGACCTCTTTACTGGCCTTAGCCATCGTCCTTCAAAATGGCTTTAAAGTAGATGGCATCGCCTGCCAAGCAAGAAACCAAGTACACGACGCTTAACCCTGTCAGGTGTTGAATTTGTATGGGGAATTAGTTTAAGTAATGTTAATCACTAATCTTGATGTGCATTGAACGAAGTCAAAACAAATAGATACATCTTAGAGCTAGACTCCTGTTTGTACATAGCACACTATGTTTGAGCGACTACTTGTTTTTGTTGAAGGTAATTTAAAGCAAAGCAGCAGTTGGTGCTGTTTGGAATGCATGTGATATAAAGGGGTGTGTCTTCTGATGTGTTGAGTCAGCCAAAGCTGTCCGAAAAACATGCTGGCAAACATAAAAGATTAAACCTTTTAACTTTGTAGTTCAAAATAGGGGTGGGCAATATAGACGATATATACCGTATGCAATATGAATTTTGCCAATGATAGAGATTTTGGGTCATATCGCCATACCGTGATAGGCTCATTGCGTTTCCACAACCATGTGAAAAAATGTTGACCTGTAGCTTCACCTTATTGATTGTACCTTTTCATTCTTACAACGAAACTGTAAGAGCCTATAAATTGAACAGCTACTGCCTGACACAAATGCAGCTTACCAGTTTACTTCTGTGTGAATTTGAGAGTCCAATATAACCTCCGAACGATGACTAAACAACTGTTGTACATATTGACTTTATGCTATGGTAACCATTAAGAAACTGTTATGCTGTAAGTTACATACCAAAGTATACCGTGATATATATCATCTACCGTCTATGGTTCAAAATATATCGCAATATAAATTTTAGACTGTATCGCCCACCCCTAGTTCAAAAGAAACTATGGTGTGCATTTATTTGTGTGAAGCACAGGCAGCACTGTATTTTAGGCAAGTTAAGTCGTTAATAGACGTTGAACAGTTATGGTACTCAGCAATTACACCCTCAACTGTTGCCCACAGTCACATTGTTAAATCATAACGGTTATAGACTTGCATAAAACTCATTGGTTCCTCTATCTTTTGAAGTGATGTTTTAACACAAGTATTAGGTATAGGAGCTTTACTTTAACTAAATAATCTCCATTCTCACTTCCACCATTGCTTTGTTTGCCCTGTATGTTCTCCTCTTGCAGTCAGTTTTATCCTGTTTGTTGCCATTGTAACGTCACATTTAGTAGTACTCTCCACATTGTCTGTCCGTACTCTCTGCAGATCACAGAGCTGTGTGGCGCGACCCGGCTAGGGCACTTTGGACGGAGTCAGTTCTATATTGCACTAAAGCTCATCGCCATAGCCCAGTCTGGACTGCCTTTGCGAGTGGAGAGCTTAAACACAGGTAGGTGCATTTAAGATTTCCTCACACAGCATGCTTAACAACGTCCCTCTCTCTCCTCCACACCTACCTGCCACTCCATCACAAGACAGTTATACCCCCTGCCTGTCTGTCTTGCCTATCAAGTGGTCATGTTGCGATTTAAGTGATTAGGTTAGTTGGAGGTATTACATAACTAAACACAATAAGGACTGGAAGATAAGATGTGTGCCTTTTCACAGAAGTGGCCATTGTAAGCATGGCCGCTCTGAGAAAACAAGGGGTTGTGGGCACTTCTTAAGCCTGTCTGGGTCCTTTTCTCTCTGTGTACCCACTTGTTCCTTTCTTGCTCTCTGGCAAGTTCAACGTCTGCAGGAAGTTACCACTTAAGAGATAGAATAGACCAAAGCAGAGGAATACACAAAGCACTTTTCTTTATGCTGGCAGTGACAGGAAATGGTGATGGCTCGGCTGGGTCTGAGATAGAGAGAAAGAGAATAGAAACAGGAAATTGCAGACCAGGCCCTGGAGGGCCGATGCTGTTGGAAGAGGGATGAGTAGTTGCATCACATTGTTTCATCATGTCTTTAAGAATCGGGCTGGGAGGGGGGGTGGAGTGTAGAAATTGAACTTGAGTTGTGTTGTGAGAAATTGTCTTTCCATCGACTGTCAACACCACTGTGTGTGGGTAGTTTCTGTGGGTCAGGCTTATGGACAAGTGATCATAAGAGTAATTTCCGATTGACATGATGCATGATGATCACAGAGCCCTCAAGCTCCAGGGATGGAGAATATTGAATTTCTGACCCATGTGATGTAGAGGCTGGTTATTTTTCCAGCTGTCTGGAGGCATATTTGCTCTGTTATATGGTCGGCTGATGTTCAGAATCCAGGTTACCCATAAGAAACTGTGTTCCTGTGTTTGTCGTGTCCATGTTTGTTCCTGTGTATCTTTGATTATCATACACTGTGTTTACCTTTTCTCTCCCTTTCCAGTACCCTTTAAAGTACTGCAGAAATGAGCATTGCCATTCTGACTTCTCGTTTTGAATGCATCTGTAATGCTGTAATTTATTCAGTCATCATATATTTAGTCATTTTCTTCTCACAGCAAAAGCTCACAGCTCACAGCAAAACTGTACTTTGTTTGTCTTATCCCGAGTTCTGTTGTTCACAGTCAAGGACTTGCCCTTGCCACGTTTTGTGGTGGGCAAGAATGAACAGGAAGCCAGGCACACAACCATGTACCCGGACTCAGAGAACCAGGCGCCTTACTCGGGAGTCATCCCTAGACCCCCGGGCCGAGGCCAGGCCAAGAAAATCCCTCTAGCCCTTGATGTGATCCCGCCAGGCGGGCCAGCAGCAGATCCACAGGTGAGTTGCCTTCTGTGTGTGTGTGTGTGTGTGTGTGTGTGTTTGTCTGTGTATGTGCGCAGTAGAGAGAGGCAGAGACAGTGGTAAGAAAGCGGGCCTCTGTGAATGACACAGAAGGTTTTGTGTGTTAATTGAGAGGGCAATTTGTGAATTTATGTGGCTAGGGGTTTTGGCTTTGCTTGTGAGAGAGTATGACGGATGTTGTGTGTGTGTGCTCGACTGTTACAAAATAGTAAAATAGAATGACTGTCATTTGACAAGTCAGCATTTTTTCTCCTTACTCTTTAACAGTCAGCATGTGTGTGTTGGAGGGTGGGGATGCAGTTCGGGGGGGGGGGGGGTGGTGTCTGGATTCAGATTGCAAGTTAATGCCTGCAAGTAAATGCTGTTCAGAATGCTTCCTCTAGAAACAGTGAAGGACACTTGAATTTTAGTCTGCCTCAATCAAACGGAGAAAGCAAAACATAGTGTTGCTGCCTAATCTCTAGCTGTAGCTATTTTCAAATATCCAAGTGGACTCTATTCTCTCAGTAAATTCAGCGTTCTTTATACATAAAGTCTTTTGTGCCGTGGGAAGTTGCACCACGCATACTAATGTCACAACTGCCCACCATCAACGCAGACGTACTGTAGGCTACATTCTGCTGCATATACTTGAGATGGTCGTTGGACTGTTATCAGACCTTTGACTGTCAGCTTAGTCTGTGGTGCCTTTTGTACTAATATGTTTGCTCGCATGCACAAACACACCTTCATCCCCTTTGACTTTCTGTGTTGACCTCCTACCTATATTTCCATCTGCTTCACTCACACTGTTTTTCTGTCTCTCTTACTGCCCCCACCTCCAATTCCAGCCTGACACCACCTCTCCTGTGGTGTCCCCCCACCAGTCCCCACCAACGTCACCCCATGCCTGGAGGAAACACAAGCGGCAGGCCAGTGGCAGCAATGCAGAGAGGCAGCCGGTGGTGGGCAACGTGTGGCCGCACTTCCGAGAAGCACAAACAGGTATGGGATAGGAGAGATGTATGCCTCATTTGTCACTGGGTTGTGGGTATCAAATAGGTCAAGTTGGGTCTAGAAAGGAAACAATTTAATCAATCTTAAATTTAATTGATTACCAATGATCTCAACTCTTGATCAATAGTATATTTAAAATGAAATACTCTTTTCCCTTTGTACCATCTCTCTTTTTTCTCTCTCTCCCACCCTCCCCTCTTTCTCTGTTCTGATGAAGGCCCGGTGGCTGGTGACGGTATGTGGTCCGGCCACTCCCCCCCTCCGGTTCAGGAATCCTGGGTCAGTTTCACAGATACCCCTCCCTCCAGCACACTTCCAACAATGCACCCCTCGTCTATCCAGGTAGTGCAGCATACGCTTCCGTGGCCCTGTCCAGCTCTCTGGCTAGTCTCTCTACTCCTCCTTCAGCCCTTCAGCCCTTCAGACCTCCCTCCTCCTGCCTCTCCTCCATGCGCCTCTGGGCCCCCTCCCAACCCCCACTCCTTTGCCTTACCCTCCAGTTTCTCAGACCCGCTCCTGGAAGGGGGAGGGAGGGGGATCGGGGGACTCACTCCCCTGCCCTCGGCAGCACAGCATGTTTTTAAGTCTCTCCCCTCTCTCTCTCCTCCTCCTTGTCCATCCACCAAACAAGTCCCAATGACGCTCAAAGTTGTCTAAAGGCTGAGCTCTGGTCAGGTGTTGCGATGGCTCAGGGAGAGGCTTAAAACTAGGCTGGAGCAGGTTGTCCGGTGCTGGATTGAGAAATGAAGCTGTAGATGTCCGTCGAGGCAGGCACAGGTGTCAGGTGTCCCTAAACACACACAAACATGTGCACGCAGTAGAGATCTTCAGAAACTTGCTTGCTGTGGAATAGCAGTTGGCCCGGGCCAGGTTCAGCATTCCACTGTTGTGCGAGGCTGTGATGGTCGTTCAGCACACTTGATCATAAACCATTACCCGGCTTTCCCATACCCCACTGATCATTCACATGTGCTCCTCGTCGTTTGTGGACATATTTTCATTTCCCTTCTTTTCTCTTAGTTGACGTGTGTGTGTGTGTGTGTCTGTGTCCTGTTTGCAGCGTGTCCCTTGTGTTTAAGCTAGAATCATACATTGAGATATTTCACCCTTCATGTATCACTCACCTAATATGTGATTTTAGTGCTGTGTTAAGCTTTTCCCCTAACACTGTTGTTGTTGTATCTGGTATTGATATGACTGGCATGAACAAAAGAGTGATTGATTACAACTCAGGCACTTGACCTTTTGACCTATTCTGACTTGGGCAAAAGCCTTGTTGACCGTTCTTGGTCTTCCTCACCACTTCAGGAGAGCACAACGGTCCGGACGACGACGACGTTGCCCACAGTCGCGACCAACGAGATCCAAAGACAAAGCAGCGGCTACGACGACCCCTGGAAGATCACGGACGAGCAGAGACAGTATTACATCAACCAGTTCAAGAGCATTCAGCCGGACCTCACAGGCTTCATTCCCGGTAGGAGGAGAATGATCAGTGCTATGCATGAAGGTCCTCTTGCACGTCATTGAAAACAAGGTTTCTAACTCCTTTATTTATCGTTTAGGTTCTGCAGCTAAAGAGTTTTTCACCAAATCCAAGCTGCCAATACTGGAGTTGTCTCACATTTGGTGAGTGTGTCTCTATTTTATTTGTCCTCTGTAATCAGTCTTCCTACAGGCAATCATGGGAGATTTCTTTTCTGTTGCATAGTTAGTAGTTGTGGATGTTGCACGTTGTGGTGGGTGTAAGTCATCTAGGTGTGACATCAGTGGTGTTTGTTTTTTGTGTATTTGTTAAAATTACCAGTTGACTGCATCCTGGTTTGAGAATTAAAGCTTAAGCCTTAAGGTATGAAGGTTGTTACTAATGGAATACAACTGTGTTTATATTGGCATGGGTTTGAACCGGGTTTTTTTTTTTTATATTGGTGGTGTAAACTGTTGGATGACTTTTTTTCTGTCTTTGTCCTTATTCTCTCTAGGGAGTTGTCAGATTTTGATAAAGACGGTGCACTGACACTAGATGAGTTCTGCGCTGCATTCCACTTAGTGGTCGCCCGGAAAAATGGTTACGACCTCCCCGAGAAGCTTCCAGACAGTCTCATGCCAAAGCTGATCGATCTGGATGACTCAGCAGGTACTGAATTATGAGTCTGCCCAAGAGGTGTCCCCTGCAGTTTCCTCCATGTGTTTATTGTATGTATTTACACACTCTCACTCGTGTGTGGCCAGTGCTGGTGGTGCGCACAGAAACAACTATTTTCAGTGTTGTGTCTGGCCCCATGTCATTAAACACCTTTGCGTTAATAGCAATATTTGAGCTTATTCATTGTGATTTTTATGGTGTGTGTGTGTGTGTGTGTGTGTGTGTTTATGTTTCCGTGTTTTTGTTTCCTCTATCACAGAAGTCACAGAGCCTGCTCACGAGGTGGGATACTCGGGCTCGCCTGTGGAAGTCACTTCCAACAAGTCACCCTCCATGCCTTCCCTCAACCAGAACTGGCCAGAGCTAAACCAGAGCAACGAGGTGCGGAGACACAGACACGCACGCACGCTCCTCTCCTCTGCTCTCCGCCACCATGCATACATGCCATTTGTATTTCTCTCAATGACAATTATGCTTTACCACGTAGCTAATAGCTCTGTGGAAGAATAGGAAACAAAGGGAATGTTTTTGGGATAATTGGATTTGCTTCAGCCCCCGGTTGGCTTCAGGCAAATGCAGGATCTTTCGATCTTGGCCACAGTGCAAAGCATACACCGTTGTTTGCTCTAAAAGCCTCTCAGAGCAAGAGAGGGGGAAAAAAACCCCTTGTCGCTCAGTTTGGAATGCAGTTGCTTCGTTGTTAAGAACAACAGAGTCAAAGCGTTGCATTGTTTGAATGGAGTATGAGTGAACAGTTCAGGGACTCTGAACTAGACTGGCAAAAATACAATATAATAATCACTGAGAACTATTCGGTATTATTCAAAAATCTGCATGGCCCCCCTCTCCACTCATGCACTCACGCAAGTAAGCACACTGACAAACTCAAAGGTGGTAAATTCAATTTAACCAAAGTTAAGAGGAAAAAAAGAACAGCAAAACTGTTCCAGAAAGAGCATATTTTTGACTGTTCTTACACTCACATCGTCTTTGTCTTTTGAGACAGTAAAGTGGGGTTTTTTTTTTTTTTTTTCGTGTGGTGGTGGTGGTGTTGATGATGATGATGATGTACCAATTGAAGTCAATCATAAGGGTATGGGTGAAGGTTGAAGATTTGATGCTATAACCCCACAGTGCTGACACTGCCTATTCTGCTGTCTTTCTCTCTCTGTCTGTCTGTCTGTCCGCAGCAGTGGGAGACTTTTAGCGAGCGCTCGTCCAGCTCACAAACTCTGACCCAATTTGATTCTAACATTGCACCAGCTGACCCTGTAAGTCAATCACCTAGTAGTGTGCCTGTCTGGTGATTAATGATTTCATTAACCTCCACCCTAGCCAGCTGCCTTCATCTCTTTCAACCTCACTCTTCTGAGCTTTCTCTCTCTCTCACTCTCTCTCTCTCTCTCTCTCTCTCTCTCTCTCTCTGTCTCTGTCCCTCTCTCTCTCTCTCTCTCTATGTCCCTCACCCCCACTTTTTCATTATACTTTTCTGTCTTCTTCTTTTCTTTCCTAAAAGGAAAAAATAAACTGCATGAATGAAAGAGCCGGCCACCACCAACATGGCATTAGTGTAAATTTTATTGATTTGATTTGTTTTTTCTTTTGCTTACCCAGCTTTTATGGATTATTCTGTCATGCCTTTTTCTCCACCTTTTTAATTACGTAACCTAATTTAGAGCACAAGGTTGCTGAACAGACATTTACACTAAATAGCCGTTCATTTCCCTCCTTCATTTCAACTGCTGGTTTCTGTCAGTAGGTTTCCTAGTCCTACAGAAATACTACGACTGTAGACCCCTATTCTATCTTCAGCAGACTTACAGTGTTAAAAGTAGCAAACAAAGTTGAAAGTAACACAACAACTCTATTTTTATAATAAAGATATTTCCAATTGGACAAAGCCCAAGGAAGGCACGGAAAAAGCTGTAATCTATAATTAGTTTGAAGGTCATTCTGCCGCCCACGTGTGCATAATATTATCAGCTAGGTTAGTCTATTTTGGTGCGCCACAAAAAGGTTTCTGTTTTTCACGGATGTGCCACTCTTTCAATGTGGTGAAGGCAAAGCGTTCTCCCAATGCTTCTGCAACCTTATTGTTGCAAATGGACATCAATCCAGTTGTTCACAGATGCAATTCAAAACACCTCTAGTAAGCACCATTGGGGCTATTATCTACATGTGGGAGGAGTGTCAGGTTAGATTTAAATGGACATTCACAGGAGTCACTTGAAAGGAAATAGATGTGAGACTGAAGAGGCAAGGACCATTTGGAAAGGGTTCATTGAATACTTGGTGGGAGCAGGAAAATTTTTTTAGAGAAAACAATAGTGTATTACACCACTATTGACTTTATATGGGTGTAGTTCATAAGACTCAATTTCTGAAGAATAAACAGGTAAAGTTCTTGCAGATAATGGCCCCAATTGTGCTTGGTAGTAGAATTATTTTGAAATGTCTGTAAACATTTCTATTGCCATGTATATATGTATCTGTAGTCGTCCTCCAAATTATACTAGCCTTAAATTATGCTGGTCAGAGGCGTGAATACCTTCAAACTATCTATATTCAAGATTTCAAAGGTATGATTTTTTGCAGGGTGGGTTATTACCGATGTCCAGTCTGAAATATCTGTAATTAAAAGTATTGACTTTTTCAATACATATTTTCCCAACTGTGCTGTACCTAAAGTTATGGATGACTATTTTATCCAGTAGGATAGACCAGCACGGTCGTGGTTGGCCATAACAGAACAAAACATTGCTACATAGTTCTCCCTTTGCTAGTCAGTTGTGCTTCTTTAGTGTGTGGTGTGATTTGTGGCTAGTCTGGCTAGTGGTAGTAGAGCAGTGGAGTGATTGTTGTGTGTGTCCCTCCACAGGATACGGCCATTGTCCACCCCGTCCCCATCCGCATGACCCCCAGCAAGATCCACATGCAGGAGATGGAGCTCAAGAGGGGCGCAAGTGGTAAAGGAGCTCTTCCTCTGTTTCCCTCCTTCTTCTGGAGAACCAGGCGCTTTCTTTTTTCTTTCTTCCTCTCTGTCTTTTTTTTTTCTTTATCTTGTGGCTGCTTGCTCACTTGCTCTCTGTCTGCCTACTTGTTGATGTTAGGTTAGTGGTGTTTTAAACTATGAATTGCGGCTAGGGTTTAACGCTATGGATTTGGGATCAGGGTATCGCTGAATATATATAAAAGAAATTCAGTAGTTTGATTTTTTTTTTTTTTTTCCTTTTTTTTTTTTTCAACCAGGTTAGTGTTTTGGTAAGTGTCTTACTAGAGTGAAGTCAGTGTGGCTGTTCTTGTTGTAAGATGCCCTTTGTGTTGCTCTTTATGCAGACCACACGCATCCCACCAGCCCACTGCTGGCCAAGCCTTCTGAGCACTCCGAGGAGAGCAAACTGGCAGCTACAATTAAATTCCCCGGTAACACTGTAGGTAAGTGGGCCTTCCCCTCTCCGGTCAACAATTTTGGAATGTGAATTGAAGTAAGTCTAAAAGAAACTAAATATTGTGTTTGTGGTATAAACATACATTTAGTCTAGGTCTTAATTGGTCTGAGTTGTGAATATTTACTGCATTTTGTTTTTGTGGAATATACCACTTGTAATGTGTCTTCTATTTGAGACTAGTCTAGTAGTTGTAGTCGATAGCATGATTTTAAAAAAGTGTGTTTTACAGAAGTAGAATCCACATTAGTCTTAAATTTCAATCATAAAGGTCATAAAAACATTTTAAGTTGTTGAAACCTCCAGATATCCTGTCATAATTTACCTGGACCAAATCTTTGTGTGTTTAGTATGTGCGGAAATGTGATGTGATTACCGGTCTGTAGACTGCTCCAACACCCTTCATATTTCTTTGTCCTCTATCAGGTGATGGTTACAGCAGCTCGGACTCGTTTACGTCAGACCAAGAACCCATGGTCAGTGTTGGAACCCGTCAGAGGTGGGTCCCTGGCCACTGTCTTTAGCAGCCGACAATGCATATCTAGGGGTTTAGTGATAAACCTGGCTAAATTAACCTGGGGAAAGTAGTCAAATCGCTAATGGAGGAGCCAGCTGGCTTTGTTGCTAATTGTCAGACTGATGGTTGTGACGGTGAACGTTTGTCCCGCAGGTCTCATTCAGGAACATCTCCTGAGGGGCTGAAGGTGGTGGCTCCCCCTCCACCGCCCCCCAGACCCCACGCCTCACACTCCCGCTCCTCCTCGCTAGACATGAACCGAAACTTCGCCGCTGTCACCACAGGTGCTCCCACTAATGAGTGTCCGTCTGGTCTCTGTCTTTAAGTGCCTGTTGTCCTGGTGTCTCAAAAGGATGAGTAATACAAACATGTTAAACAAAGAAGTAAATTTGCAATGACTTGGCATCCATACCTTGATATTGAAGGGACAGTTTAAACTTGTGATTATTGAGGTTCATTGTGTGTATGTGGGCAGTTGCAGTCAGTGTGGTTTAATAATGTGTTTGTGTGTGAGTTTTTTAAATTGTGTGTGTGTCGCACCTAATGTTCAGTTGTCAGTGTGGTTTAATCGTGTGTGTGTGTGTGTGTGTGTGTGTGTGTGTGTGTTTCCATCTCAGCAGGCCAGCAGCAGCCAGGTGTAGTGGCATTCCCTCCAGCAGTGCCTCCCAGGCCACAGCCCACACAGGTATCAAACCCCAGAGTTAATGCCTTGTTTTTGTTTACGTCGTATGTCATGTTAGCCATCAAGTAATACTAGTCAACATTAATTGCTCTGTAAAAGTGTGGGGTATGGTGTGAGGGTAATACCTGTGTTAAAGCTAGGGTCTACGATTTTGAATATTTGTAATTATGAACTTCGTTTATATTGTGATTATGGTCCTGTGGACCAATCTTCACAATATGAATGATCAAAAGAACGAAACAAATCTATTCAGTCTATCAGCCGTAATCCAGCATAGACATTGACCAATGTGAACCATCCGTGACGGCTCCTACTCTCCATCCAATCCCCTCGTCTCCTCTGCTCCTCGTCATCCCGCCTCATCCCCTCCCACTCCTCCTCCGTTTCCGATTACTCCCCCGTGATTAGCTTAGCAGCTAGGGGGGAGTAATAGTTGTACACTGAGGGGAGGTATTTGGTTTTGGGGGGGGATGCTTTTTTCAAATCTGTCTCAGAGGCTCAAGTGATTTTCAGAAACGTATACCTTAGCTTTAAGCTAATAATTTAATCTTTAAGCTAATAGTCCAATTAGTTCAATTCAATTTTATTTATATAGCGCATTTTTACAAAAAGCATGTCTCAAAGCTCTTAACACAGAGGCCCAATGAGCAACAGGGGCAAGGAAAACTCCCTAGTAGCTTTTTGGTTTTTACTTGTTATGGTAAAGGAAGAAACCTTTGGCAGTTCCGACGGCTCAAGGGACTAGCCCAACTGCCTAAGGCAGGTTTTCAGTCTCTCAGACTGTGATTAGTCCACTCTTATTCCATTAGGTACACATTATAAGAAAATTGTGGTATAAATAAAGTAATATAGGAGTCCCATTAGAATCCCAGGATATAGTCCCATCTCATTAGGCGCAGTCAAGCCAGGGGCCAGCTGGAGGCTGTATCAATCATGTCAGGGTCGTCTGTGGAGCTGAAGGCAGCCCGCCCAGGAAGACAGAGATGCAGGATCAGGCAGTGGAAAGCACGGGTGACCCTCAGCAGGTAGGCAGTGGTATGGACCCGTGGAGTGGGTTGAGGACCATTTAGGAGTGCCGCCGGATTAAACGCTGGAAGAAGGTCCCAGGAGAACCCAGGAGGCAAGAGGTGCAGGGTCTTGCAGTAGAAGGCAGTGATGACTCACGGCAGGGTGGTAATGGCATGGAAAGTCAGAGAGGAGATGAGTTATAACAGTCTCCATCAGATTTCAGAGAATGTGAGTTATATTGCATATGCAACCATGTACAGATGTTGGCTAAGTGATGAGAGAGAAAGAAGTGGAGAGGAGAGAGAGAGGAGGAGAAAGACAGAGTGAAAATTGTACGGCTTAACAGATGGGTGGTTTGTGGTGGCATTAATCTATAGCAGCATAACTAAGGTATGATGTATAGCAAGCTAACACCACCAAAGAAATGGTCAGTGGCCACCAAGCCACCAAGGCAGTCCTTTCCAATAATACCTTGAGGAGGTGTGGCTTACCATACACCATCCCTAAATAAAGGGGTCAGTAAATAGAACAGTTTTGAGTCTAACTTAAAGTTATTGAGAGTGTCCGCTTGGTGAATGTTAGAGGGGAGCTTGTACCACAGGACAGGTGCACGATGGCAGAATGCTCTTCCTCCTATTGTGGATTTTGATTTTCTAGGAATTACTAGGAGACCAGCATTCTGTGACAGTAGGGGTCTAGAACAAGTAGGGAACAAGTAAGTCTGTAATATATGCTGGAGCAAGGCCATTAAGGGCTTTGTATCTTAGGAGAAGTATTTTAAAATCTTCATTTAGCAATATTGTGTAAATAAAAGAATGAGGTTTTGGAGATATGCTTTTCTATTTAGACTATTTAGAGAGAGGTCTTGATCAATATATACCCCAAGGTTCTTGATCTTTGTGTTAGGTGTGAGTGAAAGGTCACTAAGTAAGCTCTGATGATGGGGTACAGTGTTGGTCAGGTTTTTAGGGCCAATCAACATGACTTCAGTCTTGTCAGAGTTTAAGCAAAGGAAATTATTAGTCATCCAGTTTTTGATGTCACCGAGGCAGGCAACAAGTTTTGTTACTGGCGTACAATCATTAGGCTTCATTGAAAGGTATAGTTGGGCGTCATCTGCATAAGAGTGGAAGGTAATGCCATGTTTTCTAACAGATCCCAAAGGTAGCATGTAAATGGAGAATAGCAGGTCCCAGTACTGATCCTTGGGGTACACCATACTTAACTTCAGTTACAATAAGTCACTGTTTACTGGGTCCTCTTTCAGTTCCAGAGCAGTTGATGCTGGGGAGCATTGGGTGCCATTGCTTTGTCTTATCTCTCTCTTCCCGTGTGGCCCCTTGTCTCGTGCCCTCAGGCTGGTCCTCACGGCCATCGTCCAGTAGAGGGCGACAGTCTGCCGGGCCACTGCAGCACGTCCCCTCAGCAGATCCCAGAGCAGCCCAACTTTGCAGACTTCAGCCAGTTCCAGGCGTTCGCCGACCAGCCCACTGAGGACACGGAGAAACACACAGATAATGCACAGGTAGTCACCTGTGTACTAAGAACTGAAGGACTTCACATAACTGAAGGTTCACATAATACAGATGATGTGTGCAGATGGGAGATGGGTCACATGCCCCAGTGGGCAAATACCCAGTGGCATCTGACTAAAACAGCTTGTGTCCAATCAAATGAACGCCATGTCATGAATTCCAAAGAGATTAAGCTTTATCCCAAAAATTCTGTCGGACAGATTTTGAACACAAAAAAACACACACACACAACACATCTTTTTTTACATATTCTTGCATCTCTCCACATGTCTGTCTGTCTCTCTCTCTCTCTCTAGCAAGCAAGCAATCAATCAATTTGTCCAACTCACCTCACACTAAGACTAACCCACATGCGAAAGTATTTTGTGTTCTAAAATAAAAGTTAAAACACATTGTGATAAGACCCTCACTTTCATGTAAATATAAAAACATGCACACTTAAACTCATACACACACACACACATGTGCACACACAGACCAAACTCCTGTGTGACTCCTGTGCCAGCTCCCTTAAAGTAGTAGCACATGAGTTTACCTGGTCCATAGCTTTTACAAAGCCATCTGCAATAGCAGGAGCACCCCACAGCTGCATGCGTTGCCAAATTCCCTTGGCCGCTGGCTTGCAGGCTGGCAGTGTCTTGTGGCCTTCTCAGACAAAGAGGCCTCTGTAGAGGAAGCTGTATAAATTGGCCCAAGAACTTAAAAATAAAAAAAGTGCCCTTGTCGCTGCAGGATATGCGTCACTTGTTGTGCAGTCGAATCTTGGCATCAGCGGCAGGGGTAGAGGCCCTGGACTAGGTCTTGAGCAATGAGCAAGAAGTTTTGGCCACTGGCGTGCTTGAGCGGTTTCCAGCGTTAATGTCAGCCTCAAGCAGAACCCATACTGCCTTGGGTTGTAACGGCATATAGTGAGGGCACAGTTTGCCTCACAATCTCCCGGGACACTTCCCTGGATGTGGCTGGCAAGCAACTAAGAAGCAAGGCCCATAGAGCACTCTCTAGCTAGGCTGCCAAAATAGGTAGGAGAGATGAGCTGCAAGTATGTGAATCATCATTTGCTGTTTGCTGACATTACATTCCTCTGTCCAGGCAGAGAAGCCTGGAGAGGCAGCAGGTCCCCTGAGGACTGTGAAGTCGGACTGTCAAAGTGATGAAAGAGCAGGCGCTACTGTGAACTCTGTAAGTAACAAACACTCCTCTGATAGAGACATCTCCATCCCTCTACACACACACCGACTGGTCTCCTCTCTTTGACACAAGACAAGCACCCATCACTTGGCTAGTTCTGGCCCAGTCCACACACAGACTGATACTCAGACTCTGGGCCAAAATAGATCACACTAATTAGATAGGCCAGGCACTGCCGACCTAGCAGACGGCTATAAAGTACATCCAGAGCACACAGTCAACATCTGACCTCTTCTGGACCTCTGCTGGTTGGACATTAAATCTGTGACTGCGCTCTTATCTGTGCTGTGTATGAAATGTGACTACTATTACTCTGTCCATCTGTCAGCAATTTCATGTCCCACCTGCCTGAGTCCAGGGACACATGACATTATTCAGTAGCATAAGTTTTGATATCTTGTGTTTGTTTTTTTTTTCAATTTATCTAGTTTTTTTTTTTTTGTTTTAAATGACCCAACGGAATGTGAGGAGTTAATTTGCATGTTTCCCCTTTAAGGCCAAAGGCTCCACCGGACCCCTGGCCCCTCCTCCCAAGCCTGTGCGTCGGAGACTGAAGTCGGAGGACGAGCTGAGGCCAGAAGCAGAGGAGCACCCTCAGAAGTCCAACGTCATCGCTGCGGTCCTCGCCACGCAGCCTTCCATTCCACGGTACGGCCCAGTCACATTGACCTTCAAAGGGATTATCAGCAACTAAGGGTTAATGGAGGACCCATAGATAGCTGTGAAGATAAAACACTATCTTAAAAATGTCTTCCTCAGAGCAGTGTTTGAGATTTTAGGGAAAGCAGACAGAACGGCTTTGTAGAACGGGTACAAAACCAAAAACCCACACTCACAGAATGATACATTGTTGAGCTTCGACAGCCTTTAAAAAATAGATAATTTTAACCCAGATTCTCCTTAGCTAGTTTGTTGTCATTTGTTGTGCATTGATAGTGCTAATTACATGACCAATGCTGCTGTTTCAACCTGGGTTAAATGTTTGTCTCCATCTCTACACAGGTCTGTCGGGAAAGATAAAAAGGCCATTCAAGCTTCCATTAGAAGAAATAAGGAGACAAATACAGTCCTTGCCAGACTAAACAGTGAACTACAGCAGCAGCTCAAGGTACTGGATGCCGGGAGTGGAACTATTCAGCGTGTATATTATAGAGCTCATTTTAAAGTACAGATGTGACCTTATTTCTTAGGCTTGACGGTGCGTTTCCACACAGCGTTCACTTGTCGAATATTCGCTCATCATATTTCGCCGTTGGGAGTGGCCAAGGCAACGTGACGGTTGCTAGTTGTAGCAAGCAATATTCTACAGTAGGCTGCTTGCCAACTTCCAACAGAAGGCGTGCTGAAGTTAGCATAGCAGCTTACCTAAACTAAACTTTGGGAAGCTTCTGGATAAATTTACAGTGATGAATTTACCCCAAATTTGTGTGACCCGTAAACGGCAATGCGTTCTGGTATTATTTTTTTGTTGATACCAATCATTGTTCCATAACACATTTTGGGCCACCAGTGTGCTACAACGTTAGCTAAATGTAGTGGTCAGCTAACTTAAGTTGGAATGCTTAATTTTCTAATCTACAATGTTCTATTTGTCTTGATAACGTTCGTTTATCATATTAAACACAATTGGACACGATTACACACAAACTGCGGTCCATAGACCCTTTAATTAAACAAATACGTTTTTATGTAGAAAACTCCCTGGGCGCCGGCATACTGTTTGCAGGTTTTTGTTTCTCCCGCCCCCGTCAAGACACACAGTTACCTGATTTGTTGCCGCCCAGCCCAAATTTGCATAAAGTTAAAGATTCGCCAACTCCAATTCGTCTGCCTCGGCAATTCGCCCCCCATTCATTTTCAATGAGAGGTGGGCGAAATTTGCGCACAGTGGAAACAAATCGTGGGTGTGTTTTTAAAGTGGCATTGATGTCATCAGGAATGTTTTTGTTTTTGTTTATTGTGCTCTGACCTTTACTGTTTACTGTGTGCAGGACTTGCTGGAAGAGAGAATATCTTTGGAAGTTCAACTAGAGCAGCTGAGACCATTCTCCCATTTGTAACCCATTTCTTTCTGGAACAATCCGCGAGAAGTGATGAAGGGTCAGACAGAACCTCCAGCAGGATGCACATGTTCCCCCATCTCCGCTGTGTGTGTATGTCCGTGTGTGTGTTTGTGTGTGTGTGCGTGTGTCTGTCTGAGAAACATCTTGCTCAGCGTACATATCTTTACAAAGATTTGTAGTTGTTGCATTGCATTGTGTGTGACATTGAGAAAGCTAACTCATACAATCACCCAAGAGCATGGCACCTCAGACGGCTTTGAAGGGTAGGAATGTTACACGTTTTGGCACTTTCGTGAAGGCTGTTAGCCGGTGCATCGACTCATGTGTTCCATGATTCCTTGGGTAGGTTCAAGCAATAGGCGCGGAGCTATAATGACGACTTGGGACTTTGCAACGTGGTCATGAGGCATTCTGTGACGAAAGTGTGAGGAAAGATAATCACGAGTTGTGGGGGGAAAGACTAGCAGCTACGTTTGACCTTTTTTTTTTATTATTATTATAAATCTCTTGGCTTTGGAATTAGCCGAGTTGACCTTCAGGCATGGGCTCAGTGGGCTCCAGCTCAGTCAGGACCACTTGTGTGTTTCTGCTTGCTTTCTCTGAGAGGTGTGGATACTGTGGTCTAGACGAGATGAAGCCCGTGGTCTGTTAGGGAGGTCTGGTTCTCCGTTTGGGAGGAGAGGCTGTTGGGAGATGAAGGCATGAGGTGTGAGAATGATTGTGGCGGGCCATCTTTCATTGTCTCACTGTCTGCTTTTTTTTTGTTTGTTTTTCTCCCCCAAAATCATTAGCTGCACAGGGGCCCGTATGTGCGTTTGTGTGCCTGTGTGTGGGTGTATACTGCACGTGTTTCTCTCTGTGCGTGCGTTTAAGAGGTAGTGTTACATGTGTACGGAGTCCCACCAGAGAATTCTGCTTCCGATGATGTTAAAGGTCTTGGCCCTCTTGTACAGTCCTTAGCTGGAGATAACAACAGGTGTTCCCATGTCCTCCCTCCCCATCCCTTCTTCCCCCTATACCTTGCTCATTGGAATCGGCTGCCTCTTGCATGGTACACTATCACAGATATGGCCTGTCTCCATCCCTCCCCAAATGAATCAATCAATGGATAAAGTATGGGCTCTCCCTGTGGACAAACAGCACCAAGAATCAGAACAGTGAGACCTGAATCGACTGAACGACTGCACTTTTTTTCTCCACCTTGAGCATTTCACCCCCCCCCCCCCCCTTTCTTTCTTTCCTAGTTTGTTGTTTTTCACCTTAACATTATTTTTAAACTGTGTATTGTTAATGCTCTTGCCTAATATTAAAAAAAAAAGCTCTTAAAGGCAAACATAAAAAAATCAAAATGGCAAACCACTTTGTTTTGTACGAATATATAACTAGTATGACATTGTGTTACCTAGATTTGTATAACTGTCCCATATTGTTTTTGTTTTGTTTGAGTCCTGTTTATATATATTTTTTTTATTTTAATTTTTTTTTTATTTAGGTTTGTTTCCTTATAAAGTCCTCTGAGCCTTACACTTAGCGGTCAGGTGTTCTTTATTCAAGAGGCAGGACTATGTCTTGGATGGCCATAGGTGTAACAAGAAATAAATGCAAGAAAAAAACAAATCACCCTGTCAACCCTTAGCCACCCCCACTCCTCTTCCCAATCTTGATTCCTCTTCCTCGACACCAAGGTGAGCCTTTTTCCCTGCTGTCTGGTTTGTTGTACTGTATTAAAGGGGCCTGTTGTATATTGTATATGATATACACCTTTTGATCTCATATGTAAATTTGCATTAATTGCTGACTAACAGCAAAAAAAAACTATTATATTTAATTGCTCATATTATGGCAGTGGGATCATAGATGTTTAACTGCATGGACCTATCTCTGCAGAATGAACTAGCAACTGTGTGATTTTTACACAAAATAAAAATGGCACAATATTTTAATGGCTGCATTCTCTTTATTTGTTATTAGTGTAATGTTTGGTTGGTTATTGTAAAAACTTACCAGTACATTCTTCTTTGCTTGGAACTTAAGTGACCCCTAAAACTGACAGTCTGATGTTTAGTTGTTTAGTTTATATCTGGGTCACTGTGGACTGGCAAATCATTACTGGATCACTGTATGTGTGTGGCAAAAGGGTGGAAGGAGATCACAAAATATATCAGAAAAACAGGGTTGTGTAAAAATTTACACATAGATTTATTGTCAAAGGAGTACAAGTTCCCAAAACCTTAAGCAGTGTGCCGTCACCCTTATTATGGCCACATAAATCACATTTGGAAATAAAAAAAACAAACAAATGCAATCTGTCATGTACTATAGTGGGAAAAAAGAATGAAAGCGTGTATACGATATCTCAGGTACCACACAGCAATCCTGAGGAGGTTTCACAAGGCGTGTTTAGATCTTGTGTTCGGGGTTAAAGCTTGGAGCAAGAATCATGCTACATTTCTACGAGTAGGGGGAGGCAGCATTGTAAACCGTGTGAACTGGTGCACAAGAACCTAATGCTGAACAACACACAAACTCTGTTTTACTAAGCCCCTGGAAGACAAATTTCTCCTTTTCCTCCTAGTCCTTGCAAAGGGAACATCTGGAATTCACCACTGCAGCTGTCATCTGGCACTGCCGACATCTATTTGGCCACCCTGGAGGAGAGGGACACAGGACGTCTTTAGGATCACAGATATCCAACGTCTGCTATTGAGATCACCAACAATAACCATGGTTGGGCTGTGCTGGCAAATAGAGCCGGGTCAAACATTGGTTATACAGGGTTTAGTATTGATTTTGTGTAATTAGGCTGGCCGCTGGTTAATCGCTACCTGACAAGAGAAGCTATTTTTTTGTCTTTTGTTAGTGCATTTACGAATAAGATGAATTCTAAACCCAACAATATCAAGCAGGTTACTTGGTCAGGAAAGTACACACTGGAATATTAAGACAACTTGGGTCATGTAATTTTTCCCCTCTCTCAGATATTTGTTATTGTTGAAATCAAACTTGCTATTAACACTCCCAAAAACAAAGATTTGTGGTAAAAAAAAGATGACTGATGGCAACTCACACACTGGTCTGTTTGTAGCGGTCCAGTGCCTCCTGGGCCACCACCTCAGAGAACTTGGGGTCAGTCCAGGTGATGTCTCCGGGTACGGTGAAGGTCATTGGAGGAGCATCGAACAACTGCACCGACACATTGGTGTCAGGCTCCTTGGAATCCTCACTGCCCCTGCTCAAGACCTAAGTGGAACCATATGATGAGTGGTGTGGAGCATTGCACAGTCCCTTAATACAGGGGAAGGTACCTGGGTTAAGACAAGACTAGAGTGCCAAAATATAAGCTTTTTGCAGTGGATATTGGAAATTGTTTAGGTCAATGACAAGACTTGGTGTTTAAGGCAGGTTTTCAAAAATGTTTCCTCTTAAATTGTTCATTGTCCTTGCAAATGTGTACCCTCCGATTTGCAAATGACTAGCACAAAAACTAGGTCTAAACTATTACAACCATCCCAAGTGGGATTTCATCGATGCAAAAGACAAAGACTAATTCCGATGGGTCACTCACCGTTTTCACCTTAAAGAAGCCATCTTTGGTCTGGGTGTTGTTGGCCAGAGTGGAGACCCAACCAAACTGCTTGTTAAACATGTCCAGCAGTTTGGAGGTGTTGAACATCTCTTCCTCAAACCTTCGCAGGAGTCTGTTGTACTCCTGAGTGAAGCCCTCGGCCCGCTCCAAAGCCCTCTCCAGCTGCTCTTTCAGAGGGCTTTCCAGGGGTTTCTTTCCTGAACAATCTTAAAATCACAACAAATTTTAATATGAGGCTCTTAAAGGAGTCATAGAACACGTTTTTGACCATCAGAAACTGTTCTTTGAGGCTCAATAATAACGTATGCAAATTTGTGCGACTGAAAATGACACAGGAGCACTGATAGCGTGTTGTTTACAGGCTCATTTAAAGGCTTAGAACGAAAATATTTGTATTTCCAGCCCCTCCCATAAAGCTCATAAAGCAACAGGGGATTGGACCAGAGACGTTTCTAAACCTTCTGTGGACCATGCAAATATATATATATTTTTTTTTTGGACCATGCAAATATAGGAGGTGTATCTAAGCGATATTACGTGACATCGCACCTATTTCAGATTGGCCCATTTCAGCACGGTGAAAACTAGTTTGAAATTCACATGTAGAACGAGGCGGAAGACGTTTTGCTATGGGCCATTGGATAGCTTAAGCTACCTAAACTTAACAATAACAAGGTAAATGTAGTTTGACATTCTATGACTTTAAGGGCATTGCTAGATATAACAGAAAATAACTATGGGCCCCCCAAACATTTGATTATGAAACTCTTCTCTGGGGCTCCCTGCTAGTGCCTCCTTTGCCAGGCTTTCCATCCAACCCTTCTGTCACCAGTACATATTACATAAATTACACGTCCTAGAGCTAAGAGGATTACATTTTCCTAGTAGGCAGTTCTTGAATGAATAATAACTGGTTGCTGTAGTTTTTGCAGGTGTTGCTATAGTGTTTGCCCAGTATTTGTTCAGACCCAAGATCTAACTTAAAGTGTCTCAGGTTTCAGAGGCTGATACTGTATAGCCATTGATGTTTTTGTGCTAGTGGACATGAGGACATGACTTAGTCTCTTACCAATGTGCTGAATAGCTTTGCATTTCTCACACTCCTCTTTGAGTTTGATGCATCCGGCAGAATTCCTCCTAATCTCTCTGCAGGTCATGCGATCATTTCCAAAGGGCTTGGTGATGACAACATCCTCATTTACACTGTCATCTAAGAGTGAAGAGATCAAATATCAGAACGCCGCAATGCATAAACCACCCATAGGAAATCAGAAAATCTGTCAAAAGAGCGAACTAGTTAACAGATGATAATACCAAGGAACTATTACCTCCAGAAGGATTAAAGTCCCCATCACTGGGCACATGCTGCCCGAAAGAATCAAAGATGTTCCGAGCCATTTCCATCATTGGTTGAAACATACTCTGGAAGCCATGGAAGTGGGGGTCCTCCAGTGGTGAACGAGAGAAGCGAGGCCGCCCAAAGGGCCTAGCGAAGAAGGGGTGGTGGAAGGAGCGCATGCGATCAAACACAGTCATGCTGTCGCGGAAGATGCTGTCAACGCCGTCGGACACCTCGGAGTAGCGCTGCTCAAGATCCCGGAACTCACGACTCTGTTGCTGGTCCTCCTTGGTCAGTGTGTCAATGTTCTCACCATTGATCCAGATGGAGAAAGGAGAGGTCCTGTTCAGAACCTCCTCAAGCTGAGACCCACCGGGGTGGAGATCCAAAACAAATAATCAGCGCTAATCTAATGCACATAGCAGCAACACTAGTACTCAACATGCAGTCTGGATGACACTGGGTTTCTCTACTTGTGTTATATTTGTGTACATTTGTATAGATGTTTTTCACTTAATATGAACTAAGAACTGTAAAATTATATTCTTCTTTTTTAAGCTTTAACTTTACAGAGCCAGGACAATGTGAAAAATGTTGAGGGTTTAACTCCTCTTTGTGGTGGGAGGCTCGCCATGTACCATCTTGTTTAAAGAGCAGGCCCTAATCTCACTGACAGGGGAAGCAAAGTCTCTTAATGTTTCATTACCTTCTGGAGTGTGGGGAACATTACTTTGACTCACCCATGTTTAATCTCAGGACCTTACTCATGGTGTAGAAATAGAAGAATGATTTCACCAACTTACTTAGTTTGCTTTGGTTTATGCACATCTGTCTGTGCTCTTTTCTTTTGTTTATTGGCAGATTGGTTGATCACCAGTGAAACTGGGCCTCAGTGTGTGTGTGGGTGTGTGTGTGTGTATGTGTGCGTGTGTGTGTGTGTGTGTGTGTGTGTGTGTCGAGGGGTGGAGGGGGCTATCCTGCCCACTGCCCATGCTGCTGCTCACCTGTCGGCCCACCAGGCCGGAGCCGCTGGAGCAGGTGCGGGAATAGAACTTGACGCAGGTGTTCCTAAGACAAGGCTTGCACTCTTCCCACAGGGCCTTGATGGTCTCATTACACACCTCCTCTTCCTCCTCCAGCTTGGTCTCCATCTCCTTGGCTGTTTTTAGAGCATCCTGGAGTGCACACACACACAGAGAGAAAGAGGATTCAGCAAGAGGTTGGTTCTTCGCTCCTTTATTCGATACTCTAGGATGGTCCATAACATTGAATAAAAAGAGCCTAAACTTAAATCTATACATGAGGTTTCTCAGTACAGCAGGACTGGTGGCTACGCTAATAATGACAAACAGCTCACAAACTTGCTCTACTCCACTGGGGAATCCTAAGTAGTAGCCTAGCCTTATACCATCATTATACCCCCCATTCAATTCATACGTCACCCATACATTTAGGGCTGTGCCGGAATGAGTGAAATCAGAGTGACAACCTACTGTCCTCTCTACCTCTGGGAATCAAAACTTTTCTTTGCATTATATTTAATATCAAAGTCTAAACTATATGAACATATCTTTGATAAATGTAAAAGTAACTGCTGAATTAGCAGTTTAAGATCAGTACTATATGCATAGTCATCTGTATATCACCATATGATATACACTCTGTAACTATAGTAGGTGTTGGCCCTGCCATTCTTGCACTCAGTAGGTTCATTTTTATTTGTCACTATAGCAGTCTAATGACTTGAAGCAACTAGAAAAATGAACATGGGTAAAGCAGGATAGGTCCTTAAATGATTCACACCTCCTGAAACATCATCTCTACATTTCATTTTTAAAATATCAGTGGATACTTGCATTGTATTGTTTCTTGTTGTCCAATTCATTTTACTTGTTTAGCTTCACAGGACGTTCTTTTTCACCCCACAATTATCTTTGCTAGTTCAAAACAGGAACTCAGCAACAGCCTGCAACTCAGGACAAGTTCCAACAGCTCATCTCATCCTCGCACTGTACCTCCTTTTGCTGTTTTGTCTTCTCCAGGTCGGATAGGAACTTCTTGTGCTCGTCTCCCGATTTCTCCATCACCGATTTCATCTCCTTCACCCCAGTGATGGCATTCTCGATCTGTTTGTCCAGGTATTTCTCTCCCTGCAGCGAGATCTCTGGGAGCACAGAGGAGAGTTTGTTGTGTGAATCTTACACAAAGCTGACAGGGCAATAAACAACCTGGTCAAGTTCGTCTCAAGTTCATCATCATAATAAGATGACAAGTGGTCCCTGGAGATGCATTCATTTAATACACACTTACACTTATAAATGTGCATTTTCTAATGTACAGTTTAAAATAAATAACACATTTCTGTTCATAATAGAAACTAAAAGTGATGAGGCTTTACTGCGGAAAGCTGAATGATTCTGGTTGTTACTCACGACTGAGGTCTTCTTTGGAGGGGGGCAAAATGCTCTGTGACAGGACACAGAGGACAGAGAGGACCGCCAGCGATCCAAAGACCCTCATTATGGATGGCTCTCTGAGACCAGGTTTTAGATGGTGAGAAAAGGCCTGAAATGTAAACAATGCATTAACACACCATATGAATACAGCAACACTGAGTAGGCAAAACTAAAAAACAAAGCAGTTTATACCCACAACACATGGTTACATGTTAAACATTGATGTAAATAATTTAAAATACCATAGTTTCCTTCAAGTAAAGTAATTTATTGCTGCAAAGAAATATACAGTATATTAGTGTTTTTCATTTTAGTTAATTAAGTGGTATAAACACCATCTTCTTTGCTATAGTTCTATTTTCAATAATAAAATGTATATTTCATCAAAATTATGCACGTTCTACCATAAATGTTTTATAGTTGTCGCACTATCAATGCCTGGGGAACTTACTGCCATAGATGGCTTTGTTCCTAGCTGACCTTGTTTTTTTCCTACTGATTGATACCCACAGTCTCTGCTATTACACAGAGGGAAAGGGCTTCTGTTGTCTGTGCCATACATTTTGGATGTTTGTGTACAGTAGACTAAAAGGACAGCCTGACCACAAAAAAAGCTCTCCCAAAACATTCAAATTAAAGTTGTATGTAACTTTTGCAGAGTGTGAGAGAGATAGGGGGAGGGGTATTTCCAAGGACACTACAGTTGGCCTTCAACATGTGACACCTCTGAATTTATGTAGCTACCAATGATTAAAAAGAAACAAGCTCAATAAATCCCTAGAAGTCTGTAATCTCTCTTGATTATCTGTCAATCTCCTAATCCCACATTCTTTCTATTTGACACAGCCTGTGTCTACATGCAACCGTTGTAGAAGATTTTGCTGTTATTTGTGTGTCCAGTGCCGAAGATAGCAACATTATATAGAAAGAATGGTTTGTGCCAATTTCTGGGAGGAGAGGTGTACATTGTTGTGTACATTACATCTAGTAAATCGCAAATATCACAGATCATCGACTGTGCTCTGAGAGAGAAAAATGAGTTCCTTCCCAATCAAGGGCAAAATAAAATCCCAAACATGACGGCTCTTTAGCCAAAGTGTACACAAGGAGCCTTAGTTACATAAGATGCATGTAATCCTCGGCATTGTTGCCTCTTGAGGATTTACAGAGCAAGCGAGCGAGAGAAATTGTAGAGAGTAAAGGGTCTTTTTTAAAATTGCAAAGTCACTGTAACAGCTGTTTGATATGCACGAGTGCAGGCGTACAACGGCGATAGGGAAAACATTTAATGGAGTGCCTGGTGTGATGCAGATTAATACTATGAAATAAACATTCTTATCATGCATGCCCTAGATACTATAAGTGTTTATGTAGTAGCCTATATTTATATAGTAGCCTAGTCGATCGATAAAATTAGATGGTTAAAAATAAAGACGCCCAAGATGTGCGCACAGCTGGCAGTGGTAAGGTAGGCGATACTTGCAGTCAAATATGCATCATTGCTGTGGGGAAAATGCAAAGTTATCATGAGCTTGCCGTTGTGCAGCTAGTCGTATTGCATCGAAAAACAATAGGCATATTCGTTCCGTGTCGTTAACGCAACATCACACAACTATGTTTTCTTGTCCTATACTGCCTGTCCTATACTGTCCTATACACCTCAACCTGGTGGTGTGAAAATTTGTTTCCTTTCATGTTTTTTTAATTATTGTTTGGATACACTTCATTAACGATATGAAATTTCAAAATGAATTTAAAGTTCGCCCGAGAAAAAAATATGAATCACCCATTCAATACATTACGCACTAAGATTTAAATATATTTTGTTATATATTATGTCTATGCATGGTACTGCAATATTAGTCTTAAACATCAACCGGTGTCTTCATTTTGAATGAATACATGGGGACAAGTCCAAAGTCTACTGGAATGCGTTAAAAAGCATCGCTCACCTCAAATTTTGCTTGTTGCTTTCTCGGTTGTTGAAGCTTTGCAGGGGCTGTTGTTCAACGACTATGTATTTATACAGAGCAGCGCGGTGATGTTGATTGGTGATTCACGCGACGAGAATGCCCGGTGGCTTGGACTTTTCCAGAAGTTGTGTAATTTCTCGCGCACTATGCTTGTGCGTATTTTACTTGTACTGTAGAGGGCATTGCAGTTCCATCAGATACATGGTCCGGTACGCCAATTAGGAAGGATGCTGCCCAAGAAGGGCTTTTTTATTTAACGGAATATGCTTGTGAATATTCACAACGCACAGAGGGCAGCCAAGAACAGTAGACCAATTTAATTTGGTAGTCAATATTATACTTAATCTTTTACTTCACGCCCTTATCCTGTCGCCAACACCCCAGACACGTCCAAGCCGTCCCCGCCTTCACAAACTTTAAAAAGTTTTATTTTAAAAGTATTCATTTCCTTATGACGCATGGATATCGTTATATAGGCAAGTAATCCACTCAGCTTGGTCCAGACACAGAAAGGTAAAACAAGGCAACCTCTACCAAGCTCATAAACAAGGGAGTGACGCGACTGGGGCCGTCTGCTTTTGGTCATTTACTAACGAAGTGGGCATGAAGGCCGCACAGATGACAGCAGAGCGCCCGACTGGTAGGCTGCTCTGTGGTTTTCCGGTTGGAACACGGTTGTGTAGCTACTTCATGCAGAAACAAGTAATTGTTTACCGGAAGTTTAAAATACATTGTTTTAGGGTTAAGTGTGCATTTTGTGGATGTGCTTTTCGTGGTGGAGTTGAAGACTTGCCAAGACTTGCGTCCCATTTAATATTCCTTAAGCTTTATTATTCGTGTCTCGACTAGTCGCGTGAATGTTTTTTGACAAGAGAATTAAATTATCAGTTGTCAGATGATTTAGTCATGCACACAGATGTGCACCGGTGGTTACGGTAAGGGCACAGTCATGGTTTTCGGGATGTGGGGGTTGGAGCAGGCCAAGCTACGGTTAAAAAGCAGGTCGGTCTTCCCATCATCTGCACACTGGCAGTCAGCCAGGACAGACCAAGTTCTGTTTATGTTCTCTTCTCCCTTTCTTCCACAGTTGTACACTTCACTGGGTCAGACGCAGACCCAGTGACCCGTTCTGGAATGTAAGCGTGGTTAGACACTGAGAGCCCAAACAACGTATTTTCGTGGTCATTAATTTGTCGTACCCATTGTTTTGGTGAAAAAAAAACAATAGGCTACATTCTTTGCACTCTTAGCACACCAAAATCATGGCGTTCTAACTGTCACCACATACCAACTGGCGCATGAAGTGCACATTTATTTTGTCTTTATTTTGTGCTTTACTGACTGTTTTGAACAGTACAAACACAACCCCCCCGCCCCCCCTTCCAGCACATTAAAGAGGTGAGCCAGTCAATCCATTACCCCATTGTTGCAAGTCACTGTCAGTATGACAATATGTCCACTAGGTTGCAGTATATTCCCTTTAGATTCTGAAATTATAAAAATAATTTTACCCTCATCTGCATTTTAACCATCAATTCATCCCAGCGGTTCATTGCACAATCCTATTAGCTTTTCTCAAAGTTCTTGAGCATTATCCCTCACATCCCATATCAAGTAACACTGAACAAACCTCAGAGGTATTTCCAATGTCCACTTGCTCCTTAGGAGAGAGATTAGAGACAAAATTGGACAGATTCCTCAACTCAATGACCTGCAGATGGAGTCTGAGCTCTTTCCTCAATTGCTTTTGTTCCCGAGATGAACAGCAAAGTGGATAAAACAGCAGGAAGTCATTTTAGTGAAGTACTGTGTGACATTTGGTGTTTTTTGTTTAACTGACACACAGCCAGTGTCATGTTGATTTTGTTTTCCCTCTTCTCGGTTTGTTGAATAATCTGTGGGAGGGAACTACAGAAGCTTTCACTACAAGTTGACTGCAGCACAAAAACTACAGATGCATCTAAAGACAAATTATGGTTATTAACCCAAATTCACAATGACCAGTTTATTTGGTGTTTTACTTACCTCTGGGCTTGTTCTTGGTTTTAAAATAATCAATTTTCTTTACAGTGCAGTAAGTTACACTACCCCTATTTATCAAGTCATGGCCTACATGAGAAACATTAATGTAATCAGAATTAGACATCTCTTAAAGGTGCTCTAAGCGATGTGATGCGTTTTTAGGACTAAAACATTTGTTGTTACATACAGCAAACATCTCCTCACAATCTGCTAGCTGCCTGTCCCCTGAACACACTGTAAAAAAACGCGGTCTCTGTAGACAGCCCAGGCTCCACAAACGGCTGAAAAACACAGTGGGCAAACCTAGCATAACAAACGAAATGAAACATAACAAACATTGTTCCAGCCAATAAACGACAAGAAGGATTTGGAGGAGGGGTTGGGTGGGGGTTGCACGTTCATGAGTCTTTCAGGAAGCATGGGAGGGAGGGGGAGGAGGGAGCTATCCTCTGTTTTGTTTGACAATACTTCGAACGTCAACAAGAAGTGACATCAAACACCATCGCTTAGAGCGCCTTTAACAGGGGATGGTGGGGACAAGTGGAAGGGGCGGGTGGAAGGACAGCATAAGGACTTTATTTTAGGGAGTGGCTATATGATAACATGTGGACCCATATCTGCGTCTCATCTTCTTCTTTGTGGTGGTGGTGGGTTCTGGGGTCAGCCGTAATTTACCCATAAAAGATGATTAGTGAGGATGCGTTTTGTGAGAGTGAATGTCATTTGGCGCCATGAAGAACTAGTAAACAGCAAGACATTCATGTCTGAGGATTTTCTTTTCGCAGTCAAAATTCAGCATCAGGAAAATGTTCTAGTAAAATCAGCTCATGCATATTTTGTCAATGTTTTGAACTGTTTTCTCACTAACAAAGTTTCACTAATGTAAATAGCATAAAAATTCAGTCTGAATTGTACTTTTGTCCAGCATGCAATCTTATCTGGTATGTACTTCTCAAATGAATTCTCCATCAATCTATACTTGCACACAGAGTAGTTTGTAGTTTTCACGCCTAACAGGATTCTACCAGCAGGATGTCAGTGAGTTTCATTGGCAGGGCTCTGCATGGCCTGAGAGCACTCTTTTCTGCTGGTTAAGAAGTCTCATAGCAGACAGGTCTCATCCAAAACAGTCTGCTAGAGTTTGATGGAGTGTGATGGAATTTTGTATCAGTGTCCAACCAATTAGTCCTGTTTAATTTGTCTGTGCGCAAGATAGAAGTGTTCTTATTATGGGTGAGAACGAAGTGTTCTCAGAATGTCAGTACGTCCCTAATGATAGTACATGTGCACTGGCATGTGCTGGGCGAAGATGCCCAGTATCATGATTTCCCCTGTATCGTGATTTCCTGCATCTTCCGCAGTGTGTACAGTGTGTGTGTATATATATATATATATATATATAACTGTATATACGTATGCAGGTGAGTTGCTTGTTTTGGGTTCTCTTTCGTTTCGAAGCCGAAACATACGAGTGGATGATGCCTATCATCTCCTACTTTTCTGAAGTCAATTTTAACCAACCCTTTGAAAAAAGGGCAGTAAGCGCTCTGACGCGCGCAGGCAACTACTTAGACAGCCCTGCGTGACGTCAGAAAGTCTATATATTGACTGCGCTTACGCTTCAGGTCCTCTTTGCCTCTTTCACCTCGCCTACTGCGTGTGTTTCTGAGTCGTTTTTTCCGATTGCTTTAGCAAATACTCTAAAAAACCAACGGCTTTTTTGAAAGCCCACCACAAAAGCTTTTTGCAAAGCTCTCCGAGGGATTCCGTCTTGCTCCAAGTGCTCACGCCGGTCCCTAACTTCTGGTACCTCGAGACGCAAGATGGCTACTCGTCGTTGTACCGACTGTGATCGTCACATGGCGATTTCCGACCGCCATGCTATATGTTTCATCTGTATGGGGAGCGAGCATGCTATGCTCGCCTTTTCGCGACCAGATCTCTGCTCGGCTTGCGAACGCCTCTCCCCTGCGGCTATTGCCAACAGAGCGGCATTTTTCGTGGGTTCCACTGGTAGTCCAGGGGCGGCTTCTACCCCCGTTGGCGTCAGTGCTCTCCCCGCCTGCCAGTCTATCGATTTTCCCCCGGCGGCCTCGCACTCGGATGGGCTAATCGACCGGTCTTCAGTGGCTATTCGGCCGTCGGTTAGCTTCTCAGCGGCTAGTCAGCTACCAGCTAGTCAGCTAACCGCGGCCCACCAGGCTAGCCCTGCTAGCTCCATCGGCGCTGCCTTTGCCCGCGCGGCTACTACGCCGCCTCAGGGCGACGATGACGACCCAGTTATCGAAGCTGTGGACGAGGAGGAGCTCGCTTCCTTCCTCTCCGCTAAAGGTTGCGCCACCGTGGAAGACCTGCCACCGATTTTGAAGACTCACGCCGCCCAGTTAGCTTCTGAGCTAGCTTCTTTGGCTACACAGGCGGCTAGCAGGCTAGGCCTGCCTCCGCCTCAGCGCTGTCCGGGAGGGCGTTTCGACCCCTTCTCCGGCGCGCTCCCTTCTCCGGATGCCCTCCCGCTCCCTGCTCACCCCACGGTCGTGGCTGATGCGCAGGCCTCCTGGGAGGCTCCCTTCGCCGCCATTGCCCCTATCCAGGGACACGCGGCATTTGACGCGATGGACGGAGCGGGCGCCAGTGGTCTCATGCAGCTCAGGCCCTGCAACCCATGCTTCCTAAGCGTGCGCCGCCTCAATCAGCTGCTCCCGCTACCCCTCAGACGCGTGCTCGCGCGCCTCAACGGACGCAGCACAAGAAGAAGGCGGACGCGCCCAAAGCCGTGCCACCGCCGGCTACTGGGTCGCAACCTGCTTGGCAGCGCTCTCGCTCACGCGGACGCGCAGCTCCCGCCAACCGTCCAACTAGCCAGGAGCGCCGCAAGAGGCCACAGCGATCCTGACACGATCGCGTGTGCGCGGCAGAGCATGTCATGCGATCACCATCCATTGACTGCTATGCCTCTGTGTGCTCTAAGAGGCACGGGTCCCCGCTCTGCAGTCCCCAGCTTGGAGCGTTCCCCCCCGCTTCGGCGGTCCTCTCTGATCTCACCCCCTCACGGGGCGCTGAGTTTGCCTTGTTCACAAGCACTCCGCACACACACTATCGCCCCTCTGGGGCAATGTTTCACAATGAGCCCCGGCCCAGGCCGGAGGACGCTCTCTGTTCTGTCAGCGCTGTCGCGCACTGGGGCACCAACTCGGTCTCCGCCGCGCGTTCAGCTTACGCACGCCGTGCGCTATGCGCCTTGCGTGATGTCACGCCTCGACGGCGCCCAGGTGGCGCCGAGGCCTCTGCTAATGCGATCGCCCCTCTACGCGCTCAGGGTATCAGACTCCTCAATTACTTGGACGACTGGATGCTGCTGGCGGGTTCCAGACAGCTCCTAACGTCACAGGCTCACACTGTTTTGCGTCACCTGCACAATCTGGGCTTCTTAGTAAACCTAAGCAAGTGCATGCTCTCTTCCTCTCAGGAGGTCGAGTTCTTGGGCGTGAGGCTGAACTCACGCTCAATGAGAGCGACGCTCACTCCGAAGAGACTTCAGGACGTCAGGGCATATCTACGCCACTTCAGACTTGGTGCCTGCGTTTCGGCCAGGCTGTGTCTCAGACTGACGGACCTCCTGTGCGCCGCAGGCGGCGCTGTCCCACTCGGCCTTTTACACTTACGCCCGCTGCAGCTCGCCTTAGCGGAACTAGGTGTGTCCTCCAGGTCGAACCCCGCCCGTCGGATCTTAGTGTCCAGACGCATGTGGCTAGCCCTTGCGCATTGGCGCAGGCCGTCGTCCTTCACCAAAGGCGGCGCCCTGGGCGCCATAGCCAGACGCATGACGGTGACCACCGATGCGTCCAAGAGCGGCTGGGGCGCCGTTTGCTGCGGTCGCCCCGCCAGGGGGACGTGGGGCACAGCCTCCAGGAGACTACACATCAATGTGTTAGAGCTCCTAGCTGTCTTCTGCGCTCTGAAAGAGTTTCTCCCTCTTCTCGGAGGAGAACATGTTCTGGTGCGTACAGACAACACCACTGTAGTGGCGTATATCAATCGCCAGGGCGGCACGCGCTCTCCGGACCTGTTTCGCCTGGCGTACAAGCTGCTCACCTGGGCCTCCCGCCACTTCTTGTCGATCAGGGCGTCGCACTTGCCAGGTGTGCGCAACACAGGTGCGGACCTCCTCTCCAGGGGTGTTCCGCGTGCAACCGACTGGCGCCTCTGCCCAGCCGTGGTGCACAGCCTCTGGTCCCGCTTCGGGCGGGCACGAGTCGATCTTTTCGCCTCGAGAGAGAACGCTCACTGTCCAGCGTGGTTTTCGCTGGAGCGAGATGCGCCGCTAGGGTCAGACGCGCTGGCACACCCGTGGCCGCGCAGTCTGCTCTACGCTTTTCCCCCCCTTCCTCTGATGCGTCAGGTATTGGCCAGGATCAGAGCGGGGGCTCACAGGGTGATTCTGATCGCCCCCAACTGGCCATCTCAGAGCTGGTTCTCAGATCTGGTCTCACTGTTGGACGGCCAGCCGTGGACCCTCCCTCTGAGGAGGGATCTCCTATCTCAGGCTCACGGGTCGCTGTGGCACCCCAAGCCGGAAGCATGGAGACTGACGGCTTGGCCCCTGAACGGACACGTCTCCTAGAGAGCGGCCTGTCAGGCGCAGTTATAGAGACTTTTCAGGCTGCTAGAGCTACATCCACTAGGTCGTTGTATACACTGAAGTGGCGTGTATTCAGCACGTGGTGCAGAGACAGAGGCTGTGATCCTCTAGTCTGCCCTATTGGCAAGGTGCTTGCTTTTCTGCAACACCTGTTTGATCAGGGTCGTACACCCTCTACTCTGAAGGTGTACCTCGCAGCTATTTCAGCATGCCATGTTGGCTATGCTGGCGTTTCCCCAGGCGCTCACCCCCTTGCGTCGCGCTTCATGAAGGGCGTCAGGCAGCTTCGCCCCTCTTCCACACGTTCGGTCCCTACTTGGGACCTGGCCACTGTCCTACGCGGACTGGCTCTTACGCCCTTTGACCCTCTGTCGAGTGCCAGTCTAAAGATGCTTTCCCTTAAGACTGTGCTTCTGCTCGCTCTGGTCTCGGTGAAGCGCGTTAGCGATCTGACTGCCTTGTCAGTCAGTCCTGACTGTCTTGAATTCATGCAAGATGACGTGCGGGTAACGCTGCGACCAAATCCCTTTTCTCGCCCGAAAGTGCTGTCTACTGACCCTCGTTCGAGGGTCATTGAGCTCTCAGCCCTTCCTGAGACGGGCGGTTCTGTGCCCGTCACTCTGTGCCCGGTCAGAGCGCTTCGTGCCTATTTGACGCGTACGCATAGCATCAGGAAGACGAACCAGTTGTTCGTCTGCCATGGCGAGCGTGCCAAGGGTCAGGCCTTGTCTACCCAACGCATGTCGCATTGGCTTACTGAAGCCATACGTCTGGCATATGAGGCGGCGGGTGCTCCTCCGCCTGCTCATGTCAGGGCGCACTCCACCCGTGGAGTGGCGGCTTCTTGGGCCATCTGGAAAGGCGTCCCTATGCAGGATATCTGTCTGAGCGCTTCGTGGGCCTCAGGCAACACCTTCGCACGTTTTTACGCATTGGACGTCACCAGGCCGGGTGTAGCAGAGAGTGTTCTCTCTGGGCCTGGCGGCGGTCCCATGGGTCTTCCCACCTCGGGCTCCTCGGTGTAGGGCTCTTGAGGCTTGGTTTTAGTGATCCACTCGTACGTTTCGGCTTCGAAACGAAAGAGAACGTTACGGATACTAACGTATCCTCAGTTCTCTGAGTGAGAAGCCGAAACGTACGCTTCGGGCCTCAAGTTGCCGACGCTGGCGAGCTTGGCAAAGAGGACCTGAAGCGTAAGCGCAGTCAATATATAGACTTTCTGACGTCACGCAGGGCTGTCTAAGTAGTTGCCTGCGCGCGTCAGAGCGCTTACTGCCCTTTTTTCAAAGGGAAAGTTAAAATTGACTTCAGAAAAGTAGGAGATGATAGGCATCATCCACTCGTACGTTTCGGCTTCTCACTCAGAGAACCGAGGATACGTTAGTATCCGTAACGTTTTGGATATAGCATGTGGCAAATATTTATACACACACTGAGATGGCAGTGCTTTGTGTAACCTCCTGAGATGGTTGTGCAAAATATGCTGGTGCAGACAAAACATGTCAAGTCAGTTTTATTGTCAATTTCTTTACATGTATTAGACATACAAAGGAATCGAAATTACTTTTCTCACTGCCCCTTGCATACATTAGACAGACGATACAGGACAGAACAAACTATAAAAGTGCAGAAACAACAAACTTCTGTTCTGACAGAAAATATTCTCTAATCACTATTCTTACCACTAGACAGACAAGACAGGTCAGACAAAACAAGTGTACCATAAAGTACAAGAGAGAAAAAAGAAAAATGTCCTAATCCCAAGTGTTAGCCATCAGGGGGAAACTGCTATGATTATACATACATGCACATATTACCACAATCTCTCTCATTTGATTTTGACTTCTGTTTGCATGCTTTTTGTCCTCCATCTTGATGGTACACAACCGTTATCTCTTCCTCTGCAGGAATGTTGTTGTTTGTGAACAAGCACTGATCACATCATGATGAGAGAGGAGGGAGAGGGAGAAAAAAAAAGAAAAACAAATGATTACCAGATCTCCCTCCCATTCAAGGTCTGTGTCCCACAGCAACAATCTGGAGTGATTTATTGAGCTGTGAAATTCCTGTTCCACAGTACATGAGTCTCGTAGGGAGGAGCAGGGCACCTATTAAACCGAGTCCCTTTTGTCACTTGAAACGCAAAATATTCATAAATGCCAGCTGCATGTTTTGTTTAAACTAGATGCATTCCAGAGATTGACTACACAGATGATAACTCAAAAGCATCTGGATTCTGATGCACCAGAGCTGCAGTTGTGCACAAAGAATGTGGAGCACTCTTACACATGGACCTCTGAGGACAAGGGGAGGAGGAGGAGGAGGAAAGAAGAAGAAGTAAGATTTCATCTCAGGGTAGAAAGACAAGACATTAAAGACAGACAGCAAGTGAAGGTATTTACTTAACAGGAAAAGATTCTCTGCATGGTTGCTTTAGAAGAAAGAGGGACACATCTCTCCTCTGAAGTCTGTGGATCCTCTCTCCTAACCAACCGTGTGTGTGTGTGTGTGCATGGATCGCTGGTTGTAGGTTATGCATATAGACTCCATATGGGAAACCATATGGGGATTCATCTCTATGTCCTTGTCTATGACCAAAAAATCAGGAAAAAAGTGTTAAAATTCCATGATATCATGCATCACAAAACAATTCAAAATTGCTAAATTGTCATCACCTGATCTATGACTAAACCCAAGGAAATTGGACTGTTCATGTTTGGGCTTTGTGGATGAGCTCCATGTGTACAACTGCTGAACATATGTTATAGAGGTGGACGAGGATGAAAAAAGGACTGAAGTATGCTGAGAGACAGGGGGAAGTTACATTATGATTCTATCATAAATTCAATGTCAGAGGTTGTACCTGTTGCAAAAACATTTCTGCTGTTTGCTGATGGGGAGTGCTTTTTAATGCAGTCTTTTTCCATCGCAGAGTGGTGAGAATTCAGATTCATATATTGATTTTACTTCTGCACTTAACTGAGGTGATCTAATTATTATCTTGGTCATGATCTTACTTTCTGAAGCCAGTCTTTTATGTCTGTATTCTCACATGGTGGAAAATCTTTTCATGTTGCCCAAACGTTGACCAAACATCTCACCGTTCTCAGCTCTCACCGTTCTTTGGGGCATGTAAATCTAGACAAGAGCACTGCCCTCAGTTAGACTGCTCTCTTCCACTAGCTGTAGGTTCCTGTGCTCTGCTCGTGCCTGTCTGGTGCACAGGATGTCCATTAATTAGTAGTGTAGGTCCAAGCCTAAAGAGGGCGGGTCACAGATCAAAGCCACAGAAAACATCCACTCTTATATAAGAGAGCGGGGGCTAAAAATTACATTGGAAATTGCAGAGGGCCTTGGGAGGTGAAGGTGATCGTCCCTCCATGTTAGGACATTTGTTAGCAATTAGGCTCTGGGACTACTTGAGCCTCTCTAAAACATGCACCCACCCTCCGGCACTTGCAATCCCACCCTCTCTCTCTCTTTCTCTCTCCCTCCCTCTTGTGCTCATTCTCTTTTCACACTCAAAACCGCTCGCTCACATGTCATGTTGCTCCAAGCTGCGCATGGTTACTGTCCAAGGTATTAGTTTCTCTCCGGGACCGAGGCATACAGACAGCATGTCAGACAGGGAGAGGCTTAGGCTCATTTTGCAAGCCATGTAGCCAAGTTCTCTCCTCTCTTTCTCTCTCTCGCATCTATTAAAGGGCAAGATGAAAGTTTTCCTTTTTTGAGCCAAAGGTGTGTCTGTGGCAAGATGATTTGAAATCATCTTTTGAGCAGGAGGTTTATGTTCTTGTGTTGTCTTTTTTTTAAGTCGCAGTGGTAAACCCTACAGAGTAAGTCAAACCTTCTGTCAGTATCTGCTGGTCTTCAAACATTCCTGAAAACATTCATCTACTGATGCTGCTGGAGGACTGTGCACAGTGCACGCCTGACACCCAACTGGATCCCAAGTTCTCTTCTACCTCTGTTCCAGGGACTTTAAAACTACCAGAGGGACATCTCTTGTCTGGGGTAGTACTGTAACTGTACAGATACCTCAACATTGAGAACAGCAGGAGGAGACATCATGAAAGGTAGGATGCTTCTTCTCTATTCTTGTGTGTTTCCCGGCTTTGTTTGGAATAAGCTTTGGGGCTTTGAGCCTCGTGGTTATGGAGGTAGCAAGAAGAGAAAACAGAGCAGGCAGGGCCGATATGATGGATGTTTGGGAGGAAGTTGAAAGTGCAGCCGTGCACAAATGTGCAGACGGCTCCGGCTTATGGCAGGGGACCGCGCCTCTCAAGGTCCCGGGCAAAAGAAGTTGATTTGTTGTTCTTGGATGTGAGACATCCTCTCCCCTGGCTTTGGTGTGTGTGTGTGTGTGGGGGGGGGTTGCCTGAATGTGGGGACATAATATTACATCCTGGCCGTTCACATCAGACACAGTTTCATTTCCCATGGGGTTTTCCTAAAGGGATCACAGTGTGAGCCCAAGCCCCAAAAGCATAACACCCGAAAAACATTTGCCTCCGTCAACACAGCGTGAAATAAGAACCTAAGCTTTTGCTATAGACCCTGGGAAACTAGGGAACAGATAGAAAACTGGTGAGGTGTGTGTGTGTGGGAGGGAGGATGGAAGATTGACAGAGACGAGTGAAGCAGGCAACTATGGGGAAGCTGACATGGTTGTACAGTGTTTGAAAGTATTTATGTATGGTGTGTTGACAGGTAGGAGGTCTCCTATCTCCCTGTTCTGAGTTATGTGGCTGACGAAGTGTGTCCATAAAGCATGGACACTAATTCATTCCTTGTGAGGCAATGAAGGGAGGAGAGGATTGGGGGTGGATGGGGGACAAGGGGGTTTGAGCAGCAGGTGTGTGTAACTGATGCAGGCTGGCTGCCAGGAAAGAGAGGGAGAAGAAAAAGCGAGAGAGAAAGTTGAAAAGAAAGAAAACTGGAACTTATTTATCCATCAAATCCATCATTCCCAGGACATTGCATGAAGCGGCCCCTGGAGTAGTCTTTGATCAGATGAGTGCGTGCCGCACATAGAACATGTGGTTTGTAAACAGAATGCCACTACTCGTCTCCGCTCTTATTGTTGCCATTAATTTGATGGAAATAGTTTGCTCGGTTGACAAACGGAACTCAATTTGTTTTAAGGAATTTGAGGACATGTGCAAGTGTGTCTAAAAAAGTGGAAAACAAAGCACACTGATATTTGTGACATGGGTGTGTTGGTGGGAGGGAAAGAGAAAGGGAGGGAGGGTGTTACTATTTATTCCACCGCAGAACAATAAACTCTACAGCCTTTGTAGATCACACTGACATGGCACTAGAAGATCCATTAACATAGGCCTCAAGTCTTGCAAGAAAACAACCATTTGTTCTTTCTTAAATTGCATCTGAAAGAATTGAATGTGGACCAGAACCTTATGAGACACTTGTCTTTATTAGTTGCGGTTCAAGCCTGCATTTGAGGTTTAGAAGGGCCCCTTCCTCCTCATGTCTGCATTCAATTATGGGCTTTTCAGGAATTTGTGTTAGAAACCTCATGTCAAACGTAATTAGTTGGATCAAGGGGCCAAGACAATAGTGACCATGTAGTTGTTTTTAATGCACCCACCCCAACACCTCCCCACATCCATACAACACAAATGAAAAAAACTTGGGGATATATAGAACACCATCATCAGGCAAATTCTCATCACTAAGCTTTTGGACAGTAGGACAATGTGCACAGCAGTAGTGCACTGCCTGGGAAGATTAACAGAGGCACACACACACACACACACACACACACAGATGAAGTGGAAACCCTTTGAAAGGCCTCATCTGAAAACAAACCCCAGTCCAGGTCGGCAGGGTCAGCATCGGCAGAGCCAAACAAGTCATGAGGCTTGTGTGGATTCTGGGTGCTGACTGAAGAGTCATGTTCTTACATAATGTTAACCAGAGTTCATCACAACAGTGTGTGTGGGTGTGATTGAGTTGTTGTTTCTCATCAGAGAATCCTGTCGATTGTAGAAGTATTGCTTTCTCAAGAACAATTCAGACTTTGGCACAAACATTCTCCTGAACTGACATGTGGACAGAGATGCAAAATGACTTTAATTGGTGATTTAACACATGGCCAGCTATTACACAAACACATTTAATTGGTCCCCATAGATCTTGCCCACTTTTCCCATCAACATAGATGTACAGTTCAGAAGGGTCTATAGAACCCTAACCCTAACCCTAAGTCCTTACTCCAAAGATCAAAGGATTTGGAGATAGTCATTAATATTCGCTATTAGGCTAGAACTATGTTCAATCCATTTTTTGGAATGGTCTTCAAGTCTCGTTTTGTATATCAAAGGTTATGTTTTTATTTTGGTGTGCTGTCCAGTGCACTTCTCATGCTGGCAGGCTTCTCACTCATCCCTTGTTGACCCATCACGGCTGATCATTAGTCTAGTTCTGTGAAACCGCTCTATACCCTCGCATTGTATGGTAATGGAGCCAGACCAAAAGGTGGCAGGCCATCACTCTCTGGCCAGGTGCCAACTACAGGGTCAGCCCCTCTAGTCTAAAACCACTGAACTCAAGGGTGCACAAATGAGGTTTTCATTTCCATTAGAGAATGTGATGGATAAGCGCCCCGGGGTCCCACCAGTCACGCCAGCGAAAGATATCAGACGCACAGATACACATATCCGGCGCATGTGTGTACATAGCAATGTCTTTCGATTTACATACCTGACCTTTATTCCCATATGGATGTAGTTACAATCACTCACTGTTTTGAGTAGAAACCGAAAGGTACTATTTAATGAAATCGCCAAACCCCCAATGTTTCCCGGTGATGTTTCAGCACAGCCCAGAGACCGATGTTATTGTAGGTGTCTGCTGGTGTCGAAACATCTGGCTGAGGAGACCAATGAGGCTCACTTGCCTCTCCCTCTGCTTCACGCAGCCCTCCAAATGAAATAATCCCCAGCATGCCACCGGGGGTATTGGACTCTCTTGCATTACTGCACACGCCCAGTGACGGGCCAAAACATGCCTCAGAGTCCATAGTGACGGGTTAGACCTGTCGTTTGGTCCCCTTCTGAGAGATCCAGTCATAATAACATAGCTTAAAGTGGCTAGATTTCAGAGAAAGATTTACTTCATTTTAACGGCATTTTTAGTTGTGTCTGGGTGGGCAATTATGACACTAAATGTTCAAATATTTAACGCTGCTGGCAGGGTCCAGTATTTCACTAAATTGTTTATTTGTGGAGGTGTACAGTTTAGCTGAAGCAAGCATTGCTGCTGTCCTTCACATTTTTTATTCTGGGTTGTTACAGTTACATAATGCATTAACAACGGTTTCCAGTGCTTTGAAAGCAGTCATAACACTTTGAAATTCATCAGGGCAAAGCACAGGATGTATTTAGAGCTATTTAAAAATGTCTGGCTTTCCTTTTCCTACTAACTAACTAACATTTAATTGCACACTCATGAAACACAGAGACCATTTTATTAAATTAAACCATGCTGCAGTTAATCAAAGCCCCAATTTCAATTAAAACTTGAACTTCTCACAATGTATGTGTATTTGTGCAGTGTGACACAATAAAAATAAACATTATTATTATTTAATTTCTTGAATTGTTTTAACAAAAAAACAACTTAAAGTAAAAGAAAACATTTTACAGAATGAAACAAATTTTGAAGAAATGTTTATTAGCACAAATATTATTTATATTATTATATTATTTATATTAAAAATATTAGGATTTAAAGATTTGTTGCGTTGAGTTCTTCTCCCAACCCCAGAACTTTTTCACCCCTGGAAAACATCTGCGCTAATAGGACACTTTGCAGGCTGGCTGCTGTGGCTGGGCTGAGTCGGATCAGACCTGCTGAACGCAGGCTTTTGGCAGACTAAGAAACACACACACACACACACACACACACACACAGAGAGAGCGAGAGAGAGAGAGATTTAGACAGCAGGCAGGTGGCCAGACCAGAGGGTTGACATCTTTCCCCTTCTTGGCAGTGGCAGAGGCAGTACTGTGGGGCAATGCAGGTCAGCCTTGGCACAGGCGAGTGCTGTTTGGGCTGAGATACCTGCGAGGACTGTGGCTATGATGGTGTCGGAACAGAAACTTAATGGCCATGTTGCCACAGTGTGATGAGATTATAAACACTTTAGGTTATTACTGGTTTGGGACTGACACCTCTCTCAGAAGGATCTCTCTACAGTAACTACCTGTCTGGCAATGTTTGTTTTTCACCATGAAGAATATAAGAACAGTGAATTATAGCCACACATGCACACACACACACACACACACACACACACACACACATCAAGTTGCACCACAGCTCGGTCAGGCCTCCAGTGTGCTCCACCTTGGCTGAGAGGATGATGAAGGAAAGCTCCATGGGTGGCATGTAATGGAGGCTTGGAGAGGCTAAGCCTCCTCAAAATTAATGCTGGGAAATCATGAAAATAACGTACATGATGTGTGAATAATTTTATTGATGATTTCAGAATGAACGCAGCAGCCGCAGCAGTAGAAGCTGCATGATCGGACCAAAACAAAAACAGCCAATCAGCCGCTGGTAGTCACTCTAGCGCGGGATTTTTAAAATGTAGCTAGTCTCTATCAGCATGGATATACGGTCGTTTTTCCAAATGAAAGAAGAAAAACATCAGATTTCTGCAGCCAGCAGCACCTGTGACCAAAATCCTACAACTGCTGAGAGTGCTGGTCTTGGACCAGGAGAGACAGACGGACAGATGACAGCCTGCTGATTTCAAATAAATTAGAATTGTTAGATACAAAATAAAGTTTGATTTTGAAATAAGTCTTGTTTTGGTTATTATTGATCATTATAATTTCAGATATTATTCTTTCTGAGACTCTTGCCTATGGTCAATTATATTCTAATGGCCAGAAGTTGCACTGTGTATGAAAGTTGGTCACGCGCAGCCTCCCCAAACGTCAGGACCACCCGCCGCCCATGGAAAGCTCTAGAAAAATGGTCATCAGCTGAATTGAATAGTGTAATAGAGGGGAAAGTGACTTGGACGGAGAGAGTTACACATGGAGAGTAGAGCTTGGTGTTTGAGACAAGGCGTTGGCCTTTAGATTTCGTCCACACCACTGAAAGAGTTTTATTCTGTTTATGAGGGGGTGCAGTGGGTATTTCTTAATTTGATTAGGATTTTAAAGGCTTTTAAAAGTTTATCATTTATAGTTATGCCATAGAGTATCATTTTTAAAGGCTCAAATTAGCAGTAAAAGCTAAAATATACTCATTGAAATTTATTTACAGGACTGAATCAGGTTTCACCAATGGTACTGAAAACAACGACACTGTAAACAATGTAACTGTGATGGTAATTATTGTAATATAAAAATGTAGTAAGATATGTAATGTAAGTGCTGAGGCCTGGGTCTCCTCAATGTGGTGTGTGTGTGTGTGTGGGGGGGGGGGGGGTTAAATTCCCAAGTACTCAGAGACCCCCCACTGGCTTCTGCCTTAATTCCCCCTGGCTCTGTGGCTATACCACCAGCAAGTGGCGAGTGCTCCAGAAGTGAAGCCATGGCGACAGAGGCCCCCAGTGCACAGCGCACATAAACTGGTCTCCATGCTATTAGCTTACATATTGGGTTGCCATGGCATCCCAGCATCTGACAGCTCATTTGTTTCCTTTCTTCCCCAACCCTCCCTCTTTCTCTGTATCTATCTCTCCCTCTCTCTCTCTATGTCAGAGAAGTCTGTGAAATATTGCTTTTACAAACAGACCTAAGCACAGAGGAAACACTTTTCTCCCAAACTCAAATTTGTGTAATTGTGTTCATGTAACATGCTGGCCAAATATGACCTCATGCACACAAATGAGAGCAGAGCTGAATGGGCTGTCTCTCAGGGTGCATGTACAGTTGGGGTGGAAATGTGTGTGTGTCCGTGTGGGAGAGCTATATGTGTGGTGGGGGGAGCTATATGCTCCTTGTGGTATTTGTGTGATTTACGACCAGAATAACAAAGCTTGTGAATTTTTCTGCCCTAATGCCGGTTTATTTTTCAGGCTGTTGACCTTAATTTGTTAACATAAATCTCAAGCTGTGTCTTTTTTGTGTTTTTAGAGAACTATTGCGGCTATGAGAACCAACTCTTCAAAGGTATGAAAAACCATCATCTCCATCCACCCCATCCCACCCCCTTCCCTCACAGTCTTCATGTGTTTCCTAATCTAATAAGCAATATCTGACTGGTGACGTCAGTAAGACAACACCCCTGCTCAAATCTCACAGGAAGCAGACTACCTCTCTCTTGAGGCCCCAAGGCCCTAATTAAAACAGATTTAGAATGGAGATTGCAGGCATGATGATATAACTCTCTGGAAACAATTAAAGTATTATAGTGACTTGTTTGTCTCTTCCAGAGGAGGATCTGACCGGCGAGGAGGAGGAGATGCCTCCCTTCAGAGGTAAGCGGAAGGCCTTGGGGTAGTGGAGCTATTTTAAGTCAACTATGGGCATTTGTTTGACTTTGGGAAAGGGGGTGGGGTGGGGGAGGGAGGTAAATGTGGGGGGATAGGAGACTGCATCATAAGTTGTTGGGCTGGCCCCCATGACACGTCTGTAAGCTATTTATCAAGTAGGACACAGTCCAGGCCAAGTGAACTTGAAGTATTTGGCAAGAAGATTGGTTTTGGTCTCGAATGACAAACATGGCTATACAGGCTAAGAATGGGCGTCTGTCCAAATTCTGTTCGTTTTCTTTGTGAAAAGGGCACAGTTTAAGTGGCTGGCACGTGGGTCTCTGAATGAGCGTGATGTGTTGCCGCTCGTTGCCCGTTGGCCTGCTCCGCATACATCTGCAATTACACTCTTGTTTATGTGCGTGCATTTTACATCTGTTTCTAATAGCGATGTTGAACTCAATGGAGGAGTGCTGGCTGTCACTCTGGGGTAACCCCCAAAAAGAAAGACCTGTTTGGCAGGGCAGTGGTGTGCAGAGCTTGGCCTAGCTGGGCCAGTAGTTCAGTGGTTAATCACACGCAATCAAAACAGCTTACAGGCTTCGGCACATGCATTTTGCTCCACTTTTACCCTCTCTGCAGAGGAGTGTCAGTGAGACCTGTCTAAGTGTGTGTGTGCGTGTGTGTGTGTGTGTTTCACAGGACGGACACGGGGTGGCTGTGTCAAGTGCCAACAGACACACTCCCTACAGCTGGCTGTGAAGGTGCTTTACGGCTTCCTTGCGTTCCTCATTATTGCCGTGGCAGTACTGGCATCCCTCGGTGAGTCCAGGCCCAGCTGGAGACAGAGCGATGGGCATGAAAAGATCTTTCACATGCTTTTATTGCAGCCATATGTCTCCCTCCCTACCTCTCTTTCTCTCTTCCCTTCTTCCACTCTCAGTCCTCTATTTGTTGCTTTCCGCCACGGTTCATCACCATATCATGTCACTGGTGACACTAGTTATAGGCACAGACATTTTTTCACAGCTTTAAGATAATCCCTGTGTGCAACTTTAAAACACATTACCAGGCCCGTGTGGACAGTCTGTTTTTCTCTGTCCTACCTCTGACCTACTTTGTGCTTTCTGAATGACCTCATCACCAAGACCCCTCTGTCTTGTGAGAGCGTGCTGAGATCATTTTCAGATTGTCAGGAGGCTCCTATCCATTTGATTTCTTCTGAGCTTGACCTGGCCTTAATATCATTAAAGTCACATCCTCCAGCGGTTCGATAAATCCTACGCACTCGCTACCAGAGCCCCCATGGGCACGCTTGTAACACCACCCACTCGGGTTTGGCCGGATGGCTGCGGCAATAAACACTATTAATTCCAGATTTGAGGTACAAGCGAGGGCCTGCTGCCAGCACCCTGGGTCGAGGCGTCAAGCTTCGCCTCCTCTGGCATGGCTCTTCTGATCCGAACCCTCTCCCGCTCCGTCACGCTTGAATCACCCACACGCTCCGCCATTCGGCGTTTACGACGGAGATGGGGTTTTGATAGATACACCGAGATTGTTTTCTCTCTGTGTGTGTGTGTGTGTGTGTGTGTGTGTAAAAGAGACAGCCTGATCACAGCCATCAGGTGAGCTTAAAGGGCGGCCTGTGATGCAGATGTTGGTTTGTCTGTGTTTGTGTATGAGGGGCTCTGCAAATCTAATCTCCCCTAGTTCCTGTGCTTGCCTCAAATCCCCTGTACAATATGTAAATACACACACACACACACACACACTTTCCCAACTTAGTCTCAATCCCCCACATTGATTACTGAGTTCCGGCAATCTCAATTAACTCTCTAATGACGCCAATGAAGTGGAGAGTGATGCTCTTTTGGAAAATATTGTGACTCTGTGTGTACACAAATGAATTGGTTTCATTCATGTGATAGTCTCATCTTTTAGTAAGATTTCAGGACCCTTTTTAAAATTACAACCCTTTCAAAGAGCAACTTCTTTTCAATGTCCTGTGTAGTGGACAATGGGACTTATAACCTCTCATTACAAGCTCTCCAAACTTAAGGTAACATAGGGCTGAGTAAGGCAGAAAGGCCTTTGCTTAGAATTGATGCTAGTGATTTAGACATAGAGCTGTGAGGAGATGAGGTGGTCAGGGGCCAGACTATCCACTACCCAGGGGCTATCTAGACACCACTAAACTATAAATGTTTGTAGGCCTAGGGGAAAATAGATTTTTGCAGTTACCTCGTTTTGGAACTTTGAATATTGATTTGACTTAAAATCAGTCACAGGCATCATTTTTAATATTTATTGATTTTTTAGTTCATCACATGGCCCTTGTAGTGCACATCATAATTGGATTTATTAACTACTGAAATACTTTCTTATGGACTATCATTTTCAAGAACACTACAATAAGGCTGTAAAAACACTAAAAACATTAAAACACAGTGTGACTTCTTATTTTAAGATTTCAACTAATTAAATTATGTAAGAGAAATTTGAATCCCAAAATATTTTTCCTCCTGGGTCTCAGGAGGAGTTTATATCAGTTTACAACACATCACTGTGGCGTAGAGCAAAGTGAGAACAAAGCAGTGCAAACTAGGAGTTGTGAAACTCTAAATGCACTGTTGGCCTAGCATCACAGCATCCATTGGGGAAAAAAATCCAGCCTCAAACAACATGGAAATTTCCATATCACTTCATCTGTTTCACATCATCCCAACATTCCAGATGAATGTTTTGTTACATAATAATAAGCAATCTCCAGATCACATATCAAGCCCCGTGTTATATTGTGTTATCATACTTGGTTAAAATGAAAAGAATGAAACTATGATCAGTATGCCTGTGTGTATTTACAAACAGACCTGAATCCAGTGATGTGGATATGACCGCCTATCGAGACAGTGTCAAGATCTAGTCTGTTAAGGGTCAAGACGACCCAAGCCAGATCAGGTCCAAGAATATATATGTAAAAAAAACCTTTTTATATCTTAGGATCACCACAGTCAATATTCAATAGGTGCACAGTTCTATAAGCTATAATTGGGGACTGTTTATAAGGACAGTCTGCTTTAGTCCTTTTGCTCTACTTAGACTCTCCATGTGGACATTTTACTGATAGCCTGTAAATCTAGATCCAGGATCTAGGTTTGACCATAATCCAAAACAAAGGTCTCGCAGACTTGCATTTAAATGATGTCCCTCTTCTTCCACTGTAGGTCAAAACTGTGTCAATAGTATTATTACTTTTGAGTAAAGACTGAGAAAACATAAAAAATCTCAAGACTGGTTTGGACTGAAACACTACCTGGATCTCAAAGGCTGTCGTATCACAATCAGTATCAGCAATAGGTAGTCTTATAATAATTAAGTGTCCTCAACAAAACCAAACAGATAGCACGTGCACATCTGAAACCATTTGTGAAAAAAAAACAAACTAAAAAATATAAGCCTTATAAACCATCATCCCTTAGAAATGTCTTTGTCATAGTCTGCCGGAACTCTGTTGTGTTCATGGCAACACTTTCCCCAGGAGTTATAAAAGCTGTGTTCAGCCCATTCTCTTGTTTGACATTTTAGGCTCAAAAGATCTTTTCTTTTAGGTTTCACACTAATGCTGCAATCCATTAACAATTAGTACATTGTCTTTTTTTCTTCCGCAGTATTCAGGAAAGTTGATAGCTTATCCGAAGAGGATTCATATTATCAAAAGAAGATAACTAAAGTCCAGCAAAGTATCCAAGGTAAAATGTGTTTTTTTATTTATTTAGTAAATTCTTCATAGAATTACCATACTTTGTATTAGCACATAAGCTATTAAAAAAAAGGACTGTATGCACCAATCACTGCAGGCTTTAAATACTTTTGGAATATTGACCCACATCAGAGAATGTACTCACATGGTTGCACCCAGTGGTGGGTGCTGTGGTCTTGTGAGGCCTATATTTCACAGGCAGTTCTATTATGCAAACAATCACATGGGAGAACTCAGCAGAGCAAAGCATAACAAAAAAGTGAGAATGCCACAGAAGAGTGCTGCAGCTGAACTGGCGGAGCATAGACCTACAGTTTGTGCATTGTTGGAATTATGCATTGAAATCCCAGTGAACACCAATGACAATAAACTGTATGCCCCCACTGTACTATGGGAATACAAACATTTGTAAATTAGTTCAGCTAAACAACAGAGACAGAATACATATTGCCTTTCATGGTTCATTAAAGCCTAGTTTTTGACATTTCTGAGAGTCTTACTGTTTGGAATACTTCAGATTGCTGTCTGATTATGAGTTTGTTTTCAGTCACACTAAGGTGTATACATGCATTTTAAAGTTTTAATTTTAGACAGACTAAGGCAATCATTTTCTCTGCATGTAAACTGCTGTCACTTGCTTTGAAATGTGAAATGTGCTTCTATTTGTTCTACTCCTCATGAATCTTTGAAGCCTTCTATGTTTATCCCTTCTATATTTATCTTCTCTATCTTAAGACCTTGGAGCAGCCAACAACTGCAGCGAATGCTTCAACCTTGCACACTTTCGGGAGGAGGTTGGCAAGCTTAAGAAGGAGTTTGAGGACATCCAAAAGATGGTGCAGAGCCAGGACCAGACTTTGAATGAGGCCTCTCGGACACAGGATACCCTCTCTCAGTCTGGTAATAGGATGCTCAGGGACATCCAGGGCTATGCTTTCACTATGAGATGGATTAACCAGTCGCTTGCCCAGTACCTGGACCAGGTTTATGGTTGGCAGGCAGTGATGAATGAGACAAATCTGGGAATGAAAACCCTTGTTCAAGATCAGTATGACCTTAATGCCACAGTACAGCAGGTTAACACAACAGTGGGGTTGAATGCGATGTGGATTGATGCGCTGCAGCGCAAATCTGATGAGGAGACACTAGTGCTGCAGAAGATGACTACAGAGTGGCAAAACTACAGCCGCATCCTGGGCGGACTCAAGTCCAACTCCAGCACCACTATACAGATGGTACGCAGCATCCAGAGTGGCATTTCAGCCACACATCAGCGCCTCAGCCTCAGTTCAGAGATGGTCCATGATCTAACGCTGCAGGTGATGAACCTGCAGATGCAGCTAGACAATGTCTCATCGTTCATTGATGAGCACGAGGAGAATATGCATGACCATCAGTACCACTCACGCTACTATGAGAACCGCACCAGCGAACGCTTTGGGACACTGGACGCCCGCATGGGTGCCATTGAGATGGAGATTGACACAGTCTCATCCAGCATTAACGCCACCGTCAGCCACGTGCAGAGCATGTACAAGTACATCAACATTGAGAGTTCCTCCTGCCAGACGAGGCTTGGCAGCCACACAGAGGACCTGCAGAACCTCAACAACACAGTGCTCCTGCTGCTGCATCTGGCCGATACACTGCGAACCCAGTACATGCTAATGAGCGTGCGACTTGACATGGATGTACGGAACATCTCCATGGTGATGGAGGAGATGAAACTGGTCGACACCCATCATGCTCAAGCCATTCAGAACTTCACCATTCTGAAAGGTATGATGGCTAAAAGTACACTTGATTTTTAGTAATTGTTAGTACTACTTAGGTAAAGGTCTCATAGTTGGTAAAGGTCTCATAATTTCATTTAATCGGATTTGTTCATCTTTTTGTTGAGTTTAGCATAAGCAGTGCAGTGGCAGAGAATTTATCACCATATAGCAGAACATTTTTAACCTCACCTTGATGTCTGTGATTTATGGTGCTCACTCACCATATTATGTCCTACCATCCACCCAGGTGCTCCAGGTCCACCAGGACCAAAGGGAAATCGAGGAGAAACTGGCACTAAAGGATCTATTGGCCGAGCTGGAAATAAAGGAGACAGAGGGGTTGAAGGATCCAATGGGCCAATGGGGCCAAAGGGCTTCCCTGGCCCTAAAGGGGGTCCAGGTGAGCCAGGACCCACTGGGGTAAGGGGAAACACTGGGGTTAAAGGTGCCAAGGGATCGCTGGGACAGCCCGGAACACGAGGGGAAAGGGGTCAAAAGGGGGACATGGGAGTGATTGGGAAAGATGGAATTCCTGGTCCCAAAGGTCCACCTGGAATACAAGGGCAAGCAGGCTTACCTGGACTGCATGGCATACCTGGGCCAAGAGGGATACCAGGTCCTGTTGGTCCACCTGGCCCACCGGGGACACCAGGGCCCCCAGGCTTACCTGCGACCATATCTTGAACAGCTACCAACAGCAGAGGCCTTTACCCTTAGCGGCGATGCACTGACAGCCAAATGAAAAAAAGAATGTGTATTTTGTTTTGAATTACTCTATGTGGATCAATTTTGAATCCCCCTTTGACTTAGGATGGGATCATGCTCTTCTGGGCCTCTGAAACCATAGTCCTCTCCTGGAAGATGCAATTGGGAGAGAAAGCCTGATTTTTTGTTAATGTACTGGAAACTCATGGATGTGGGGATTCATTTGTCAAGTAACTGGTGGGTGAAAGCAATTAAGTGTTTACAGCAGCTTGGATTGTTGGTACCACAGTGCACTTACAAGGGGTGCTGCTCTGTTGAGTTTCAAAACTAATTTTTGTTTTCAATTTTGATGGCACTTTAATGCTTTTGGTCAAATATAATGTACTCTTGTTGTTTCAATTTGCATTCTGGGCTAACCGTTGTTCGGAGCGGGTACTCTGAATCAGCAACAGCTTTTTCCAGGGACACTAAAACCAGAATAGCGTCATTTTGAAAGTAGATCTCCCTCTACAGAGTATCTTTAGTTATAGAGAACCTAAAAAAAAGTTTGAACCGAGGACAACCAAGGCAACAGATATCTGATGTTTGCCAACAAGAGGTACTACTTAAATTACTAGGCCCTCTATACTGTGCTGAGATGTTCTATGAAGTGACAGTAACTCTGTCTTGTGTACAGTGTACTTTAGCATATGTTTTTAAAAACATATTCACCTTACTTGTCTTCAAAGAGTGATAAATATATATTCACATTGTTTTGGGATGATTTTTCTTATACTCTTTTTGCACATAATCTATGATTTATGATGAAATTTATTCCAATTTATTATTGCAGTGCAACTGCCAATAATAATAAAAGAGATTAATCTTTTAAATTGTTAAGTTGTTCCTATTAATACATGTTGTATGTTTCTAAAAAAGACATTGAAATGATACAGTACACTCAGTCAAGTGTTAGGTAGTTATGAATTTTTATGAAGAATTTTTACATTGCTTATTTATATTGCATATCATTACAGCAATTCTTTGGAAGCTTTACTTCATCTTCTGATGTAAAAAATCAGCTTAAATTGATAGTAAAAAGCCTGTTTTTTTTTTACATATACATATAATCTTACATGTTCATCTAATTTGTGTGTTGCTTTCCAGAACATTTTCTCTTAGGTGTATTTAGAGTAAGAGTCAGGAGAATCTGCATCACTCTTAGGGTTAGGGTTAGAGTTAGTGTCAGCTGTGTCCAGATTCCTTGCTTATTGGCACCACGGAATGCTGGTGTCAGGAATAGTCTCCACCATTTCATCCCAATGACCTAACTGAGTCCCAGATCTGAAAACAAGGCTCTTGGTTCTCCTTGAAGCTTAGCTGACCTTTTTAAGGATTTAACAATCAAAGTGTTTTTTCAAAGCTGTTAATTACTTTCATCATTTAGCCGTTCAAGGCTTTGATTTTTTTTACGTCATGTGTCAGAGTGGAGCTGAACTGTTATTATTCAATCTGAATTTGTTACAATGTAACATATGCACCGAAGCAACTATTCAACATTTGCCCTGCTGCCTGGCAACAATCCACTTCAAGCCCTTAGAAGATCTGAGAGAACATACACTTCACACACAAAAAAACAAAAGGTTTGTGTAAATCGTACATATTTGTGGTGAGATGGGTGTTGAGTGGAATTTCATGCATTTCCTGGCCTGCAGTGCAGCACATCGTTGGGCTGAGAGAAAAGCCATAAAGAAAAAGGTCAGCTCAACAATGCAGACCTGGAGGAGGGTAGAGAGAGGGTCTTAGAGAAGGTGTAAAGCTCCTTTCCATGTGAAATCAGAGAATGTGTGCTAGACACCCATGTCAGAGACACCCTGTTAAACACACTCTCTCTCTCTTTCACACACACACACACACACACACACACACGCATACACACTAACACACCCAGGTCTTTTACTCTGCTGCCACCACACATGGTGCAAAAACTACCAAAAGATATCTGATCTCTTGTAGCTGGCTAAACCTTTGCCAGATGTGCTCTACTAAATCCCCATCACAGCTACAGTGCAATATGGGGATAGGCTGTTGCAAAGGGGATGGTTAAGGTCAATAATGGTGTACCTGGAGCCAGACTTCAACAGCTCTGAGGCTGGCTCTGATGGATGTTGTGCCTGGCCTGGCTTGCTTTTGAACATGATATTCATGGAAAAACTTTTACAAAAAATATCAGCAAACTTATGGCAGTGCCTTTAAAACACAGGGAAGCAAAAAGAGTTGATGAGTACAGTTAACTTGAATTGCTGCATTATATTGTGATGCACTGGAAAAAAAAAAAAGACAGAGCTAGTTGCAGACAGAGCTAGTTACGCGTGTAAATGTTTCTCATTGAATAATCAGGAAAACAAAATAGTTCCGTCAGATCGTTTTGGTTATTACTGGGTTCCATCAAAACAGTCTTTCATAAGGTGATGATCAGCAATCAAAAAGTCACTAAAACAAGCTTTCCCCTACACCTGACATCAAAACTTGCTTTGCTCTCAGTTATGGCCTGTGGTAATGTAGTCTGCCAGCATTCACATTTTTTTTACTTGCATTCCTTTATATTGTTATTTTGAATAACTGGTGAATAACAATAATTTTTATGGCTATAATTCTTGGCACATTTTTGTTGAAACCATAAAACGTGATTTAGAATGCCACTATGACAGATGGATTTAATTCAAGTTTTTCAACTACCTGCCTGTCTGTCCTTAAATCGCTGTTTCATGACCTCCATCTAAGTCTTTTTTTTTTTCAGGTTGATCCACACTAATCATTAGCTGGCAAACAGCATGTAGACAAATGAATTGCAGTATATAGCATATTTGATGTGGCCAGCCAGGGGCACCACAAGAAACGTTGTGCCTTATGACAGAAAATAATAGTGATTATAACATTAACATTTTGTCTGAGGTTCTCTGTCAATGGCAGGCCCTTAAAAATCATATAAGCCACAACCCCCCTTCCCACCCCTGCGTTGCCCCTGTCAACAGATGGTAGACAGGAACCCAGGTCTAGGCCACACCAGGAACCGAGTCACGCTCTCTTCTCAGGTCGCTCTGGCTCCACCTGTGCTTGTGCATGCATCCATCCATCCATCTGCTCCACCCAATCCATCAAGCTTGTGCAGGGCCAGACTGAGGCAGTGCAGTGTAAGCAGCTCCCCTGCCAAGCCAAACACAGTGACCTCAGGCACAGGTCAGCATTAGGGCTGTTGGAGGGCTATTTAATTAATGAGCGAGTGGTTATGCAATGTCTCTAGGCTGCCAAAGGCCTTGTCATTGGGCATGTGGAGGTTGGCGTGACAAAGTTTACCCATGTGTCAGAGTTGCTGGTCGCAGTGAGTGTGTGCTGTATGTAGAATGCTGTTGAAGTCTATATTCATCATATTCCTATTTTTGACTAGAAATACTTTTATGGAGGCCAGATTCAGTCTGTGTTTTCAGCTTATCATGTGAATTGTTTTTCATCTGTGACATGTTGGAACTTATACTCTATCCTAGAGTGAGGAGTTGATTTCAGATCCTGCTGTCAGAACAGGAGAGGAGATGTGAAGACCAAATAAAGTCCATACAAACTTACAGTAGGAGAAGGGGCTCAAAGCAAATAGTCACGTATGAGTAAAGGATGAAAGTAAATACATGCAGTATATGAAGTTGGTGTAATTACACTTTTTGGATGGTGTTTCTACACAGTTATGTTGTTGGAAAAAAAGAGAATATTTCTGATTCGACTTTTAAACAAGATATCCCAAAGTATGAGGGCGTCGTGTTTTTACCCCAAATGGAAAACAAAATGACTGCCAGAGTCAACGAAGCCAGATGTTACGACTCAGTACCTCGCCAGTTGTAAGCTTTTTTCATTCCTGGTGGAATATCCTTGTCATTCTGCACCTAATGAAACATCTGCCGAAGGTAAAGCGCTTTTAAACCCCAATGTTCAATTTATTTTAACAACTTCTTAGGAATAGACACAAAGAGTTGTTTAATGCATTGGTCAAAGTACAAGTCTACACTATAGTTTGTGTCAGTCACATGCTAGCTCTTGATGCTGCTGAAATATATATATATATATATATATATATATATATATATATATATATACAAAACACAGGTATAAAATTGAGGACTGTGAGTCGCTGTATTCTCGACTACATTTATTTTGCATGGCTTCCCCTCTCCCTCTCCTTTAGTATCCAGACAATTCTAACCTCAGAAGAAAGCTTGTGTCATGTTTCGGCATTCTTGAACACCTGCATTTGCCAACATCGGAGGATGACCAAAGCTGGGTAAACAGAGGACTTGTAATTGCATCATTTGTGATCTTTCACACAAGAGTGAAATATTGTAAAATGAGACAAATGTCACTCATTGAGCACACTGCAATGACACATGGTTCTTGTTAGGGCAGATTAATTAAGCTTAGCATGAATGTGGAGAAAAACAAGTGCAGAAGGATGAAAGTTCTCTATCTACCTTTTCGCGCATCTGGATTGTGTTTATAACTTTGGATAATATGTTTAGCACACAGGGGTTGTGAATAGTGCTGCTATGGACATGAACTCAGGGTCATCTTTCAAACAACAATTGAAGTTGTTTTGTGTTTCCACTCACACACAAACACATGGTCAAAAAACAGTCTAATTAACCTTGTCTTATAACTGCTTTCAGCAGTAACCCCACCCCCCTTCCCAGAGCACAGCACTGCGCCAACTTCCCCACTATCACCAGTAAACCAACACACACACACACACACGTTCATTCCTAACACAAACCTACAGTATTATACAGTACACTGCACCACTACACCACATTACTTATGCCATTCCCAGGAGGACCCCCCCCCCCCCCCCACACACACACACACACAGCCAATTTATTCTTTATACTTTAGTCTCATCTCCACCCACCTCCCACACATCCAGGTGTAATGGATGCCAGCTAGCTAGCTGTGCGAATAGAACGTTAGTAAAGCTTCCTTCCCTACACTTCAAAGAGCGTAGTAGTCAGTTGACTGGGAGCCTGGGCTTTTTGGGTGTTCAAATCACCATCCATGGTTGCTGTGAGTTGTGAGGTCACGGGTTCGAGCCTGGGGCTGGACTGCACAGGATGACCTCGGTTGCACAGGCCATCATCAGCAAGCCCTTTAACCTCTTACTGAATGACCCCTGGCTTTTCCCTGTGAACCGTGGATCTGCCCGAGATTTCTTTCTTGAATAACTACCACAAGGGAGATTTTCCTTGTGCCTGTTGGGTACTCTGACTGTAAAGCCCAATTATCTTTCCATTCCATTACCTGCTCAGAGAAGTAATGATATCACTGAAACCTTGGAAAGAAGTTACCCATTTCTGTTTCCAGTTTCATTACAAGGGGACGAAAGTCAGGGAACATTACCCAGAACTGAAGCCGTCCTCCCCACACTGGCCCTGTACCTGTGTAAGCACACAGCTGTTCAAATGGCAGTGAAGGGAAGTGCCTCAGGTGTCTGGGAGATTATTATTGTATAGCACACTGGGTAAACACTATTTCCATCTGGCTCCCCAAGTTGAAGCCAGCTCTGCTCCGTTTCACGCCGTAACACATACACATACCTAGACATACCAGACACACATGCACACGCACATGACAGACACACACTCATACCCAGACATACACACACTCACTAAGGCCTGACAAGCTGCAAGGTCACTGCAACGACAAGTGACTGACGTCATTCTTGAGTTGAACATTTCTGCTGTTGATGTTGTAAGCTTTCTGCTGGCCTATACAATTTTGACACAGACAGATTCCAAATCTTAGTGAACATTTCTTTAATTAGAAATAGTGCAATTTGTTAACAACAGTAAACATAATCCTCCATGTTTTTTTATATTTACCATTGTTTTGTTTTGTTATTTGTGTGATTTATGCACGTTATTCTCTCTCTCTCTCTCTCTCTCTCTCTCTCTCTCTCTCTCTCTCTCACACACACACACACACACACACACACACACACACACACACACACACACACACACACACAGGCTGTAGACCCTGGGGGAAGTTGTGCAGCACAACTTGCCAACTCACTCCTTTTTAGGGGTGAAAGGTAATCTCTATTAAACTGTCCATCAAGAAAGACAGCTACGCTTACTTGAAACGTTTGTGCCTCCCTGCAGCCACCCAAGCACTGATGGTGGTCTGAGTCCATTCTTAAAGTCATCAATCTTACATTCAGGCTTGAAAGCCATTCGCAAGTGACCTCTCCTGCACAGCACATTGACAGTAGTTACTCTCCTGAGATTGAGGTCATTTGGGGCTTCGGCATCCCAGCAACAGATGGAGAGCTTTGCAACATGGTGATGTTTCACCAGATCTCATTAGCTTTCAGCCCAAATGTGATCAATTTATGTTAGAGTATGAAAAAGTTGGATGGATTCAGCTTTTTCTGCAAAACTTTAACATTCATTAAAATGCCTTTGTTTGCTTTTGCCGTTCCATTGGTCTAGTGCAAGAAATATTACAAAAACACATGGAACTCATGTTAAACTGGAAAGAATGTTTTTTTTTTCCTAAAACAAAACAAAAACGAAGATTTTTTTTCTGTAGAAAGCCGGAGCCCTCTTCAAAATCTGAATCATTACTGACTTCGTCAACTTCAAAAAGGAATTCATGCAAACTCCTTGAAGAAATGAAAGGGCAAAACCATGTCCAACTCATGCGCCAGTCTGTTATGTATTACTGTCATTATGCCATTCTGTAGCCCACGTTCATTCCATGCACAGGCGGAGAAGCCCCCCCCCCCCCCCCCCCCCCAAAGCCTCAAGATCACAAGAGGAGTGTCCGTGGTCATTTTCATCCGCCGCAACGGCAAACCTCTCTGCGGCGACAACGTTTTCATCCACACAGGTGGTCTCCCGTGTGGGGGTCTCTCATTTTCTCCTCGGGTTTAGTGGAGAGCCATGCAGCTGCCCCTGGACCAGGCCCGCCAGCTTTGAAGTGTCTCTTTTACTTGGACAGGTCTCGTTCCTGCCCTAATGTCACAGAGGAGCACTATATGTTTTCTTTGGACCACATCAATGGTTACCCCCTTTTCTCAGCCCATTCTTCTTGCCTGAGTGCCCTTCCTTGCATAAAATATGGAACTTAAAATGGGTTGGTGGGGATATTTTCCCGCCGGACACGCAAAAACACCAGACCAGGCAGGGTGTCACAGACAGCGTTTGTGATTTAGATTTGCCATCCCTTGATCTGGAACTTTGTTTTGTTGACAAATCAGATAACCGACCTAATTTGCATGAAAGGGGACTTTGTTCTCTGGCAGAGTGCTGCATGAAATTATTATCATTTAACCAGAGATGACTGTGATAACTGGACACTGTTGGGATAGAAAGTATTAAGGGTGCACATTCATTCAGTTTGCTTTAGTGTCTCTAAAAAACTGAGGAGTATTTCACATTCCACTGATTGATAGGCATTGATTTTTTACAGAGCAAACACATTCCTTGGGACAATTCCTAAAAATTCCTACGTTTGAGTCATCTATTATATTCACAGACAGCTTGGACAGGGGGAGCTGCTCCCAATAGGCTGCTTTAGAGAGGTATGCAGAAACCAGGCCAGAGCTGGTGCATAAATCTCAAGAGCATTTGCTTAAAGCCCCACTTTGCTCGGTAACGACATACATCCAAAGGCCAAAAAAACAGGAATTGGATTGGAATCCGTCTGGATGATCTCCATCTCTCGGAAAAATTGTTTTTGACTGTAACATGAGAAGTCATGGGGAGCGCTAAAGCATTGACTTTTGTTCCCAATATCAGCAGACTAGTAGCCGAGATCATGTCTAAAGGGGTAACTGTGGAATGTCAATGCCTTAAATGTTGAGAGATGTTCAACAGGTATACTACCAATGTACAATACCAGCCTGCAATCACATACACATTATGTAACCTTGTTTTAGGGGCTTGCAGGTTGGCCCACTGGTGTGCTTCAACTTCATTAGTATAGGCTTTAGCTATACGCTGTGCATGAGCACAGCAACGCACTTAGTACCAGCGAGAAAAGCACTTGAGAAAACACAAACAAATACAGGACATAAACCCTTAAACTCCTGCCTAGATAGACAGAGACCCACATAGTGTAAAAAAAAAAAAAACTAGGGAACAGCAGGAAAAGAGGTGTAACAGGAACAAGATACACTAATGGCTTATGCCCAAACTGACCTTTAAAACAGCACAGCAAGGCAGAATTGGGCCAGACTTGGGCCAGATGCCTTCCAACAGTCACATATTACACTTCAGCTATCAGTCACATCACTATCTCTGTATGCTGTGTGTATGTCCTGCACATGCCACTCCATCTGTGTCCATTTATACATACACACACATACACATTTTCAACATATCTCCTGCCCATCTCTCCCACAGCTTAAAGCAGCTTCACCATGAAAGCCCAGCCTGAGGTTGGCTCTGCTGTTGCCGTGGGAGACCCTCCGGCCGGGCCCTCCCATGGCAATCAGGCAGGAATGATGGGAGTACTGGGTTGGAGTTTGGCGGAGGGTCCTGCTGCTGCTCTCTGCTTCCACGGCCCTTTCTGCTGAGTTCATCATCTGCGGTTTGCCTGCGAGAAGCCCTTGGGGGAGGGACAGGACATGACTGGCAAGTTGCAGCTAAGCGGGTCCAGATGCTAAAGACCAGGACGTGAGAGAGTGAGAGAACGTGAGAGAGAGGGAGATAAAGAGAAAAAAGAAAGAGAGAGCAAAATAGAGAGAGAGAGAGAGAGAGAGAGAGAGAGAGAGAGAGAGAGAGAGAGGGTGGGAGAGGGAGGGAGGGAAAAGGGGGTCAGGACTTGTTAAGACAGCTGTGGCTTTTATGCAGGGACTATTACGGGTGGTGGTAACTTCATATTATTATTGTTGTTTGAGTTTGAGGGTTTCGGAAAACACTCCAAAATGTCCATTGGAGCCAGACAGAAGACAGGACAAAAAACTAGGATTTTTTGACTAGGGGTGTATGTGTGTGTGTGTGTGTGTGTGTGTGTGTGTGCCTGTGTGTCTGTGTGTGTGTGTGTGTGTGTGTGTGTGTGTGAGAGAGAGAGAGAGAGAGAGAGAGAGAGAGAGAGAAGGGAGAGACTCATAAACATGTACTCTCTAGCACCAAAAACAAACGTGAGAGGCCAAACCCATAAGACTCAGAGAGGGAAAGAGAAAGAGTGAGAAGAAGTCGACTCAACTAGCCAACTTAACTGGCATGGCATGAAATGCCACATTCATTCCGTTTTGCACACCTGGTGGAGCACAAGTCATGATCCACTCTGTAATGGAGCTCAGTCAGCAACACTAAAGAGGACTATTTGGTGTGTGAGTTACACATTAAACATTTGCTTAAAGTTCTGGCCGAAAATGTTCAAAATATGTTTTTCCTTTTTTCCCAAGGAACCAGATTTATGGCCCAAATGCAGCCCCGCATCCTGCAAAACATGCAGGGCTGCATGTGGCGGCTTATTGTTGTTCATCTTTCAGTCTTCAGAAACATTTTTGGATGCAGTGCATAGTCCAGAGCATAGTGCATAGTGCAGAGTGTTACCCTTTAAAACCCATATGATACAAAGAATTATTATATCTGAGTATGCATACTGTACTATGTGTACATAACAAAAACTATTAGAATATTCTTTATAATTCGTTATTATTATTTATATTTATATAGCACATTTAAAAACAGTGATCATTGTCCATTATTTCCACGTCTGTGCTGTAAGGATGTGTAGGATGGTCATTCATGTTTAAAACGACTTTTTGAACAGTTTTGGGCAGCGAGACTCTGAAATGAGTAGCCAGCAGTTAGCAGGAAGCACACAAGAAACAAAAATCCTGCACACTCATTTTTGACTTTAGCTTGTGTTAAATTTGTGATGGGTCCTCCGCATGACTCCACATGAAAACAGACGGCAGCAGCAGCCCCCAGCTCAAGAACCAGTAGGGGGAACGGTTAGCCGTTTGATGGATGAGGATGTTGGCAAATTAGCCGTTCACTTCTGACAGGGTTATCCCCTGAGCCAAGTCTTTGTGTGTCAACGATCCGGTAAGAACCCATTAGTTCTCAGCTCTCACCCAGGGAGTCTAAAGTCTTAGAGTCATGTCAGCTGTAGGCATTATAGAATTGATATTTTTCTTTTGCATGAAGCAATGTCACATCTTATCCACATTAACTGTTGGTGTAACTCCCCTACAAATGTGCAGTCATCACATAGGCCACACCACCAAATCAAACATCAAAGAACAGCCTGGATGTCAGCCCAGAGCCCCTCAGTAGATAGCCTATAAATAAGCAACCCGATTTCAACACACTAGGAATGACTTCTAGACAGCAATGACACCTCCCTCGTTGCTCCCTCAGATGTGGCAGCATCTGCAACCACAAGCTCTTCGGGTCCGCAGTTTCCTTGCATCCCTCAGCTCTTGGGAAACTTAACTGTGGTTGACTGCCAGTGTCAGTGGGTGAGGGAACACAAATCAAGCAATTTCTTGCATATAACCATCTTGAGTACCAAATCTCCCACTGACTTGGGATCTGTAACGGGGTCCTATGTTGTGTATGTAGACACTCCATCACGTGTCTCTTCTTATTAGCGTCGGAGGCTGTTTTAAACAGACCCTATATGACAAGTTAGTATAAAGTGAAGGCTTGAGCAGTGTGCTGTCTGTCCCTCTGGGACCATATAGGGGAAGAATGGCCTCCATGGGCCAGTGGAATGTCAGTAAAATGATGTCAATGGAGCCGGAGCCAGGTGATCCTGGGACAGCCGTGAAGGGAAGCATCAGACGTTGGCTGCGATGGAAGTACTCTCTTGAGCCACTTCTGCACATTTTTGGGTGGTTGACTCATTCTAAAAGACTGGCAACCCCTTTCCACTGAGCAACAGTAAAAAGATAAAAGGTCTTTATGAGGAAAAAGTTGGCATGAAACCCAGCATTTCTTTTTCTGATTTTATTTGTGGTCTGTGACCTAAATCCTGTCGCTTAAAGCAGTACCTGGCTGTAGGAATAGACGATTCTGCTAAAAGGTTGGGGGGAATGGTTGAGCACCGCTCTACCATGCCCACATCTATGGCTGAAGTGCCCTTGAGCAAGGCGCCCCTCACTGGTTGTCTGAAGCCGCTGTGGCAGGCTCCCCACAACTCTGGGTTAGTGTGTGCCTCTCCTCAGCATGTTCACTGTGTGCTGTGGGTATGTTGAGCTAAATGAAGAAATCAGATTTCCCTCACAGGATCTGAAAGACTAAAAAAAGACTAAAAGACTAAAAGAAAGGGTACCACCTAATATCTTTCTTTGCGTTTTCCCCTCAAACTTTTAAAATAACAGAGTGAAACATTAGAGGAAGCCCTTGCAGTTGATGAATAGCTAGCAGCCTGTTTTGGTGTTGAACATAGTTTAGCCTAAACTTAGTGCACTTTGAAATGCTAAAAACTAACACTAAGATTAGATGAGGGTAACTGCCTATTTCATGTCTAATGAATGATGGATAAATGGAGTTTTTTCACACTGGGTATTTTCCCTAGAAGTGGTAGGGTAAGCACAGGTGTTTTTGTTGTAGAATGTACTTCTTGGTCCAGTCCAACGTGTCCCTCCAAAATCAGGATGAATGGCCACCCTATCAATATACAGTATATACAGAGAGAGAGAGAGAGAGAGAGAGAGAGAGAGAGAGAGAGAGAGAGAGCTGTAAGCCATCAAAGTCATGGCTATTATACAGGTTTACATGTTACAAGCTCTCTGGTAGACTTTCTTTAATTTTCTCTGTACACACACACAGACACACACTATTCTGCAAAATGAATTTCCAACACAGTCTTGAATGGAGGTTCATGGCTTTGATGGGAACAAAAGACTTGGCAGGTTTAGGCTGGCTGGATAACTACGCCATCACCGGTGTCTTTGTTATTTTAGACAGCTGTCAATGGCCCTTGGGGTGACTCTGTCGGATCAAATAGGCTGACTGGAGCCCAGCCGGCTGCCTTGCTCCTGGGGATAACTCAAGTTATGAAATGTGAACCCTTCGAGGGCATAGGCGTTGAGCTGTGACTTTAACCCCTTGGGTAACGGCACATTATACATGATATGTCCAGGAAGCGATGGGATGAGTTCCCTGATGTTGTCCCAGAGGTGGAAGGTGTTATTTCCACCACAGGATCTTTATGTTCTGTATATAATTCTTCCCGGGTGGCTGGGATGCGTTGTATTATTTGATCATCTGTTTGGTGTGCTGAGTGAGAGTGAAAATGGCCCAGATGTTTTGTCAATGGCAGTGTTATTGTCATATGTAGAAAAGTCTCATAAACTTTAAAAGATGCAAAAGAACTGGTTGGTGCCAGAAAAAAATGACATTAACTAGGCCCCTTGTGATGTGATGCAAGCCTCTGGCTTTATTTTTCTACTGGCATCATACTTCTGACTTCATTTAGTCTTTTTTCTTGATGCCTTCAAAGTCGCCGAGGGAGACTGCTCATCTATCTGTCCTGGGCTGTTCCAGTCCCCTCCCTCAAGAGCAAGAAGCCTTGGATCAGCCCCAGGTGGGCGCCATATTCCTTTACAGCAGGGCCAGCCTTACCTCCCGCAGGCAGGCTCCCTGGCCTTGGGTTTTATGACTTTGTTTGCTTTTGTTGGAAGCTCTGACCACATTGAGGGAAAGAAAGAAAGAGAGAGAGAGAGAGAGAGAGAGAGAGAGAGAGAGAGAGAGAGAGA
>JAGFZM010000191.1:88840-120092 GCA_017657215.1 Limnothrissa miodon
AGAGAGAGAGAGAGAGAGAGAGAGAGAGAGAGAGAGAGAGAGAGAGACAGAACATCCCGTCTGTGTGGCAATCCGCAACCCTGAACTGCCTGGTGTCCACCCACTCTCTCTCTCTCTCTCTCTCTGTCTGTCTCTCTCTCTCAATCTCTCCCTGCACCCATCTTGCTCTGTGTATCCCTTGCTTTTCTTCCCTCAGGCCCATGTCTCTGAGGTCTGCTCTGTGTTGGTGTGTGGTCTCTTGCTCTGGCCGGTGAGAGGGACAGGCAGGCGTGTATGTTATGGTCACACTGCTGGGTTGGAACATAGCAGCCCTACAGAGCCTTGGGAAAACTCCCATGCAGGCCACATAGATCTACCAGGGCATCCCCTCCCTCTCTCTGGACAGGAAATTACAGACCCCCGATAAGGTATTGAACAGGGAGATTTCGGACTCCCTGTGGAGAATTTGAGAAAGGCTCACACACTGTCTTGCCATTGGCAGCACACAAGCATGCCTTTGTCCTGGTAGAGGAAGTTTGCAAATAGTGTGCTTGTGGCCCTTGTGTCTGTGTTGGCATGGAGAAACCGCTGTATATTGAGCCCCCCGCTCCCCTTACAATCTCTGGTCATTGTTCAGCTGCACTGTGTTGAAATGCACATGGAGTGTTTGGGGCCCTGGCTGGAGATCCAACAGCTTGCAAACGTGTTGGTGGAATGTAAACGGTCCTGCCATCAAGTTGTCCTTCACACGTTTCCCCATTTGTTCTCCATAACACCCAGGAAGCTAATGAGTCACTAGGGTCGAAGAAGTTTTGGACAATTTCCAAAACACACACATTCCCGATGCAGGACGGAAACCATAAAATGCTGATTGTGAACATGGTTACTGTGGAAAAAAAAGAATAATCTAAAATCCACATTATTATCCAGCAGCTCTGCACAACATCAAACATGCTGTCATGTCGACTTTCTTTATTTAAAATTAATTAGGAAAAGTTTCACTGTCACATTGAAAAAAAAACTCTGGCTTTTGTGGTCTCAGAAGTGGTTTCATGTAGCTCCACCTGGGCTGAGCCGGGCCAAGCCTGGCTGGTCCGGTCAGGGCTGGTGTTCGCGAGGCAGACCCAGAGCCTGTTCTGTTCTGTACGGTCTGGGTCACGCCATGTGGCTGGATGAGGGGATGACTGAAAGTTTCCTATAAACACAACCTGGACCTGGATGAGGGACACCAGGAGGGGCAGTCGGAGGCGGCTGGGAAGGGGTCATAGTTTCCAGGCCGGGCTCTGGTCTCTCTGCCAGTAACGGAGACGCCTCTTCTGCACACTGAAGCCATTCTTCAGTATCTTCACAGACAGGCACCAAAACCTATGGAAATGCACAAGACAGGAATATGCTAGATAATCTGACATGTTCAGACAGATGAAGTGTCTGAAATTATGCTTAACAACAGGGGCATATGTGTGGATAGTGCATTTACTATTTGAAAAATCAGGATCTGTAGCCTCCTGATGCAATGCCCCAGACTCCAAGCTCTTAAAACTCAACATATTTAAGTAGAATTGTTTCTTTCTAAGCCTTAAGACATTTGTAAAAGTTAGCTATGGAATTTTTCTTCTCTCCCCCACACACCTGTTGGCTTGCCACTATCCCACAATGTTTTCCCCAATTTCCAAGTGTTAATCAAAAACTGACAAGGTTGCCTGAAAAGCTGAAATACCCTGTAGACCTGGGCATCCATTTAATCAAGGATTCAGAATAGATATGTTCTGACATCGCTGGATGTCAGCCCTGTCAAGGCCCCCTTGTCCTCATTTGTCCTCAGAAAGCACAAGAGAGTGCCGCCCATGCAGGCATTCGGAACACTGCGGGCGAGTCATTGTCTCGTGTACAGTGCCGGGGAGGTCTTTGTCTTCCCCTGCTCAGCCCAAATAGACATGTCCTGGCAGAGACACACTTTTTCCACTCGAGACTCCATGCAGACAGCAGCTTGTTAGCTGAAGAATTCTGTGTGCAAACTCACACACCCCAAAGACGACAAAAGCTGTAAAAAGTTTTTTTTTAAAATGCATTTAATCAATGGATTCTATTGTTTGCTTTTATGGTTGTTTTGTTTAAATGTATTAGTTTATTGGGTTTTATGGGTTTACTGTGTTTTTTAATTAAATAGAGACGACTTAAGTTATTAGTACTTTGAACGTTAGGCTATTGTATTGAACTAAAGGGGTAAATCACCCTTTTTGTTTTGCTTTATGAGGGCTAAACTGACTTTTCAATTGTCTCTTCAAATGTGGTCATTGTCTAAAATTTGTAAAGGTATAATTTCACAGTGCCATTCAGTGAGGTTGAAATTTGCCCACACCAAATTTTGATTGTATACCGATACAGTGTACTAGAGTAAATGCATCTGCATCTGTCTCACTGTAACATATTTCTGTAAAACTGTTTTGTCACAGCAACACAAGATTGTGAGATGTACAGCTAAGTGAACCCACTTCATTAAATAAACGTAAGGCACAGCTCAAAAGTGCCATCTGCTGGAGGATCATTATGAGACAGGGATATCAAACCTCTGAAATCTACAGACCAACATCAGAAACTCATTTCTTTTGGTTTGTGGTGTCTCTGTAATGGTTTGCTCTGCATTTTAAAAACTCCACAGGTTCTCCACTCTCTTATATCAAGACAATTGCAGAGTTTTTTTTTTTTTTTTTTTTTTTTTTTAGCATGGAACAATGTGGAGAAATACTGCTAGAGCTCATAGTGCTGAATGTACTTTCTGTATTGCTAACAAACTTCCTTTTTCTTCCATTAAACAAAGTCCTGGTTCCTTTAGTCAACCACAACCACAGACAGAAGGTATCTCCATAATGTAGGCTACTATTGTCAAAACAAAGTGTGGAGCAGAGTTGACATTTGTGATGTGACAACTGAATATAAGTAGGTTATAAACTAATTGCCAAATATATGAAAACAACATTTTTGCCAAAAAACAAGAATTGTGACTGACAAGTATGCACATTTTGCATAATGAAGTTGTGTAAAACCTGGCCTTTCTGTGAACCCATTTGTTTGATCATTATCCCCTCTGAGCTTTCCTGAGCCGATTAGATTGTTTAACCACAACACAGTGAAACCAGTTATTCTGCATAAGATATTGTTACACAAAGCTCTAGCATAAACTTCCAGAATGTACAGATGCAAGAAGGCCACCAAATGAAATGATCACATTCTTCACTTCCGATCACAGGCTTACTCCATACACTGAGCAGTGCTAAAATATATTATGCTAATTGTCGTTTTCTTACAAATAAATGTAGTCGTCAATCATGATGGAATGTTTTAATGAAGGGGAATTGTGTGCACACATTAGGAACTGGGCATGAAATCACTCTAAACCATGTTCACAAAAATTGTCTTGACAGCCTTTGTGCTATTACAGCAAGTTTGGGAGTAGAGAACAGTCAGGCAGTAACAATGATCGATTCAGGCACCGTAAAGCAGATTCACATGCAGATCTAAAACACTAACTGGCCATCCTTCAGTGCACCTCGACTAGACACAGCTGTGAGGGAAGATGATGACTTACTATAAACAAAGTGGAAGCGACAGTTCGTCCTGTCTGCAAGCAAAGCTCACTCTGGATGCCATTCTGTTTACTTGGAAACTTTGACCATTCTTTCACCAAAGGCAAGTCAAAATGAATACATTTCATTTCTTAAAACAGTTTTTAATACATCATGACATCTATTTGCACATATGGTTAAGGGCTTGCGCAAATTAGTTCTATACCACACACCAGAAACTCCCTCACTGAAAAAATAGCAAGGCAAAAGGTGGTAAAGCTTTATTTAGACCAGTGACCATCTGATGTCACACAGACAAAAAGCAGTTCCTGGATAGACAGTTACAGGATTACTCTCTGGGTCTCAGCTCTGAGCAGAAGTATTCAAGGTAATGTATGTGAAGCATGTGTTCCTGTTTTCTTGTCAATTCCAGAGCAACAGAGCCAGACCAATGCAACTGGCCTAATGTTTAAGTCCACATGCACCATTAACATTATCAAAAATCACTGACATCTTCGGTTAAGGACAGAAAGGTTCAGGGACAAAGGACACGCTCATTTTTTGTGAAAGACCTCAAAGAATCACAGGTGCTTTCTGCTTTAACAGAAAAGCCTGATTAAGGGAGAACGGTGCTGATCATAGTATGTTGCTTTCATTTTGTTTTCCTTTACATCTCATAGGTCCTTACAAAGAGTTGCTGCTTGAGCACGGACATAGTCTTAGGTATTGTGCTTAATTGGCACGGCCGTTTCTTTTTCAATCACACAGTGACCAAGTTCATCTGTTCATTCAACGCACATTTCCAGAAGCCCGCCATGTGATGTGAACGCACGGCGACAGTGGTCAGAGTAGCAGTGTGGAAAGACGTGCCCTGCTCCCTTGCCAGCCAGGCCGAACGCCCCCAAGTGCGCCCGCTTTGTCTACATGAACTCGTCTGAGTCGTTTCCATCCTGCCAGAGGAGAAAAACAGTAGAGTAGAGAGCCAAGTCACGATCGGAACAGACAGATGACATCACCTCATTCCCACAACGCTTTTCAAAAGGCATGGAAAAATTACCTCATTTGTGGTCATGTTTTCACTCTTCATGAGTGACGAGTAACTCCTGCAGGAAGAATGACATAACCTGTTAAACCTGTTTGTTTTGTGTGCAGCAACAAGTAGAGAATTGCAGCTTTAATTAAATATTGTCAAATATTTTTGTTTACTTCAGGTCCTCCATCTCCTTCTTCCTCTTCATCTCATCTTTCTCCTTCTTCTTTTGCTCCTGAATCTGTGCCTTCTTCTCGTTTCGTTCCTCACGGTCACGTGACTCCTTCTCTGCTGCCAGGTCTGGGTATCGTTCATCTTTTGTCTTCTCTAGACGATTGATGATCTCATTAATCTTCTTCTCTACTGCTACAATCTTCACCTGTTTGACACATCCGATACAGCACTCTATTGGTAAGGCTGTACTCTATACTAATGACAGAAATTTTCATACTGATAGTATTACCTATATTACTGAGGAACAAATCAAGTAAGATCAATAAACAGATTTTTAAATTCATCTGAGATGTACAATGGTAACAAAACAAATAGTAATAAATACAAAAAGATAAACCAGCAACAAAACAAAGCCATGCAATGGAAAAATAACTTGCATCTTTTTGCCGGAAGAAGCCAATCTGACCAACATCCATGTCTCCTGTTTTCTTGAGGTTGCCCCATGGGGTATATACAACATTAATGTTATTCATCTTGCAGCCTGTGGAACCAAAAACATTAACTTGGCTATTAGTCCAGTAAAAAAAAATGTATGGATTATGGATTTCAGTAACTGTAGGCTTTCTGTGTTTACCTTGAATGCTGTTATTTTTAACAAGCTGTGCACAATCCACCAATACCTCTTTGGGTATGTCATCAATGGTTTTACCCTTGGAAGGCACATATCACAAATTAATATAGGCTATTAATAGCATCTCCTGATGCTAAAATAAATCAGTCTAGAAAAAGACTGATTTCACCAACCTTTGGCATTCTGAGATACACATGGGCAGAGGACAGTTTGTCCACATGAAACCTGTTTAAGACAATGATAACAAAATATGTTAGATTAACAATAGCAAAATATGTAACAAGGTTAAATATCCAACAATGCCATTGCACCTCTATGTGCCACCTGGTCGGCCTCATGTAAAAGGATGCCTATGCACATTTTGTAACATGACTTTCACATACACTGCTTTACTTACCAAATATCTTCAGGCCATCCATACTTTATTAGGTCTTCATCTGGACATAGGGCAAAATAAATGCATTTTTAAATGCATTCTACCATTTTTATTAATTAATGCAAGATCACGTCTACTTACTCTCGTATTTATCTTTTCCCATGTAGATGGTGTAGGGTGGAGTCACAACTGTCACAAACAGATAATAACGTTACCAGTCAGCAAATTGCTATCTATGAATCATTGTGTTTATTGCAGCTACTTGTTTCAGTACAATGCTAATGACCTCGAGCACGGTTTCCAAGTATAGGTAGTGACATTTAAATTAACGTTAAGTGAAGCTTAGTTGACAAGGCAAGGTTGACAACCCTTCATAAAGGCTGTTTCCAACACAGCCCAAAGGCACAGTAGCATATATCAAAATTAAGAACCAGCTTTTGTAAGGATAGAACTCTATTGATTTAAAGTATACAACTGACTCTATGCAAGACAGGCTCCCTTTTGGCAAACGTTAACTGTGCCATCTGGTTAATTATAACGTTAACATTGGGGTTAACGCTAGCTCATGAAAGCAACTCACCAGCGCTTGTAAAGTAAAACACCATCTTGAATAACACAATTAAGTCGGAAAATTGCAGTATCTACGCGCAATATTTAAGTTGTAATGATATCTGTTGCGTTTTAAAACAGATATAACTAAAGTTACAACGTTTAACAAATTTAAAGTGGTGGCGAACTCAATGTAGCAGCGCATGAACTGACATAGGAAGTGACGTTAAAGGAAGAAGTCAACTTTTCGTGCTTCAGTAGTCGGCATTAAGGAACAAGAAACCTCTTAGCCTATCGACAACTTTACTCAATAAAAGCAGTATGGGTGTATCATTTATAAAGAATTTGTATTACAGAATATTAGACATAATATTTCGTCATCATCAAAATTGCTATAATATGGCATTGTTAGGCATTGTCATACAAAATCATAAGTGGACACAAAAATATTTGGAGCTGTGCACAAAAATAAATAACAAAATAAACTTTGAATCTTATAAATTTTACATTCTTAGCTACAGTCGAAATAAATGATAGTGCATTAAACACATTTTAATGGAATGTATTTGCTTTTATTTTGAATTGCCCCGCTCTATTAATATCCTTTCAATGTATTGTTGTTTCTGTTCTCATTCAAGCACAATCACGCTTTGGCGCGCGCTAGAGCGCGCTATTCAAAACAGGCAGGAAGCCGCGTTTAGTCGGGCAAGTGTAGTTGTTTTGAGCGGGTTAATTGTGTTTAACTGGATGTGGCTGTCTGAATTTATTTGTCGTCTTTCTACTTAAAAGGCAAGTATTTTTTCCAGTGTTATTTTAAATCTGGAGCATTACTTAATGATCAGAAGATGTTTTGTGTTGAAGCTGTTTTGTTTTATGCTGTTCAGTCATCCATTTAGCATGTCCAGGAAACTAAGTTTGCTAACACAGTTACAACTTGACAAACTACCGGCGAAACATTAAATCGACATATGTTTTCCCTCGAATTGCTTGGTTTGATCATCTCAGACTCACACGTAAAATGGTACAGAATTCCAGTCTCTTTTTTAATTCGCCTGGTGACTTGCTTTTGGAGGCAACTAACGTTACGTAACGAGGAGTTATTTGGTTCGCGCGAAAAAATACCGATGTAACATAACTTAATTCGTTTTTCAAAAGCCGCAAAAAACGTATTGCCTTTATTGCCGTGTTCATGTGGTGGCTGGCACCAGCTGTTATAGAATTGATGTTTCATGTCTTCGCTCTTTGGTTCAGCCTAGCAGTAACGTTAACGCTAATGTTAGTAAAGTTAGCTTTCTAGCTTGCTTAACATAACGCCGCGACGCACTGCATTTCTGGTAATATTCAAAACCCCGATGTTCATGTCAAGATGTTAATGTGTACATGCTCACATCCTCAGAATTCATTAAAAGTGGTCCTGAAGATGTTACCCAACCTTTCTTCAAGAAAGAGGAAGCAGTGCTCTCCTGGCCTTCAAGGGTAAGTGTTGATGTCCTGATTGCAATGTTCCCTGCCTTGATGACACTAAACGTTTTTTTTTATTCGAATATAGAACATGTCTGTTATTTCATACTTCAAAAGTTGCATGATGCTTCAGTATTCATGGGTTTGTTATTTTGCAGAAGACAAACCCAGTAATGAAATATTGTATTAAGACTATGAAATGTGAACAGAATGTGTAACGTTATATTGAGTGAAACATTTTGATACCTTTTTAGAAACCCTGCAAAGAGGCAGCTCATCACTGAATATAGCTCACCTAGAAGAGCTTCCCCTCGCACCACCCAATCTACTATGCAAAACATGCACAGCAGCTGCCTGGAGAAAGAGAACTGTTCTCCCTTAAAATCTCCAAGAATGATGCAGTGCACCTCTGGCCCAATGCCTCTTACACCCAAAAAAGGCACTCGGAACTCTTTGCTTGATAAACTCCCCAGAAAACAAAAATCTCCACAAAAGAGGACCCCTCAGAAGCCCACTGTGGCAGGTTCCTTCTACAGCAAACAGAAGTCCTTGTATCTCACCCCGTTGGAGAGGAAGCTGCTCAACGAAACTAAATCCCCACCGCCCAAATCCGTAGAGGAGAAGCCCAACCCTCCGGCCTCAGCAGGAAAACCCAAAGGCAAGAGAGGCCGACCTACCAAAAAGATAACTGCATCCAAAGTGCAGAAACCTAGCATCAAGGGTTACCTCACTGCAAAGGTCAGTGTGAATAAAGGAACTCCCACCAAAACTTCACAGAAACTTCCCATGATCACCTTTGGTAGCCTGAAGAACAAAACCAAACCCAAGATATTTGTAGGTGCTGCTTTCTTTGCCTCGGGCAAAAAGCCCACTGGCAAATACAAAATGGCTGTGCCATGGAAGGCTAAACAGACCGCAGGTCAAGAGAAAAGCAAAGCTGAGACCTCTGGTAAAGTGGAGAATACTGAAAAGGAGAGGGAACATAATGGCTACTCCCCAATTCGCAAGGCAGTCTTTGTGAGAAAGCAGCCACAAAGGGAGGTCCCTAGGTTACCAGCGGAGCTCTCCAACATCGAGAAGCCAAAGGAAACGAGCCTGCACCTTTTACTAAGCCCTGATGTGGGGTCCCACCATAGCCTCCTGAAGAAATATGGTATCATGAAAGATGTACGTGTCATCCTGAGGAGATCTGTGTCCCCTAGTAACTCTGTTTCTTCACTGGGCTTTATTGGCACACAGGTAAGTATCCTCTCTTATGCTGGTCAGCTTGCTGTGCATCAAGTGAATTAGCTGATACTGTCAAGCTGTGTGTTAGTTAATGCATTATTGTTTTATTTCAGGAGTCAGATAATGAAATGGGCTCTGGCACTGTGTTTGACCTCAGTGACCTCAATCATTCAGAAGATGATGTCAGTCTTAATGAAGGTAAGAGTGGGTTTATCGGTTTTCATCCGTTTCCAGGATAATTGTACACAGCATTTTAGCAAACAGAATGTGGCAATGAAATTGGGCTTGTGTGTGTTTTAATTAATTTAATTAATTTTAATTAATTTGTTTTGTTATTAGAGTCTGCTGCGGTATACCCCATTTTTGGCTCAAAAAGGTAATCAGAATTTATTTATTCTTTTCTATTTCAGTCAATGTACTCTACTGTCTTGCTAATACTGTTGAGCACTAGTACCGCCTAGTGTATTCAGTATAGGTAACCGGACTTCTTCCTCCAGATCCCAGAGGAAGACAGGTCTGTCCTCCCCCAGGATGAGCAGCACTCCGTCAGGCCTCTCCAGCAGCCTAACGCCCACAGCCAAGGACCGCAGCAGTGCCCGCATCAGGCGGGAAGGGAAGAAGAGTAACGATGATCAGCTCATTATTGTGAGTACACAAAACCCACAGACTCTCTTTCTGCATTGGTCTGTAACTATTTTTGCTTTCTGTGTGCACAGTTCATGTGCTGATCATCTAACTGTGTACATTTTGACCATTTGACCAACAGCCAGTTTTTCAGGAAAAGCACAGGTGTTGCTTTTAATGGCAAAGATTCTGTTTCAGTGTAGCAGAAGTAGATCCTTGTTGGACGTCATTAGTGACCTACACTGCTGTTCACGTTCACGTTAACCCCACTTTGCTTAACAGATCGCACTCTTCCAGCATCTTTTCAGTTGTTCTGCGTCACACAAATGTTCTTGATGTTATGATGGGACAATATTTTTTCCCCCTCCATTTGATATGCTGATGTAAACATTCTCTATCAAATATTTGTTGATGTAAACACTAAAAATATTCTAGAATATGAAAACTGATTTTTGTGAAACTGATGGCAAATGTTTATTGGATGCCTCCTAAAGCAACCTCTTGACGTTTTGGCCCCTGGCTCTGGTGTTCTGTTTTAGGACGCAGGTCAGAAGCAGTTTGGGGCGACCACCTGTGGCTCGTGTGGGATGCTGTACAGCGCAGACAGCCCAGAGGACAAGCTGCAGCACAGCCAGTTCCATCAGCGATTCCTCGATGCCATCAAGTTTGTGGTGGGTAACTCAGCCCACCAGATACAGATGTTTTCATTCATTAGTAAAACTGCAGCTACATAGCTCCTTTGTTCTGATGGAGCTGCTTTATCCATACAGGTAGTGGCTGTGCAGTTAACATAAACCCTCATATTTAATATAAAATGTTGACAACTGTTCTCACTTCCAGGGCTGGAAAAAAGAACGAGTGGTCGGTGAATTCTGGGATGGTAAAATCCTTCTTGTCCTCCCTGAGGATCCAAAGTATGCAACAAGGAAGGTATGTGACATTTGGTCTGATGAGTTTATGCCACATGTTGTGTACATCCATGTTCATGTTGTCTATGATCATTTTATAGTTTTTGTATCCACCAATTCACATTTATAGGCTTAGCAATAGCAAGTACTGAAATGGCACACCACCTCTTAGTGGAAAGACAATATGTGCTAGCTGCTGTCTTGGTTTGTATTGTATTTAATACTAAAAGAAAGTATTCAGTATTAATACTAATTGTGCTGCATGTATAACAGTGCAATTAAAAAAAAAAAAAAAATTAAGGTAAGATTTTAAATTGCCTGTGAAAAGCCAAATCTTTTGTGTGTGTGTGTGTGTGTGTCAGGCTGAGGATGTGCGTAAGGTGGCAGACAGTGAGCTGGGCTTCCAGCAGATAAGCCTGAGCAGCCCCAGCTCAGCCAAAACCTACCTGTTTGTCAACAGCGATAAGATGGTGGTGGGGTGTGTCGTGGCAGAACACATTCGCAAGGTAAGACGTGTGCAACGTCACGTGCCAATTGCCACATGAAGTCCAACTTTTCTTCCCCTTATATTTCCTTAATTCAATTTTACATTTTAGATCTTTTAATATCTCTAATGTAAACATTTCAAAATCTGCTTTGTGGTTGTTTAATTTCCAATCCCCCGGCAGGCATTCCGTGTGCTGGAGCAGCAGCAGCAGAAAGTGGTTGATCAGGATGACATCCTGGAGCGCCACCGGGCATGGTGCTGCTCCACAGTGCCCGAGCGTGCCATCTGTGGAATCAGCCGCATCTGGGTCTTCAGTCTGGCGAGGAGGAAGGGCATTGCCACACGCATGTTGGACACAGTCAGGTACACATACACCTTCATTGCCACTGTATTTGGATTTCCATAGACGGGTTGAATAGAAAGCCCGAGTAGTATGCACTTTGACTCTGAGGCAGTGCCATAAAAGGCAGACCCAAATCATGATGTATGGAATGTTGTCCTATATGCACAGCTTGGCCACAGCTGGAACGAGTCTCAAAGTTCACTTACCCATTACCTCCCAGAACTTAGTGATATTCTGAAGCATTTCTATTCATAGTGTTGATGCTCTAGATCACCAAGTAATGCTGGAATGATTCAAATGTTTGCTAATTGGTACAATGGACCAATTTGCAAACAGACAGCTAAAGCTAACTAAATGGGACAAGGTATTTTATAAAGTTATGATTCTTTCTTGAATTCTATTGTCTGTTCATTTTTAGAAATTCTTTCATGTATGGAAGCCATCTAACCAAGGAGGAGATTGCTTTTTCTGACCCCACACCAGATGGCAAACTCTTCGCCACTAAGTACTGTGGAACCCCAACTTTCCTGGTGTATAATTTCATTGGCTGATAACTTGCATTTATGTATGTTTTAGTTTGTAAAGATTTGTTTTAACCTTTTTGGAGTTGCATTCATGTAAAATTGTATTGTTAGTTGATGCAAACACATTTCATGTTTTTATTCAAATTAATCATTGTTCAAAAAGTAATATTTGTATGGTTCAAAAGAAGTTGCATCTTAGCTGCCTGTAGAGCTCAGAGTAAATGATGTGGAGTGATCAGATTGCTTTATTATTCCTTGTTAGTCCAGTAGGCTGACAATGCTGTCTTATGATAGTTTCTGTTTGCTGTGACTTCTTAAGCAGACAAACCTTATGTGAAGAGAGCCAAGGGGCTAATGTCGGTATTTTAAAAATGTTAAGTGCTTCTGGTAAAATGTAGAGATTAGTATCAGTCACATTATTTAATTTAAAGGTCCAGTTATTGGGATTTTTCTTGGATACTTTACAGTTGTATATTATGCTTGTTGTATAAAATGTAAATAAAAAAATGCATGCACATTGTTTGATTACCCTAAAGAGCACAAAACTGAGCATTCTTTGAAGCAAATTTGAAATGCAATTGCAATTAGAAGTTGCTAAAAAAGGATTCCTACTTGTTCTGAAACATACTAAAAACAAGGCAAAGTGATTTACCTTGTGCACTCTTAGATTCCTATCTAATGTGAATAAGAGTTGGAGACACATTGGAGATTGTTACAACAAGGAAATCTCTCATTTCCATATAACGGGCATTAACAGTTGGAACAGTTAATAGAACAGATGAAACACTAATGCAAGGTTTGTTTTATTCTCCATGATCTGCATGTATACACTTTTAAAAGAAGACATTTATAAAACATACAAAAGGTGACTAGACAACATAATAATACGACAGTATGACAAGACAATCAAAAATTTAAATCTCCAGTTTGGCCCTTATCAGCAGTGTAATTTATAGCAAATGATGTAGAACCTCCTGGGTTGTGCTCAGAACAGCGTCATTGTTAATCTATAACTATGACCTCGCTATTTGATTCTGTGGCCTGTGTGTTAGACTCAAGGACCTGGACGATGTGTGCAGCGGATGGACGTTTACGAGGGTCCTCCTCCGTGCACAGGCAAAAGAGCTCCACCATGCGCTGATAAGCTCCACCAAGCGTCTCAGTGTCCAGGGGTGGCCGGGTGCCTAGCCGCTCGTAGTAGGCATCCTCGTCAAAGGACTCTTCAAAAGACTCGTCTAGGCAGAAGAGGAGACAAAATGTCCATAGGGGAAACTCGTGTTTGAATAAGTTTGTCCAAAGGGTAAGCGTTTTTAATGTTCCAATATCAAAAGAGAAGTCTGTGACTGCTATACAATGTATAATGACACACACTGATACTGCACACAGACTGCAATGAAATCTTCCCTGTTATCATAAAGCAGAGGCATTATGGCTCTTCAACACACACATCACATTAATCTGCTCACTCCAGTCAGTCCTGCAGTCAAAATTAAGGCATTTAGAGATAATTTGATTTGCACCTTCATCTTCGTCCTCCTCATCTTCCTCATCTAGCATCTGGAGATGAGGCATGGAGAGCGTCATCATCTCCCACAGTGTCAGGCCGTAGGCAAAGATGTCCGACTTGTCCATTATGACCTCGTCCTCAAGCGCCTCCTTGGGCTTCCATGGCTCTGTGCCAATGTAGTGAGCTTTTGGGTCGCTCACTGACCAGAAGAAGGGAGAAAGCAGTAAATAAAATGGCCTCTGACAGACATCAATCAATCATTGGAAGTTAGGTCCACACCAAATAATGATAAAAATAAAATCTCTTTACCCTCCATGTTCTCATCTAATCTGAGGGACACCCCCACATCACAGATCTTGATGGTATCAAAGTTGCCCCTGATGACTACATTACAGGACTTCATGTCACCGTGCAGCAGTTTCCTCTCATTGTGAAGGTACTGAAGGATTACACGCAACACATTAAAAGAAATTCAGAGAGAGCACCTAGGGATTTCAAACAACCGGGTTATGGATTCATTCACACCAGATGTTTCCTTCAACAAACAAGCAATAAACAAATGGGCCACACATTAGCAAGAAGACTAATCAAACAATGTAAACAAAAGAGAAATACAGTCATCTTATATCTGTTAGCTATTATAGCAAAGCATGACTATAAGTACATTGAGGTCAATGCATAGCACATCCCCACACACATCTTAGTTCTTAGTTTCTAAGAACACAAGTCCTGCTTTACCCGAAGTCCACGGGCCACATGCAGAGCTACTTTCTCAATGACTGGAGCGGGGAAAGCCTTCAGTCCTTCCTCCCTCCTCTTCTCAATGAGATCATTAAGAGACTGCTCTCCACCATACTCCATGGCAAGACATTTAGAGCCATCTTTTGCCGTTGTGAATGCACGGAAACCTGTTAACGGGTCATAGAAGCAATGGACCAAAATGGAACAGTAGCACAATGGCAAATGCAAAATATTGTCCAATGTTGTACAAGAGGGTGCCCTGCAAATTGGCACCTGCTGTTACCAACTATATTTGGGTGTTGTATGTCTTTTAGAATGGTAGCCTCGTCATTCAGACGTTTCTGGTATAAATTCTGGTGTGACTTCGCGCATTTGCTGTTGATCTTTTTAATGGCCCATGGAGATTGCGTCTGTTTCCCCATTCTGAAAAAAAAAATAACACCACAACACAGAGTTTGGTTTCAAAACTTACACTTTAAAATCTTCAAGAAACTTCTAATGGCGGAGTATATCAGCCAACTTTAAGACTGTACCTTTCCATTAGATAAACACTGACCCCTGTTCCACATCCCAACTTCTTCATAAAGGGAGACGCTGGAATCATGATGGGGGTTCCAGTTGCTGTACAAGTGGAGTAAATGGATGCATTAGGTAAATTGATTTTATATGGACAATACGACCTTCTAATCTATTACAATGACTAGAATGACGAAGCTAATGTTAAATGTTACTCTTACGAGGGCTTTTCACATTCCTTCTTTTGGGAGTCTTAAAAGCATTTGGAGTATTCTCTGCCATCTGTCAATAGACAAAAGGAAAACAGTTGAATCACGTAGCTAACGATACTCGCTCTTTGACAGTAACGTTATGACATTTTTATGTACGGTTTATGTCTACAGATTTACTATGGACAGCTGCCTCTTCAGAAATACGATAAAAAATACTTTTTGGCAATGTACGTATTCACAAACCCTACCTTCGTCGCGTTGTTCTGCTCAGTTGAAGAGGGAGACCGCGCCTATGATTCAAAAACCCACAGCAAATCGTGACGTCATCTTGTACAGGCAGCACAAGTGGACAAACTTTCCAAACGAGTTTAGTTAGAAAAAAGCAGAACTGAATTGGTCAGGTCAGAACTTACCTAAATTCTATTTCATAACCATCTTGCGGGTTGTATGCTGTATCTTGCCTAGTAAAATAGGGACGACTAAATAGTGTAAACTACTGTGGAAAGTGCATTCTTTAGTTTGTAATTAGAAAAAAAAAACATTATGTCATAAAGTGGGCATTATTATTATTATTACTATTAGCCTGTCGTCTGTAATGGCCAATGGTCCGAGGAAATTTACAGGCCTAAGGACGTTTTAATCGTTTGACCTTTGTAGGCTAATTTATTGCCTTGATCGAACCTGCTACAGCCTGTACAGCCTGAGTCACTTGGAAAGAGTAGGCTGGGCGACAGGACTTTACCCTGGAACCTGGGTGTCCTAAATTTTGTTGTCAACCGATTAAGGAGCCATACCATTCTGGCAATGGCTAAAATTGTTGGTGCCATCAAAACTCTCTTAAATTCCAGACACATTCGCAATTTGGTCAGTGCTATAGGAGAGGCCACTGAAAGCAACGAGGAGTAATCAAATTAAAACATACTGGACTGGAAATTCCATTTTGACAACTAGACTACCAAGGAGTTATAAAACTTAAAAGTACCCTGATGTGCACAATAAATATTTTGGGCAATCCTTATCAACTTTAAGACACAATTTAAAATTGTCACAACAGTCATAATGTTTAATATTGCTAGTACAAACATTTGAATCTTACACCGTTAGGCCAACGCTTTGAAGTATGTAAGCAACATTTAGCTCTCTGGCCACTAGGGGGAGGCCTCTCTATACGGTAGGGCTACCAAAGAGCACTTTATTCATCCAGCAAATATACCCTACCTAACCTCCACCTACAGAACAGCTTTATGCAAATGCCATCTGTTAACTGCTTTGATATGCAGAAGGAAAGCTAATCTAGCAACCCCTTTATCCAGGCATTCAATTTCATTTGATTTTTATCCTATTTCCAATTCCTACAACACTCATTTATTTTTATAGAGAGGCTTTGTGGTAAAAAAAAAAAAAAAAAAAAAAAACACATATTGAGCATATTTCCTCAAATCCTCTTAAGCAAAATATGTAAATCACTCCCATGCTCTTGCTGATTCTAAAGTAGTAGAGGGGAGGATGGGCAATTGCACAGCCATGATTAGTTTGAAATGACTGTACTAGAGAGAGGAGAAAACTACCAAAATTGGTATGATCTGTATACCATACACCTGTCGCTCCTAGAAATATTATCCATAAATCATTTCTCAAAAGCATCTTTTAACCCTGCCCCCCTTTACATGCACTCGCAGGCTGAGATAGATGACCAAGAGTCCATTTAAACCATATTGCTTATTTTGCAAAAATTACAGTGAGGGTAAGGTGTGTGTATTGGAGGAGGAGGGAGGATGATATTAAGCTCCAAGCTCTAAGACGATACATCAATTTTAACCAATAGCTTTCATGCATGAATGGCTCCTCAAGATTCCCGTTAATGGTCCAGGAACAGCCGCAGCTTGTTAATCTCCTCTTCTAGTGGTCGCTCTGGGCTGAGCCGCTCTGTTCTCAGCCAGATCCAGTGAGTGATACGCAAGCCCGGTCAAAATCTATCAGCAGGGTCCTGATCGGCTAAAATGCTTTCATTACGGAGAGCTGGGCTTTATGACTGGCCAATGATCTTATCACAGATTCATGACCCGCGCCTGTCTCTTTCTCTTGATCCTGCCTAAAGGAAATCCATTGCTTTAGTGGCAGACCCTAATAGCTCACAACAGGGCAATGGCCAGAATGCTCAATGCTTTAATGTTGTTGAAGGATATATTGGCTGTAGAATTTGATGAAATGGCCAGTGAACCTGAACTGGGTTTTTGTAATGGACAAAGTGGAGTTTTTTTTTCACTGGTAAAGTTGTGAAGGTACAGTATATGTATAGTACAGCAGTATAATACAGTACTAACGTACAGTACTATTACCACTATTGTATACTGCAGAGTTTTGTATTTTTATATAGAGCTATCCCAATTTTGTAGAATAACTTATGATGAAACTTAATTTTACTGACCGACTCTAAGCAAAAACACAACGGAGAAAAACACAACCTTGCCATAGCTTGACAGACAAGCAAGTGCAAGGTACATGATAAAGTGTGAGACCAAACCTACTAAAACAAAAAGTCATCTCCTATTAGCACAAAACTCCCACTGGCTGCCATGGCTACATCTCCATCAGTGAACCAGAGCAAACAAGTGCCCTGCCACACAGACTCAACTGTAAGCAAACCTGGCAGATAATACTGCTCTCTCCCTCTTTGTGTTCTCTCTACTCACGAGGCATCAACTTTTTCATGGCTTTGGCACACAAAGACCCAGGGCCCTATTGTGTCGTGGGTGAAGAGTGGCTTATGAATCGGCTCCAGGGGCCGGAGCAAAAGGCGGTCATACATTACCAGAGAGAGAGAGAGAGAGAGAGAGAGAGAGAGAGAGAGAACAGAAGGGGCAGCCAGCCAGCTAGAGGTGAATCATGCATGTTGGTGGAAAGTTTTACAGAACATGACAGGAGTGTGGAAGCCAGGAACACATGAACACAGCTGGAGACGACAAGGGACACCACGAGCACAGCAGAGGAACAATAGGGGCTGCATCAAAGCATATCACCACAGGAGCACGGGCACACACCATACATTTATAAAATGTGAAACATTCTTCTTAGAGTAAATAATCAACAAATGAAGAAATCAGGAATAAGAATGTCAGTTCTGAACTGTTCAAATTATATTCAACAAAGCTTACTCAACCCCCCCCCCCTCCCCACACACACACACATTTTCTGATTATGACTAAATCCTGAAAAATCTGCTCTTTTCTTGCCTGTCAAACTTAATTGAGTAGACATTTCAACCTTGACCCTATTAAACTTGCTCCTGATAACGTGTAATCTGAATGCTGATTATGACGTTGGTTTTAGTCCATAGTCTCAGCTAATCTGTTGAGTGGGCAGTGATAACCATCAGTTAATTTGTGGAGGGAAGACTCCAAAACAATCAGCGGGGAGTAGGGGAGACCAATATCAAGTGAATTGAGGTAAGACAAGCAGCGGGTATGGGTGTGGTGCCGAGATGAAGCCAAGTTGTCTTGATTTCTTTGCTAACCTGTTGGAGAGCATTCCTACCCATCCTCCTTGCATTTGGTCTGGCTGTCCCTATTCCTCCAGCTGCATGCTGGGTATATAAAAGTCACTTTGGGATGGATTCTCCCCAGCAGCAGAAGTTGCTGACTAGGCCTTCGGCAGGGTGGATGGATAAATCACTCTTCTTTTTCTCCCTGCACGTTCATGAGAAGGACACGTCCTTTAGTACGCCTGTGCTCTCATAAGTGTGTGTGTATGTATGTATGTATGTATGTGTGTGTGTGTGTGTGTTGAAGACAACCTGGAGGTGATTTCAACAGTTGGAAATACAATTTTAATTGCAAAAACATCCCTTTACATAAAGCATCTACAGTCACTGTACATTTGCCATAACAAGATGGACATCCAGAAGCAACAGAAACGTTGCAGGGGTCTAAAAGACCTCCTGAAGATAAAGGAAGATTCACTCTTCATACACGTATGTATACTGAGGCTATATATACTGAATTGAGGTAATGTGGGTGCCCAGCCATAAAATGCTTTGGGATAACAAAATGACCAAATGTCTTTTTGCTTACAGGAAAATTGCTCATGTCAACCTGTTATTCTTCGGTTAAGTGAACACTTATCAGCAAACATCCACGGTAATTCAGAAGCATTTCTCAATGGCAAGACAACACGGCAAAAATAAATTACCAGGTCACTTATGGTTATTCATGTTCTATTAAAAATGAAGCCAGCATTAGTGAGTAATGGTTTCTCATTTGAAACTCATTTGAATTTACTTTGCATTAGACATGCAAATGTAAAATACTGTTGCTCCTTGATCTTACCGAATGTCTCATTTTGAGATTTGCACAAATCTGAACAGGCATTTACATCACGTGCAAGACAAAATAAGAAAACAAATAGTAAAAAATGACAACAGATGTAGTTCTGTTATTAATGTAATGTAACACAGCCAAATGACATTCTTATATTTACAGTAACTGCAAGATGTTTAAAAAAGGCATTTTAAAATAATGGGGGAGCAAGAGACGTCCCTTACTCTTACTTTGATGTCTGGTTGGTTTGCCATTCCCTGCACAGTGTTGCCTCTACTGAAAACTCAGTATAAAACATTTCAATGCATTAACCCTTTGCATTTAGAAATACTTGATTTAATCCCTCCTAATTGTACAAACCCTTCCAACAGATTTCTTAAAAAATACTTTTTTTAAGAGAAGAAAAAAACAAAAGGCAGGAAAAAAACATCTTTCAGTGTTCATATCAAGGCTCATTCAGTAACACAGACTGACACAACATGCATCCTTTTACTACAAATAAAAAACACATTCCGTGTCAAGGGCTCTGCACCTCCATATTGTCAATTAAGGTGTCCTTCTTAAAGAAGTTGAGCGTGCGGACCGATCTCCATACCCCCAGGTAACGGTCACTCAGAGACTGGGACTGGGCCACTGGCTCGCCCCCCTCATTGAAGTAGGACTCCCTCTGCATCTCAACAGACTCCTGGTTGGTGTGCTCCAGGGCAGAAAATGGGGCCTGCTCACTCCCGTCAATCGCCCCCGTTTCCAGGGTCCCGTTGGCAAAGTTTTCCCCTGCCTCAGTGTCCCCATTGGGCTTGGCCGTCTCAGTGTATGGCTGACCGGGCAGCTCCTCTTGCCTGGCAGCTTCGTCCATGTCCTGGTAGTTGAGCTTTTTCTTAGTCTCGCAGTACTTGACAATGCAATAGGTGATGGACCCCACAGTGTTGACCACCACGCCGGCGATGAAGAGGTTGGTGGGCTCAACGTCGCTGAATGCCACCATGCCCACTGTGATGGTGGCGATGCTCTTCACCACGCCTACGAAGCTGGTGGTGACAGCCGAGTTGATGTAGGTGCAGTGGAGCGTGGTGAAGTTCATGGCACAGCCGATGAGGATGCAGGTGATGAAGATGCCCGTGATGGACGGGTTCTTCCAGCCCGAGTAGCTCCACATGTCCACGGCATCCATGCTGACCACAGCACACACCAGCAGCACGGGCGAGGCTACGATGGCGATGGTGTACTGAGCCGTGAGAGGGCCGTGGTCGCTGTCAGCACTGGCCTTCTGGATGAGGACCAGGTAGGAGGCGTGGATGATCACGGCCAGCACGCCTGTCACATAGCCAAAGGGGTCGCCGGTGAGGTCACCAGCACCTGAGGTAGGTGAGGAAGATGAGGGGGGTAAGTGAATTTGGGGGGGATAACAAATGAGCAATGTGTTAATTAGAGCTGGATGAGAGCCAAGTGAAACCTTACATCAAGAAGAGCTACAAGGTGTTTATCACAATCATTTGAGTGGCTATTCCCACAATGGATAATATCAAACAGTAGTCTGAGATGCAGACACTGATGCTGACGCAGGTCAGAATTATAACACACAGCGGTATATGACTAAGATAACAACATAAAGGATTAAAAAATAACTTTCACTACTAATACAGATTCAGTAGTTAAGTGAATTAGTTCAGAATTAAATGCCACCCTCAAATTACCTGCCAAGGCTGCTCCTGTCGTGGTAATCAACACTGCCGTTATTACTCCGACCGAGGGAATTCCGTTCTTTAAAATGCACACGCCGATTAGGAGCGTTACCAAAGGGAGACATCGTTTGAAAACCACATACATCGGCAAACTAAGTCCTTTGAGAGACCATAGAGTGAGAGTTGACTGTAGAGTAGCCAGAATACAAACGCTGGAGAAAACTTTTGCTAACTGTAGACTGAACGGAGGTATATCTACTTTCCCCAGTCTTCTCAGAATCTCCAGAGTGAGCGCCGCAGTGCTACTCGTCAGGAACTGGATCAGGGTAAGGTAATTGAAGTGATACGTGGTGATGAGAAATTTCAACAAAATATTCAAAGATCCCGAGAAAAAGCCGTGCGCTACAGCCACCGAGATGCCAAGCAAACGACCTTTGCACACATCCATGCTTTCTGAGGGTTTCCTTCCAATGCAAGTTCGGGAAAGCCACGAATGACGGCAAGAATATCCGCACGCTTTTCCTGAACGCTGTACAGCCCTCTGTCGCTGTGCGTACTGTCTTGAATGCCAGAGTTATTAATGTCCAACAAAATAAATAAATAATCTGGTACAACAGAACCTTTCAGTGTAGAGAGGTAAATCCGCGCTTGCACGCATTACGGTACCCAAATACCTAAAAGTAAGAGACGCATTGATATGTTTGTGCACCTCACCTCTCCCAGTTAACTGGAAAGTCCAACCCGTCCTATTCAGGGGGTCCCACGTGCTGTGATCATCAGCATATACGACAATATGGTGTTCAACACACACACACACACACGTTGATGTCCAATCCTGCGTAATTCACGGTGAAACAGACTTGCTCTGGAGTTGCTGATATGAATGCGACATTCGCCGCTGTCTTCCACGCCGTCAGCTAATTGAATTGGAAAGCCGCGCTGGGTACCCACTTACTTTGATGGACTTCGCAAGTTTTTTACGGTTTATTTTTTTTTACAGCAAACCCATTCGACCGATTGCGACGGTGGAATTGTGTACATTTTTGAATGGAAGAATCGGAGGGTTTCGCCTGGAGTCACTTCAGCCAAAAAGTCACTTCAAGCGCAGTAAAGGGCGCGCATGCATTGGCCCTTTAATGCATATGTAGGTGGCGGATAATCCCCAGAAAATGTATTATATGATACAAGTTTTTTTGTTCTGACATACATTTCGGGTTTCCAGTTGATGGGGACAAACAAGATAATTCAATGTTTTCACCATGTTTTGATAAAAACAATCATTTATTCACTCATGCTCAAACTCCAATCACAAATAAATTAACTGACAACACAAATAACAACACAAATAACAAAGTTTACTAGTCCAAAATGTTTGTTGTTAATGCAATTCTTATTAGTATTCTTGAATTTACATTCAGTAACAAATGGTGTAAGTCAAATAATAAATGACAACAGCTTGGTCAATGACATAATTTTCAGGGTAATTTACAAATCAGGGTATGTAATAGGCTACAAATGTTTGTTGACACAGCGGCATTTTCATAAACTCTAAGTGTTTAGCCACAGTGTCATGTAATCTGTCACACGTCTTTAAAAAGCTAGGTTCACATCATCAGTAATAGCACTTAGGATGCAGCTGCTCCAGGTGAGTGTGAATCGCGGAGCTCCCCGCTAGGCGAGGAATCCCTCCTCCTGTGTGCGCGCAGGACAATGTGTGTTTGCGGCCGGCTGCCCCCGAGTCCTCGCTTTAATATCGTCATTAGGAATACCGCAGCGCAGCCTTGGCATCCATACCAGAGAATTGAGACGCACCTCGGCTTCTCCCACCCTCACTTGCAGTCGCCCTCCCCCCTGCTCCAAGGCTCACCCTATTTTTTTCTCCTTCTTGCGGCAGGGTAATTATCTTTCTCTATGGCGCGATTGGTTGGGCGCCGGCCAGCCGTGGCACGGAGTAGATTTTTACAGTCTCGTCCCAGGAGCAGTCCACCACCTGTGAACAAAGCAGAGCCTGGGTAACCTACTCATCTCGGAACACTTTGCAGAAAAGACTTAAAAGTACACTGCTTTGTTCAGTGTGGACTGTACAGTATGCACAATGTGTATGTGTCCTCTACTTGCACCTGGCAAACAGATCTAGCAAAATCTTGGCCTACAATTTACCAGTAAGGCAGTCTGACATACATTGTGCTTTTACTAGCCACTTGCTTACATTGGGAGCACTGATGTGGGCAAATATATTGAGCGCATGGGGACTAATCCTCAGTAATAGGCAACATAATGACTGTCTTTATAGTGAGAGTCTGCAACCTCTTTGACTGACACAGCTTTGAAGTTCTGTTTTATGTACACAGCAGGGAAGAAATGAAAAGACAGGAAGAAAATATAACGAGTGCATTGGTTTTGTTGCCTTTGCTGGAAATGTCCTATATAATCACACTAGTCTCATTGTAGCTCACTGAAGCTGAAGGTACACACTCTCACAACTGATAGCAAAAACCGGGGATGTGTAATTTGTTGCGAATTGCTTTTGAAGTGCCTTCTGAGACTTTGAAGTAAGGAGGTAGGATGCAGTGTACTCTACAAGGCTATGCTTTGAAAGACTTCAATGCTGACCCTGTGACCACAACGACGGGAAGCAATTCAGTAGGAAAGGGAGGCAATTTAGCGACCATCACTACTACAACTGAAGCCCTCTGTCTCATGTCAAAGGGTACTATCTGTGGGTAAACTGTAAGTATCCATGCATATAATTATCTTCCTCGCATATCATTAAAACACATACATCACCAACAGCTAATAAGATCTGAGCCATTCATGTGCAAAATCCCATCACAGTCAGGCACACTATCGAGAGAGACGTTGCTTGCGGTTAGAATGAACTGTATGACGAAGAGGTCCTAAAGAAATACAGCTACTCTCTTTCCTCTCTCTCTCTCTTTCACTGATGGGCAGACGGGGTGGGTTGTGGGATTCATTATTCTTAAGTACTATGGAGGGAGCTGAGTACTTGCTGCTGCCAAACAGCCAATGCATGAGTCACCCATTGAGGGAAAGAAATTAATTAATTACTTGGCCGCACCACCGGGAGAGGTACCATGACCAAGCCAATCCTGCAGTGGGACTGCTACAATGGAGAGAGAAAGCTAGACAAAGAGGCAAAGCTGGGAGAAAGTATAGGAGAATTAGGAAGAGAGAGAGAGAGAGAGAGAGAGAGGGAGGAGAGAGAGAGAAAGAAAGAAAGAGAGAGACAGAACAGACAGGCTGAATGGCAATATAAGAGACAGATCGAGTCTTTCAGAGCAATTGGCTGTAAGGTAGCCCGTGGAACATCGGTTAATTGAAAGTTCGGCCGGGGCAGATGGCTTGTCCCTGGAGGTCTTCGACATCCATTCTGCACCAAAGAAAAAACGTGGAACGCCAGACTACTCCGCCCACTGTCTCTCGTCTACACACCTACACTACACAATTCCCAAACAGAAATGACCTGAGCTGTCATACAGCCTACAGCTGTGATGCATCACCCCTACAGGTGCTGGCCAAGGATGAATCCCTGGCTGGGGGGGACCTATCGGCTGGCACTAGCAGAGGGTGGGATGGGAAGTCAAAAGAGTGTGTCTGTGTCTGTGTGTGTGTGTGTGCGTGCAAGTGTATATGTGGGGGTGATGGTACGAAAGGTGTAAAGACTGCACAGTTGCTGGAGGTTTGTCTGTGTGCAACCTGGGGACAGGTGATCAATCACCGCACAGCACAGAGTGGGGTTAAAGCACTGGTCCACCACTGCAGCATGGCAAAAAAGGAGAGAACAGTGTGTGTGTATGTGTGTGTGTGTGTGTGTGTGTGTGTGTGTGTGTGTGTGTTTTAGTTAGTGTGAGAAAGAGAGATAATTTGAGTTTAGAAGCGACTATTATCAGGAAGGAACAGCAGGTGCAAATAAATGTAAAGCCAATCTGGTTGGCTGTAAGCAGAAAACAGACTATGGGGAAGGAATAAAGATAAGTATGCCTGCATTTCTTTATGTTAAAGAAGGAGGCTATATTGCCACACTTATCTACATCTAAAAGAATTATATGTATGTGTGTTTGTGTGCGTACGTTTATGTGTGTGTGTGTGTGTGTGTGTGTGTGTGTGTCTTTAAAAGAAGTGTCTATGTAGCAGTCGTGTATGTACATTTTGAACTGCATGTTGGCTGAAAGGGGTGGAAATCGGAGGTCTCGTGTTACCATGCCAGGGTGAGGAAGTGTAGCATGCTGACATGAACTAAAATGCAGCAACCTGCTCAGCTTTGCTCACAGTTGTGTGTGTGAGTGTGTAAGTGTGTGGTGTGTGTGTTTAGGGTGTGGGGGTGGGGGGGAGAGCTTGCAGAAGCACGGAGCCCTACACACATACACACACACACACACACATACTCTGCCCTCTCACACACCCCCAGCTAGGAAAAAAGGAAAATGAACAACAGCAGCAGCGATGTATGCCTGCTTGCATCTCCACCGGTCTCCCATATCTTCCAAATTGGCTGAGGCAACCAGTGGAATATGCGTTTCTCTGATGCTGTGGTTGCACCGCTCCTCTTGGAGATTAGAAACAGGGATGTGCTCTCACACAGTACAAAACGCCAACACATGCATTTTGCTCAGCACTCAATCAATTTTGAAAATTTGAAACAATCTGGAGAGAACACAAAAAAAATCTTACCAAAATCTCTACCTCTACAACCTCTAGCAATGTGAAAATTTTAGGCCAAAAAAGGGAGATCACAAAAATAAGACCACATGAAAAAAAAAACAAGAAAGAAAAAATAGAAACATGTGGGCTTGTAGCATGGAAATGGATTACAGAAAACCCAAGCAGCTGAATTTAAATGGACCTTTAGAAACAGTTGGCAGGGTGGCACATCCATATCTAAAGGTCCATTTGAATATGGATTCAGGGCTTCGCATGTGAAATCAGGAGAGGGAAGATGACAATATTCCCAACTTTGTGTTCTATATAGTGCAACAAATGTACAGAAATGGCACATATTCTTCTCTCAATTGCACTACAAACTGATGCCATTCTCTCTGAAGCTTCAGATGTCTATTTGGTCTTTGTGGAGATAATCTCAAAATGTGTGAAATGTTATTCTCACATGTGGAGGAACACTAACACATAGGAAAGAAAAAAAAATCAGACTGCAGGCAATTCTGTAGATTCCATATTCATAATTATGGTCTACACCTCAACAGTTGTAGATGAGTGGATATAATATATTGTAAATATAAATGAAAGTTTACATTAACAATTGCTTCCCAGAGCACCATGAAGTATTTGGCCTGTTTAGGATAACAACCTGCATGTTTCCCTATTCTTCTATGCTGAGCTAGTGTTCATACCAGCTAGTGAGCATCCTATTCACAGGGGAATAAAAGCCATTTCCTCTGAAGTAGAGGTTTGTTTAGGAGTGAATCCCTCTGCCTTTGATTTAAATTCAATTTCAGAGGGTGTGGATGGTGTGTTTCTTCCCTTCTGCTGCTGAAGACAAGAAGAGCCCCCGCGAGTCACGTGAGCAATTTCCTCAGAGAAACACAATCATGTGTGGCGGGGAAAAATGCTGGCAGCTAATACTACAGAGAAAGAAAGAGAGAGAGAGAGAGAGAGAGAGAAAGAGAGAGAAAAAGAGAGAGAGAGAGAGAGAGAGAGTGAACGGATTGAAAACAAACAACTAATCCGAGAAGGTTGAGGTCTTTGGGCATTGTGTATTTTTCTGAAGATGATTTAAAAGAGAATGTCTGTTGTGAGATAAACAAAGGAAAACAAATAAAGAAGTTTGTGCTGAAGGGAAAAAAAAGCTGTTAGAAGCTGAGCCCAGCTCCTGTTCCATGTGTCTGCCTACCTCACAGGTCTGTTCAGTCACCTCATCGACTGACTGGTCAGCCCTCATGGCCCTCTCGTCATCACTTTGAGCCGTGTGATTAGGTATACCAAACCACAGGGGGATGTGGAAATGGCAAAGCACAGATACTGGGGATCTGGAACCTTCTTCTGTCAGCTAAATGGTACATTTGGTGTGCCCTGTCTTTCACCACAACCCCATTGCCGTCTAATCCCCTTATTTCAAAAACATAGGTAACGCATCACAGGAATGTAGAACCTTTGTCCAAGTCAATTTTGACAACTTTCTATAGTTCTCTCATATTCTGAGATGTTAATGGGCACAGTGCATTACTATTGCAGTTTTGAAAGTTACTGTGAATTTCTGCAACTAGCTTGTATGATACTTTCTGTTCTTTTGTTGATGTTTCAGATTCAAAGCACAGCTTGTATCAAGTCGACAACAACCATTTACTCTGCATCATTTGCGACTTTGAATTTCAGCTTTTGCCCTCATTTCACCTGGCTTTATGTCCGAAACAGGCTTAAGAAAGTTGTTTCTGAGAAATGATTGTATATGCAAATAAAGAAGAAATGTGATTTTCTGGTCATGGGCTAACCATAATTCTTGAGAAGATTTTGTGTTTAGGACCTAAAGTTCCTCATATTTAACCATGATGGTGAAATCTCCCCATTATGATTAATTAAGAAATTCAACTGAAGTGGGAGGGAGGTTGTTTGCGGATCTTCACGGGTGTGGTTTGGTTTAAGAGAGAGTGCTTTAGATCATTTCCTAACAATAGTTTCCAACAGAAGTTTTGAGAAACCCAATTGTACTTTCCAAGTAGTTCTTAGTTTTGCATCTCCTGTTCCCAAGCAATGCAACAGCTAATCAACGTTTTGGAAATTTGCACCTGTACCGTATTAATACCTTTCTCATTAATACCTTTTCTCTAGAAAGAAAGAACTGTCAAATCCCCAGTCACACATGATACATCACTCCTACACTCACAATTTGCCGAATGGACCTAACATGATTGAACATTGCTTGAAGCATCACTAGATTAATATAATGTAGATAAATCAACTTGTTATACGTTACCACTATGATGTAATATTAGTGCGTACGTGTGTGTGTGTGTGTATGTCTGTGCGTGGGTTCTGTACATGTGTGTGCCTGTGTTATTGACTCATTCATGGAAAAAGACGCGTCCAACACGTCACAGAGGTGCCTGCAGTGTGCCTCCCCAGTGGAGGAGACTATTACGTGTCTGTGTGGCCAGCCCTGATCCTTGCTGGGGTTTCGCACTCGCGTTAAGGTCGATGACGATTAGAGGTCTCGCCGGCACAGGCTGGCGGTCACTGGAAAGATCATCATTGAGCATAAATGTGAACATGCAGGCTGCTAATTAAAACAGGTCTTCCTCCTCAGGACTCAGCTCCGTTTCTAGCCCAGCTCTTTCCACTAGGGAGGTAATAAAGTCTGAGAGACCCTTTTAGCAAATCAAATCATGCCTCATTCCAATTATTTGTTTTACTGTACACACAAACACACACACACACACACACACACACAAATATATATATACACACTGTAGTCGCATTAAACAAACCCACAACTCAAAAAGTTAAACAGACACACACACACACACACACACACACACACACAGGTGGACAATGTGTGTGGCGAGGGCAGATATGGTGTTTACCTGATTAGGGATATGGAGATTGAAGTCTAGGCCACAGACAAACTCAGAGTGATGCTCCACGGTCTCAAGCAGAGGCTCAGTCTTTGAGAAATCCCAGAACCTGAGCATAAACAGACACAAAGATATGACAAAAGGTAGAGGTACGTGCATGCATCAGAGGTGTGTGTGTGTGTGTGTGCGCGTGTGTGAGGGAGAGATAGATGAAAAACAGAGAAGCCGACAGATGCACAGAAGCAGACTTTAGTAAACACAAACATTAAAGGAGAGCCTGAGAAAGAGAGTGTGTAAAGCGGTGAGAGAGATGGTGAAAAGCGAGAAAAAAATAGAGACAGGCAGAGGGAGACACGAAGACACAGCCAAATAGAAAGCAGGGCAAAGAAAGCAAGATGCAACACTCACACACACACACACACACACAGACTTGGCCCGTCTGAAACGGCGAACGGGCAATCAGGCTAATTGAATGGCCGTTTGTCTTCCTGGCCACAAGGCGCAGTGGCCCTCGTCAAAGCCCTGACGCAGCCCCTTTCTCTTCAGCCACACTGATCCACTTTGCAAATGTAATTAAATCCATTCTTTCAAAATACTCCCCGTCTATATAAATACATTAGACCTGCATTAATACTGCCAGTGTTCTGGCAGTATTCAGAACCGTGTGTGCGTGTGTGTGTGTGTTGGGGGCGTCTGTTGCACTCGTATTATTTATGAATGCCTGGGGGAGCCAGCTGTTCCCAGAGCGCTGGTCTTCTAAAGTGGCGTTTGGATAAATTACCAACGTCACATCAATATGGCACAGGGATGACGGACTACGCAAACAGACGGCTGCACTCGGAGGAGAACGAAAGAGGGAGGCACTTATGTGTTTGCGTGACTGTGACAGAAATTAATGAGGAATTAACGAGAAAGACAAATGCAGAGAAGTCCAGACGTGAACAGTGGAAGATTTGCGGTTATCGAAAAAGCAAATCTGTTTGTTTAGCCCAGGAGAAATACATTGAAAAAGCCTGTAGAGCTTGTTTGGAACTCAGCTGATCTGATTTGGGCAATGGGCAATGGAAGCCATTTAGATGGCTGCTTTCGACAGTCCAGGGCTATTGACTCCCGCCGCATACACTAATGACATTATGAATTTCAGCAGGAGCACAACGCACTTCCCCTTCCCCAAAGGGGTATTTGTCATTCGTTTTAAGTTACTGCAAAGAGGATGTTATTCCATTAGGTTACAGTGTAGAGTCTGGAAGATTACTTGGGTATCTAAAATAATGGATCACTATTTTAATTAAAGTCCACCATGATCCACTCTCTTTCAGAACTCACATGATCTCAACAAACCCTCTTTTTGGTATTGTACAGCTAACAGAAAATATTTACACAAGAGAGTATTAGCCCAGGAAAAAGGCGATGGAAAATAAGCTTCATCCCACCCAATACTAGCCATTATAGCAGATGTGAGGCAATATCCGCACCTAATTAGACAATCTCAGAGACACACACAAAAAAAAAAGAAAACATCATTCAGCCCACTGCCACGTCCCAGCTTACCTTGGCAAAACCAACAAGTGATATGGGACTTTCATTCAAGACTCTTTCCATCCATTAAATTTTTTTCCCTCATGACAACCCAATCAAAGACCACTGGCGTTTGTGATGGCAACGGGACACCTTATCTAGAGTAAATATCACAACCTGGTCAATTTACAAAAGAGTGGCCGCTGACGATCCTTTGGGTTAGGTAAACAGTTCAAGCTTTGGGCATGGTAGGCAGCAGGTGCCTGTGTGAAAGCCTAACGCATACACACACACACACACACACACGTACTGTGTCAAGCGTGTCAACAGTGGCTCCACTCCACTGACCTATGGGAAATAAAAGGCCTTGCTAGTGTGAAACAGGTTGCGTGGAAACCATTTCCGCTCATTACAGAGATGATGGATGCGACTCGTTGTGTTAGTCCCACACCTACAGGAATAATGCCGATTGTGTGCAAGGACTAAACGAGTCCTGCTGTCTCGCACTGCTGAGGTGTTCAAGCAATTGAAAACAGATTCACACACCATTCATCACCATGAGAGCATGCTCCACATCTCCTTGATGCACATTTTATTCTGGAAGTGTAAAATGTTGCCATTAGGTAAGCTTAAGAGATGAAGCGTCATAGACTGCAATCAATTCACAAACTCAAAACATCAGAGAACTGACATCCTGGCAGGACACCAATTGCAGGCTGGCAGAGTGAAATCCACAGCATCCCTATGAAGTGAAAGCCAGTCATTCCAAGCCAGCCATGAATTACTATTACTATGGGCCCGGACCTAAATGGGTGGCCACAGCGAGACACCCAGCCTGGGGTCTGAAAGAAATGGAACCTTTTGAAATCTAACGGACACCCAGACACTGAGTATAGCAAATAAACCGTTGCCCCTGGAGCGTTCATTACAGGGATGGTGTAAATATCATCAAACAGAGATGGGGTGACATTGGGCACCATCAAATGGGAAAGAGGAGTTTTAGACACACACATGCACACACACACACACACAGGCCCAATTTGTCGGCCTGTGTCTTGATGGCCAGTCTTCTTACAGTGGCCAGTGTGAGAGAGAGTAAAGGGAGATATGGTTTGTGTGTGTGTCTGTGTGTGTGTGTGTGTGTATGTGTGTTCATACTAGTGTGGGACATGAAGCACAGACAGTCATAGAAATTGGTGTGAAAAGACAAACTTTCATAGTGATCCGCATATGATGCTGCCTAAGGCTCAATGTGTGCAAACAGAGGATAAACCATCTGCCTTCTCTGCCGAGAGAGAGAGAGAGAGAGAGAGAGAGAGAGAGAGAGAGAGAGAGAG
>JAGFZM010000191.1:120102-131061 GCA_017657215.1 Limnothrissa miodon
GAGAGAGAGAGAGAGAGAGAGAGAGAGAGAGAGAGAGAGAGAGAGAGCAAGGGAGTGTGCGTGGGGGAGAGGGAGAACAAGAGAGTGAGGGAGAGGTTTAATGAAATACTCCACTGCAAAACCACCATCCCGATCGATATGATCTGCTTGGCACCATACCAGGGCCGCACAACAAGTTTGCTCCTACTCCACACACACAAACAAACACAACCTCCTCTGCCAGTGTCCCTCTCTCCTTTCAACACGAATGTTCATTTGCCTCTTGAATAAAAACAGACACGAACGTGCACACACACACACACACAAACACACACACAAAGTAAACCGCTCCTTTCTGGTCTCTGGCTGGTGCCCATATCTGCAATGGTTTAATCACTTTTTGCCAATTAGTCTGTTGGACAAATCCCTTTGGTTAATGGGTGAAAGGGTATCAAGTTAACCTGTTTTAATAAGAAGCTCCCTTTCACATGATCCTTCTATTATAATACTGATCACAGGCTAAATTGCCTTTTATTTATCTAACCTCTCAATATATAACGATAAAACATTTATAACGAAATACCTGAAACACAAGCAATCTGTTTAATTAATTCAGAAAAAAAGAATAATTCACGAACACTGTTTGACTATTTGATTTTTTTAAATGATGTGTCTACCACAACTGAGAATGATTTGGAATTATTTGCTTTTTAAATGAACAATAATTTAATAGAGGGAATCCTGTTTTGGCCTGGACATGCATAATTAGATATTTTGTTGTAAATGTCTTTATTTTATTTTATATATAATTAGAATATACAATAGATTTCTGTAGCAGCAACTGCTTTTTTTAGCTGAAAGGCACCAGTGGAATTACTTTGAAGAAAAACAAGAAACCTGTTTCATGTTTTATGCAACCTGGGCTTCCTGGGGGCGAGCCATGCTCTATTCTCCTCTCCTCTATCCATGACATGGACACAAGTCATCTGACAGCAACAACCCCAGAAACGACCCACCCTCACTCCAGCCAGCCCTAGGTCATATCGTGAATCCACACCATGGACAGGGCTGAGTCCACAACGTGACCAGGATTTCCACACAGCTAGCAAGTAGGCTACTGGGGTAAAATTTATGAATGGGCCGAGCCCTCATGTGGAACTGTGTGTGTGTTTTTGCTGATGTGGGGGCAATGCTGTTAAGCCTGGTGGCCTTGAGGCCTCCCTTTCTCAGGGATGATATCTGCTGCGTCTAACGGGGTGTTCCCCCCTCACGCTCCAACACATTCCCTCACACTGAGAGAATGAATTTCCTCGATATAACAAAAAATATACGATAAACCAGTCTAGCTTGAAATTAGATCAATGTGGTTTACAACTCCCCCTCCTCAAACCCAGATTGGCAAAACCCACATTGGTAAGGCAGAACGGAGAGATGAGCTGGGATGGAGTGGGGCATTGGCATTGGGTATTGGGTGTGCTGCCATTTCTTGGCCACAGAATCATTTCTCTTTGATGATTACTTTGTATTTGCAAAGCACTCTAAAGAACACAACCTTTCTGGAATCTGCTGCTCATCCATGAAGGGCATGACTGAGTAACTGTGGGTTGTTGAGTCAGGTCCCATCAATAAACAAGACATTCACAAATAAAAAAAAAAGAAGAAAAAAAGAAATTTCCCTTATGCTGCGGTTTGATTAATGGAATCTCATGACTGCGTTCAAATTCAATTACGACAGCATGGATTATTAGATTTTTTTTCATGACAGCCTTTTGAAGATCTTCAAGATCAAGTGCTTTACCGAATGAGAAATCAGTCAAGGAGTTCATCAATAGAGCAGAATCCGTACAATAAATGTGTAAATGATAATCATTCAGCACTCTGCGGAGCGTTAAGTTGCCAGCTAGCAGATGATATGCGCTTGGATAATGACAGGCTGTATGTGATGCCGAATGAATCATACAGCTGACCTCATGCACATCTCATCAGGGTTCAGACTATTGTTACGCATTAGAAAAGGCAGAATCATTTGTAGTGGTGCCTACTACCATATGGAGATACTCTGCAATAAGCTTATTTTAGTTTATAGTGTCCACATACAGCAGTAGATTCAAAGTAGATCCAAAATGAAATTCTGTATCAAAAAGAAATGACCTTTAGAAAAAACCTTTAGATGTGGCTGAGTTTAGATTTCTTTAATGAACAAACTCAAATCCACCTCAACCTCAAGAATGAGGATTAGAGTGTGAGTCTTCATTATAGTGCTAATTACTGTAGACACACTCCGCATTTGACGAATGCAATGTCCAAAATAATATGACTTCTGCTTGTATGGCAGCCTTTTACCATTAAAAACAATATTTGTTGTGGGGAGGAAAAACATTTAATGTTACTGCCCTGACCAGTACTTCATTTTGTTTCACTTCATTTAATTTCTTGTCTTACCTGACTGTGAAGTCGTACGAGCAGGATGCCAAGATGGTGGGATGAAATGGAGAAAACTGTGCGAGACAAAATTAGGAAGAGCAAAGGTCAGGGGAAGTCACAATAGTTTGATAATTGCTGACAAGCAATAAACTAAATAAATAAAAAAAAAACTGTTTTGATCATTAGGCTTGACCATTACACACATTACATAATGATCCCAAATGCATTAATAATTTTAGATATTTTGCAGTGCCAACAGGATGGATATTTTTTTTAAATACAGCCACATGAATACACCTTTTTGTTGTCAAAATCTGTACAGGGCATTTCTTATTACAGGGTTAGTCCTTATTTGATGGCCTATGTACTAGCTTCAACTCTGTATGCCACCAAGGGGATTTTCTTAAAGGGAAAATCGGGTGTGAATCAGTCAGTAGCCCAGTTGTCACTGGTCACTGGCTGAAATTGTTCTTGATTAGTGAAATTGTTCTTGATTAGACTTCTGACTCCCTACTACTGTAGGTGTAATACACATGCGCATAATATTTGTCCATGTGGAAAAAACAAGTCAATAGTTGACAGACAGTTTGTCAAGCTGCCAGTATTTTTCCTTATGGAGGCTTGAATTTGTAGTAGAAATAATATAATGATCATTGATTATTCATTATTAACCTTATTAATAGGCCTCTTAATTCAATGAACACTTATCTGGCTATGACTGACTCTCTAGTCATCTGATAAGAAAATCAATGACTGTCAGGTCTTTTTATCATTTAGTTGGCACGTCTCCCTCTCCCATTCTCTCGCAGAAGTGCTGACAACACGCTTTTCACACGCAAGCTATTTTTGATCTGATGCCTGCCCAAATCTATATCCGAATACCACCGCTGGCTGAAACAACAAGCCAGCAAAGTTTCAAACGGGACTTGAAAAGAGATAGAAGGTCTATTGATTGATACGTAAAGTGCTTCATAGACAGGGAGTGAAACACCAGCAGATAATTCACACACACGGGTCAACAGACACAACTGTGTGTGGGCAAGTGTGAGTTTGTGTGTGTGTATGTAACTTTATAGTGTGCAAAATTAAGTGTCTATGTGAATGCAGGTGCATGTTCTGGAATGTCAGAAATGTTAAACTTTTCTGTTCATGTTATATGTGTGTGTGTGTGTGTGTGTGTGTGTGTGTGCGCATGTGTTGTGTGCAGCTGGTCTGTTGGAATTCCGGTTCTTCACATGACATAGAGGGGGTCTCCCTCCGGTGCGTTTGACTTGAGGTCCTTTGGTGTAATCTGAGTAATTGTTGGATGCTTGACCACAAACACAGTCTCCTCTTCTCTCTCTTCCTCTTTTTTACCCATCTCCCACTCTCCTGCCTCATGCAAACACACACACTCACCATTTTCTCAAACTCAATTAAAGTGATCCTTAAAGAAAATCTATATCTGTCACCACACACACAGGCGTAAACATGCTGACGATTTTAAACAGGCACTTGACACAGGCATCGTCCTCTAGACAGTATTTTTTTTTTGCTGCACTTGTTAACTTGACTTAGCTTGATGCTTTGATCAAACTAATAGAGACTTTTGTGTCATGAGGATGATAATGAGCCCGCAGGCTACACTGCTTCCTTTGTGCAACACGTGCCTCATCTCAACAGGTCAACTCATTTCACACAATCATGCATGTGCTGGAGAACACTTGCGTAACAAATTGTCAAATTAAATGTCAGAAAAGAAGTGATATGAGTTTCTCTATAATGGAATTTGTCATGTGACAATATACTGTAGGTGAATGAGTACCATTGATAGTCTCTCTGGTGTGAACATCCAAGTGATGTGACACCAAATTGGGATGGGTGTGGGAAGTACAGTATATTTATGAGGCCTGCCATGACAAATCAACAGTGACGTGAAAACGTATGCCTCCATCGAACCATGAATCATGAATGATGCATTCTTTGGGTTGAAAGTGTTTTGAGACCTTTTAAACACCAAAGAGAGTCTCGAATCTATTATCTGCACTGTAAAATTACTTAATGTGAAGATGCTATGGGCTTGACTGACAGAAAGCAATTTCCTGTTTGTAAGACATGGATGCGGAGAGATAAACAGTCAGCCTAGCAATCCTATGCAGCTCAGGCATTTTAACATTGAGAAGTACTAGCTAAATGGACTTCATAGACTCAGTCCATAATGGATTTTCAGAACAGAGTCGATTCCTAATAAAAAAGGACAAGAATGGCCAAATATAAAATAAGGCGGCTACACAACATCTTTAATATCAATCTAGATTCAGCTAAGCAATATAAAAAAAAACTAGGCCTTCTGCAAGGTGTAAGGTAGCAATCTTGCAGAACATGTTAAAGACTACACTATGCTTTGACATTTTATGCCCCTATCCCTATGTTCATTATTTAAACATTTGCTTTTAAGCCTTATAGAAATAAAATAGAGAACTGATTACATCCAGATCCAATAAGCAGAATTGGAACTGGAATTTCAATCAAATTAAATTGTAGTGATATATAGCACCCATTTTATTTTCATGAACATACAACTAAACACAAATCTTTGCTAAATGAATGATAATCAGTCATCATGCTGCATTGTAGAGTTTGTTTCCAAGCTACCTTAACTCTGCGGATGGCATAGGAGTGTCCCAGCAGCTTGGCCACTGCCTGCCGCACATTCCTTAGGTCCCACACACAAAGACTGCAGTCCACGGATCCAGTCACCAGCACATTCTGAACAACAACAACACACACACACACACACACACACACACACACACACAGAGAAAATAGGTAAAAAAGGAGCAGATTATTCAAAGTCAAAAATCATTCTCAAAACCAAAAATCGTTCTTGTAAGCCAGCTTATTCAAAGATGCTGAGCAGCACATACTGTAGAATCTTAAAAGTTTTTTGGCAGATTTGCCAAAGCTTCATTTTTTCCTTCAAAAGGTTTCTTGGTATAAAAAGTTGGAAATAGAGTTCTAACTTTATTAGAGAAAAAGAGAATGCAGAGAAATGCCTCTAATCTGTCATCTCTAATCAATTCTAGCTCTAGATCTAATATTACACATCAGCCTCAATTCTTCACCCCATTCTCTTTGCTTAATGACCATCTATTGAGGTTATAAAATGGAAGTAAGAATAGAAAGATTGCCAGACAATGATGAAAAAGTAATCAACAGAATGCAGATGACTCATTTCCTGCTCAGAACTGCGCTCCTATTGTATATGAGTAAACATCTGTGACTTTATATATAAGGATTATATATAATAGGAGATTCAATTTCCTCAGAATGGGCATTCCTGCTCAATAAAAGACAAACAATTTACGTCTGAAGCACCACAAACCCAACCACTCTGAAAAACTGTCAAGTGCATTTTGAAGTCACAGAAATGTATTGTAAATTTCAGTGAGCAAGACAGATGAATAAGCATCATAATATATAAACTATGTTTGCGCAGCTTATTCAATGAGACACAGTTACACATACACACTGGGCCATACCTGATCATATTTGCACCAATCACAGCTTAAGATTTCTCCCTTGTGGGCAGGGATGGCCAATCGGCAGGTGGCAGATTTTGCGTCCCATATCCGCAGAGTTTCATCTCCTGGTGGCACAGATGAAGACATAGGCTGAGACTGTAGTGCGGGAGATGTTTAATCTCTCTCAACCTTGGGTCTTTGTCTCTCTCAAACACACACATCCACATAAACACACACACACACACACACACACTCCAAATACTTGTAACATGCACATACAGTATAGAGAGGAAATATAGAAAATGTAGAAAAACAATGTAGAAGTGCTTTTACGCATGACTAATGTTTTGACTTATTTTTCAATTAGTCAACTAAACGAATAATTTGTTATTTAATATGGTTGTTATTTAATTTGTCTATATGTTATTTTTTTAACACAACTCAAGGGCCAAAACATAACATTTTTCCTGTACAACATATCTCATACTTTTGAAGCTTTTGGTCTTGTTCTAGGACTAGAAGTCGCCACCATCCTTGAACATGTGGGTGGGGAGAAGGTTGAAGCTTTATGTTCACTCCACACTAAAAGAGGCCAGATTTACAGGTACTGAAGAAATGTAAAAGTAAGGCAAACAAATACGACTAAAACAACGTCATGTCAATGTATGCGAAACACTGCATTTGAGACTCTGAGACTAGCAACCAAAAATACAAAGACAACCTGTACTAAAATAAAAGGTTGAATTTTTTAATTAAGAGGTTGAATTTTCACTGCCACTTCCGCTTCCAATTAATATGCAGCACCAGCTTTACATGAAGAATGAAGAATAAAACAAAGAAAGGGGGACACATGACAGGGGAGAGAGAGAACAAGGCGATGGCTTTCAGTTCATTTCTTGTGTGCCCAGAATAGGTGCCTGGACCTGCCTAGCATGGGGCAGTAGAGCCGTTGAGACTCCCTGCCAGGAGACTGCACCACTCATCAGCACAACGCCAGTCTAGGGCTTTTTTTCCCTAACAGAGGTTTTTAAAGTGCATTGGCTTTCTCTTCTCTCTCTCTCTCTCTCTTCTCTCTATCTCTCTCTCACACACACACTCTTATCCTCCCTCGCTTCCTCCAATAGACCTTAAACACATCCACACGTGCGAGCGCGCACACACACACACACACTCACAGATACACCTACACACACTCACTCTCTCTTCATCTCTCTCTCTCCCCTCTCTCACTCAGTCCCTCTGCAGTCAGCAATGACCTTACAAAGAGAGACAGAGAGATGGAGAGAGAAAGAGAGAGAGGGACAGAGAGTGAGAGAGAACGAGAGAGAGAGCAGACTATCAGCGTGTGTGTAAACCATGCCAGAAAGGAGTGCTGCTGCTACCTCAGCAGAGCCGCCAAACAGCCTAACAGCCCCCGTAGACAGGGGCAAAATGGCTTTTGAATTAACAGTGTTGGAACAACTGCAGAGAACCCTGCGGCTCCTACAGTCCCTACACCTGCACTGGGGTCCTGGCCAGGCCAGCTAAAAGCACTGCCTGTCCTCGCTGTAGGTGGCAAAGTAATAGGTTTGCACACTTTGGTAGGATGTTTAATAGGCTTAAAGATCCATTACAAATATCTTGACTAAAGTTAGATGATTAACAGTTAGCTAGCAGCTAGTATACTTGCAACGAAAACACCCTGCACATAAAAACCTGCTATCTTGCAGTGTTGTGCTGTAAAAGCTGTTATTACATTTCCCTTAAGCTTTTTGACGCAAAGCGTAAAACTTTAATGGTTAGTGCTCTATTCTTTCACATACAGTCTATATCCCATTAAAATGACCTTGAGTAAATCTTAAACGCTTTCTTTCCAAAGACATATGTTTGGAACTGCCGATAAAAGCATACCTTTAAAAATCAGCAACATATTACAAACAATTCATATGATGTACATGAATGAAAGAAGACACAATGAGCTTTTTGTATGTGATATCGTATATGACATAGTTTTAGTTATTTTTGGCATATGTCCCAAAACTGAGTGAATCAGCATTTTTAGCACATTCCATCATCAGCCTTTTGGAAAAATAATCCAGTGCCTTAATTAGCCTGTTCGGAAAGCGCTGTGAAGCCTCAGTATTTGCTTAATGGTTTGGAGGTGAACTCTGCACCTTCACAGAGTGACTGACCATGTGCTCGGTCGATGCTGCTAAGCTCATCTCAGAAAAGCAACATATTTGTATTGAGCGCCTAAGATAGCTATTCATATGTATGAGCATTCAACACCACCACTCTCTGTCATAACCACACACACACGCACGCACATACGCCTGCATACACAACTCAATTTTATTCTAAACCCCCTGTGAGAAGCCAATGTCGATTACATTCCTCAGAATGAACAGTGGCCACCCATTAAGTCTGGATGCAAAACAGCACAGTAGACTATAACACAATTTTGGGTGTTCACACTAAGCGCGCTAGTATTTCACACTAAGCCTGGTATCACATAAAACAGGCGATGCAGGGCAGTTTTATTTCTGATCCAGTAATTATGTGCTCTTGTCTTCTTCTTAAAAGGCAAGAGCGAGCAGCAACAATAGATGTGAGCTGTATGTTAAAAGCATCCTATATAGTGAACAGAAAGCAGGCAACAACAGCATTACCCAAAAAGGGAAGCGCGGTGAGTCTTAAAAAATGTCAACTTAAAATGTTGTCATTGTGAGCGTCCTTCCTCTATAAAGACACTGGCAACGAATCAGGTCCGTTGAGTGCGCCTAAATGTACAGGATACATGGTGTGTGTGTGTGTGTGTGTGTGTGTGTGTGTGTGTGTGTGCGTGTGTGAGTGAGAGACATGCCAGTACCGGAGGGTCTGGCACAGTAACACACAACAACTGTTGGCCCTAAACGGACAGCAGAATGGTTTGGTTCACGTGTGCTGTCCAGAAGAGTCTGTCCTTTTCACACATTTCATTAAAACAGGCTCACACACTCAGTGGATTTGAGAGGATCCTTGTTCAGAGATGGAGTATGATCCAGACATTTACAATCTTACACTGAAATCTTCCACAAGGTCAGTGCCCTTCTAGAAATGCCATGAAGGGTATCTTTTCTCTGACACTAATGTATTAAAGTTAAGTATATCAAGTCCTCTTCAAAAGTCTTATTACATGTCTAAAAAAAGCCCCACATTTATTTACACTATTACCACTGACACACAAAGCAGTTATCAGCAGCGTTGTTTAATGGACATTTACGACGACTGCGGCAGATTGCTTTTACAATGCGGTAGTGTTCTCCTGCAGTTTCCTCTGACACGCTGCCAGCAGGCCATCATGTGCACCAAGAGCCATAGAGTGCACCAAGCAAGCTAATTTTTACAGGACTTTTCAAGCAGCCTTTCTGCAGCTGTGAGCAGTGAGCAAACAGAAGAAGATCTTGCCGAATTAGGAAAGGAAGCCTGATCGGGAGGGGCGGGGACGAGCAAGGGCAGCAGTGGGATGTATGATGGCGTAAGTGAGCGAGAGAGATTCGCTCAGAAGTTTTTTTTGTGGGAGGGGGAAAGGGTGGAGGGAAGATTAGTTACGTCAATATGCTCAGGCAGGGGATGACCTAGATGCAGGCGTTTAATGGAATGCCCCCCCCCCCCATCTCTATCTCTTTCCCTCCATTTTCCCCCAAAACTTTGATGGGTGGGTTTGCTCAGGGCATCAACGACGTGTTTAATTACGCACGAAATGAATCTCGCAGCAAGATCGTCAGCTGACAAAAAAAACTAACAAAAAAAAAAAAACACGAGTGTTGCATCTTTTAAGGCAGTCTCACTCTCCAATCGTACAGCACCACAGCATGGGCTTGTCGTTGGTTGTCCATTGCCTTGGAAAGCGTTGGGAGGGTAGGAGGTGGGTGTGTGGGGGGTGGGGGGGATGTGTGGCGGGTGGTTGAGAGGAATTCCTGATAAGCTCTAATCGCGGGAAGTGCTGGCATTGTCTCCCCAGCCTCCCTTCAAAGCCAAGCTCCATGGTGAATGACATTATCTATCAAGCAGCTGTCAAACGAGGGGTGACATGAGAAGAGGGGGGGAGAGAAAGAGAGACAGACAGAGAGAGAGAAAAAAGAGAGAGAAAAGCCACATGCAGTAAAAGGTGGCTTTTTATGAAGGGCTCTGTAACTACCAATTCCCAGCTTCAGTGACTACATTGAGCAGCTGTCTAAGAACATTTCCTGTGTATGTGAAAGGCAAACTAAGTTCTGCGTACTGCCCGGTGTGAGGCCTGTCAAATGTTCAGCTAATCCATAAATACCGGAGATTAGAGGCGACTTCACAACGGATCAAAGCACACCAAAAGACGGGTTACTAGTTTGACAAGACAAATCAGTTGCAAGTCCATCAGGATGAGAGTGATACACTGATGTCTTTCAAACATTAAGAGCAACTAGGAAGATTTCAAGTAGCATTTACAGTGATGATATCCAGCTTCTGTCATCACAGAGGCTTGCTTTCGTAAATGTGATTAGCAAGGAGTTTTAAAAACATCTTCCCATCCTTCCTATCCCTTCCCTGTGGTGCTCAGCAAACCCAGGACCCATGGTGGTCTCTGCCAGTTTATCTGTGTGGGCTGCTGTCCTTGAGGTAGACTGCCCCATCCAATAACATTAGATCTCTGGTTCGAAGGGCCCATCAGCTTGTGTGTATCAGTGTGTGTGTGTGTGTGTGTGTGTGTCTGTCTGGCTCATTGGTCGCATCGGTTCATCCACAGGCTATTCTGGCACTGCACATGCAGTTGAGGAGGTGGAGGAGGCGCTAGTGCTGGTGGTGCACTCCGGAGCAGTCAGATCCACACACTGTGTTTATGCTCCGAGGGACCACGTATCGATGTGCCTGCTACTAGCGCACGCTGGGGTTTGAAGCAGTGATGGAGGTCAGGGAGTACCTCTGTCAGCACGCTACTGCAAAGAATGCCCACGAGGGTGAGAGCGTGTGAGTGTGTGTGTGTAAATTGGATTTTTCTCCTTTGTTAACGTGTGTGTGTGTGTGTGTGTGTGTGTGTGTGTGTGTGTGTGTGTGT
>JAGFZM010000191.1:131071-150186 GCA_017657215.1 Limnothrissa miodon
GTGTGTGTGTGTGTGTGTGTGTGTGTGTGTGTGTGTGTGTGTGTGTCTGTGTGCGCATGTCTGCATAATCATACAAAAGACTACAAGATATTAGTCTACAGAGGCTGCAGAGTGGATAATGAAGTGCTGCCTGCAAGGCTCACTGATCCATTAACAACTGGGTTGAAAATATGCAGCGAAGGCCTCTTCAGGTAATCAATGGCTGTTTCATGCTCAGTGCATGTGTTAAACAAAACCACTTCTGTGCCATCATCAACGCAAGGTTCCCTACCTGAACAAGTGTCAGAGGCTCACTAAGCAATGTAAGCAATACATCAACCCTGGTGATAAAAAGATTTCACACAAAAAGATGCATCACACCAGCACTGTCTATTAACCACTGCTGAGCTGTTATTACCAATCTCTACAATTAATGTCTCTATTACACTTAATGTCCCTAAGACAAATACAGTTTGTAAAACTGTTAATGTGAGCCAGTATATGCATCTAGCTTTCAGACTGATTAAGAGTCAGTTAAGCATTTTTATTGATCTATAAGGTCTACAAGGCCTTAACAGAAAATACTGCTAAACAAAACAGGCTGTCCAGACCATGGATTAACAATTAACAGTTTGTGGTTAACTGCAGGCCTTGTTAGTTGTGTAGGTGTTGTGAGCAGACCCAGTGTTGTGATAGGATGTCTTCCTTTCAGTGACAGCAACCTTGGATGTGAAAAGGGAATATCCCATTCTTGTTAGTTCATCTTAGTTTATCTTCTTCAAATCTATTTGGGCCAAGGTTGTCTATTCTAAACATGGCCCATAGAGAGAATATTCATGCCTGGTCCTATGGACATTTGTTTGTTTTGTGTTTTTCACACAAATGCTACAGCTTTTTGTTAAGGAATTTGGGTAACTTAATTGCCTCGCATTAATACACAACTCCAAACATTGAACCAGTCCTCATTGGTAGCTCTCTTTAGTAGCATCGACAGTTTTGGGTTGCATTCACATCACAGGCACACAATCACTTTTGGTTGTGTTTGATGTACATGGAGGAGGTGATGAGAAATGAACATGCGGAAATAAAACAAACAAACAAAAAAACAACTGAAACAGGCAGACAAATAACCCCTTTCATTCCAGCTAAACTCAGATCAAAAATTCTATTTCGAAGAGGGGGTTTACTAGCCGGGGCCCACCCATACTTCCTGTGACGCTACATTCAATTTCGCGAGCAACTCAGTATGGCCATCGTGCCGATTTAGAGGAATTATTTTTCCAAAATCTGTGGACACCAATGAGAAACGAGCATACGCATACGTCATCGGAATGAGTGGTCTGATTGGTTGTAGATTCGTCAAGTAGTATACAGAGGCATCTGATGGACGCAGGTTAAGCCCGCCTCCCAGAAGACTTTTAGTAATGTTGGATGGCCAGCCTAAGCTCCTATGAGCTTTGTCGCGGAAGCCAGGCTAGGGGTTTACACGAGCCCTTTAAGCAATTAGACTGTTTCTAGTCTGATTAAAAGTGTTCATGTAAATGGAACTACTGGTTCCAAGAACTGTGTGAACAAAACTGTTATGTCCATGAGTGCTTTTCCGCAGATTGGATCAGATTGTGAAAGCAATCCGACAGTTGAGGACCGTCATGAGCTCCCACACACCTTTCATCAATGTGCTTATGCCAACAGATGTACCAAAGTAACATTCCTTTCATTCATTTGATGCAACATCAGCTTTACAATATGATGCTAGTAATTTTGTAAAAATGAAGACATGCCTCACAACAGCTGAGAAGAAGAGCTCTAATGTCATGCCCATACTATTGTCGACTGCTTTACAGTAGACGGAACAGGTATGAGGACGGAAATGACCGGAGCCCATCACGAACCACAAAAGGGTTCATCTGCATCGCTCTTCCACCTCAGTTGGGTCTTGGTTGGTTTCATACATTATACCAGTATGTAGTATAGGTATGTATGGGGGTAACTTTATGGCTCAACCCTTCATGCACATAAATCTGTCTAGCATCCTTTTCCAGCAAGGGATTGTTCATCAGTGTGAACACTGAGAGCAAACAAACAAATGGCCGCTAGGTTCTGGCAGTCAAACTTTTGGTCTGACTCACAGGACACAAGATGTGGCCTATAGTCCAAGCGGTGGTTGTCAAACTGGATTGTGGAGACAATCAGTAGCTGTGGTCATCCAGTAACCCACTCACTTCCGAGGCAAATCGACACTCTATGAGAAGCCCCCCTCTTAAACCGGCACTAAGCAACATTCTGTTTTTCTCTCTCACGAGCTCCCTCTAAAGACCGCTGTATTGCATTGTATTGCACTGCATTCTATTGGAGGCGGTCCGTGCTGCTGAACATTGCAAGTGCTGTATCTACCGCTATTGGCCACGGTGGCGCATTCTACACCGTTCGTTCGCCGTGTAATGACTAATTTTAGCATCCTAAACAGTATGAAACGGATTAATTAAATGAAAAATGTTGCATAGTAGGCCTTTAATACCTATGACTCTGCATTACAGGTCTGAATACATTCACAATGTTTTCCAGGCTTAATGTTGCTACGTATAACCCGCTGGCTACAGTCACCCTTACCAGCCTGTCCGGTCTTCCTTGTGACCCTGTCAGTGTTAGTCAGGTGCTTGAATGTAATAACGATGGTTATATTATATAGATAGATGTGGTACTATGAATTATGTGGAACTGTTGTGTCCATATAAGAGCTTGTCTTCAGATTGGATCAGTCAGCAGTCGCATGCATGTCTACAGGCTAGTTTGGTGAGACGCCTTCGTCACACCATGAAATATGCTTTGATCACGAAAGAGATTTCGTGGGTAAAGAGTTGGCACAGCCGGGCTCCGTGCTGCCTTCCCTGCATGTGTTTGTGTGTGTGTGTGTGTGTGTGTGTGTGTGTGTAGCAATTGACTGCAATGTGGGAGGCACTCTGCTACAGGCCCTGTGCCGTGTGGAACTGCTGCAGGCTCTGTCACAGTCAGATAAGATCAGCACACAGCAGCTGGAGCACTGCTCTCTTGGCCGCTAATGAAAATAGGCCCACTGAGACGTTAACATACGTGTGTGCACTCTAAAGAGAAAGCAACGAAACACACAAAGGCAGAGCCTGTGAGTCTGATATTAAAGCTAAATTGTGTATCTTACAAGCTGTTAGTGGTAAGTGCAACACGGGCCAATATTGGGGCTAATTAAAATTGTCTGGGTATTTGCACTTTTGAGAAATACTGATGGGAGGATATTTTCTGCAGGAGTGGCAAACTATGCTGATGAATAGGATTCATTACGGCCCGGAAATACTTGAATGAACAGCAATCATTAAATGACTCCCATAAGCACGTATTGTTTTAGTGACACCATGTGGTAAATTTTGGCACTACAGCAACATTTTAACCACGGCGTGTGGATACAGTACTTCTATGCCACATATAAGATCTCATGATAGTACTGGTACATTCATTGCTTTAAATATTAGCATACAACAACATAAAGCATGTGCAGCATTTCATTCATTAGGGCAAGCACTATAAGAACAGATGTGTTCTCTGTCAGTGATTCTCGTGACTTTGTTTTTTTCTTTTTTTTGACCTGCCTACCTGATGCTGACGCAATGCACCCTGGGATGTGAGGGGACCATATGGTGCTGTAGATGACCCCTTCATGACCTTTCAAGGTGCAAAGGCACTGGAGCCGCTCAGGATCCCACTGTAGAAAACGCAAGAGGCATTTTATGAGGATGGGTGGGTTAAAGACTAATCAGCCTACCAGTCCCCACAAATGAATTTAATAAAGAAGGTATAAAGGATCAACTTGGTGTTAGATATACTCTGACTAAAGCACACCAGGGTTCAAATGAAGGTTTTTCTTGAGGAGCAACATGACTACAGGTGTTGCTTGTCTGCATTCTGATTTATGACCAGAATTATAGGTTACATTTTAACAATTTAGACAGACTGATCATTTGGAGGAAATATTTAATGTTAGGCATTTGATGTTATACAGAGTTCCACGTTTCAGAGTTTCAGAGTTTAAAATAGTAGACACATACCACTTTAGCTGTGTGATCCCATGAACCTGACACCAGCAGATTCTCTGCACGTGTCTGACTCCAATCAACAGAATAAACCTAAACAGGGCCAGCAATCAAGGTAACAATAACAAAAAAATCAATACATCATAGTAATATGTTACATTTGTTACTAATATTATTATTGTTCCTGAAAAATTTATATATCAATATATGTGAATCACTCTGTGATTCTGTGGTGTTAGTGGTGGTTCATAGGTGTATACAGCTCTGTGAATGATCTCAACTAGCTGAATTTCCAGGCTAATGACTCGTAAACATTCCTATTCATTTGTATCAAACAGTGGACTGAAATACACACAAATGTGCACAACCTTGAGCCGTTTTGTTCACTAATGCAAATACAAAATGCAAATAAGTTGAATCAAAATTTGTTTCACACTCAAAAAATCCACACCCTAATAGTACATTGTTGGTTTAGAGCGTGGTGGAAACTGTGCTTCATGAGACAGCTGCTTTAACAGGAACCCTAACAGTCTCAGATCCAGTATTGTGACATAAAGAGTTACATGTAACAAAGTTATGTAATAGAATTAGAAAATAAAAACAAACACTATAAAGTCAGTTACATTTCAATATTCTGCAGAAAGATTAAACATTAAATTCAGTTAAAAATAAAAGTAATCAAATGTAATTAGTAGCATTACTTTTTTCAAAGCAATTGAAATTAAGATATTTTTGTAACACATTTCCAAAGTAACTTTACCAACACTTCTCAGACCCTATTTTTTTTACTTCTCATTAACATCCAAATAAGGTTTGTGTTCACTCCACCTGGTATGGTTAAAATGCAAAAACTACTTTAAAGGACATATGGTATAGAGAACTTAGAGTGCGTTCATAGGATACTGGGAAGTGCGGAGTTTGTGATGTTTTGATAGTCTTGCCCCTTCAAAAATGAAAAAATAGTTTCCTGTAACTTTGCAACTTTGAGTTGAACGGTAACGACACAGATGTCATGTCCTCCTCACCTCTTGGGCATGCTCTTTCTGCACTTGTAGTGGTCCTTGAGGGTTTGCCACGTCCCACAGCTGCAAAGACCCATCTCCCGCGCCTGTCACCAGCACGTGCTCATTATTTTCACTCCAGGTGACGTCGAAAAGCGCATCGTTCCAATCAAAACTTCAGTAAATGCAGATGATGTGAAAATGTTAGTACGTGGCTAAGCCTGTAGGCTATCTGTTTTGATGCCTGTAAGAATTTGTTAATGATCTGGTCCAGTGTTGGGGAGTAACGGATTACATGTAACAAAATTACGTAATTTAATTACAAAATAAAAGTAACAGTAATTAGTTACATTACTTTGAAAAAACAGTGTAATTAAATTACAGTTACTTTAAGAAAACATACAGGATTACATTTTGAGTTACATCTGAATATCATCTGCAGAAAAAAAACATTTATCATGTTTGAATTGGCAACTCCATCCACTTGCTGCTGGATCTACAGCCTACGAGCAGTCTGCAGTTGTGAGGATGACTGCAATACCAGATAAGACACAGTTCAGGCCTAGCCTATTGCAGAAAATTTTAAAATGAGCTGTGCTGAACAGGTGCAGATATGCACACACAAAATAGGCAACTTCTTAGTAATTTAAAGTAATCAAATGTAATTAGTTACACTACTTTGTTAAAGTAATTAAAATAGTTACACCACTATTACATTTTAACTAGAGTAACTTGTAACTGTAACACATTGCATTTTCAAAGTAACTTTCCCAACACTGCTGGTAACATACTGAAATACTGAAACATTTAAAACAACGCTGACCACTTCGACGTTATAGTAGCAAGGGCAATAAAATGGCATGTCAAATTATCAGGCTCGGATGTCCTCTAGCCTACCTTACCTACCTTCTAAGGAGACCTATATCAGCTTCCCTTTGCTCCAGCACAAACAGCGTTCCACATCCAGCTATTCCATAATACTGGGATGTCGCGCATGCAAGTCTGTTTGGCAGAAAGGGAGATACTTCCACTGCATAGCCATGGCGCGCAGGACACCTGAAAGCCTTCATGTCTTTTCAATTCGTTAAACAAACTATTAGAACTTAACAGCAGCAATCAGCAGCATGGGGATGTGTTACCTTGGCTGCTATGCATGGCACTCCAGCCTTTGCGCAAGCAGTTTAGCATGCAGTTGTTGAATTGTAATCTACACATTTGTTTATTCGTGCATTCGAGATCATAAAATCTTTCCCTCTCTTTCATTGACAGGGGTTTTTCACGTTAGTGTACCTTACTTCCTTGTTGTCTGTGAAAGCAGAGGTCAACACGGAAGAAAAAAGATTTGTCAAATTTCATTGGTTAATGCAACAGCGACTTCTTATTGGTTAAAGCCCTTCAGCACAGCCGCTTGACAGTTTGTCCGGGCTAGTCCGAGCCGCAGCTCAAGCTTATTTTTCATGTGCATTCGTGCAGGCCTAGACCTAGTAGCTTTTGCTTTCCCAATAAAGTGCAATGATATAGTTCTGATTTTTTTTTTAGCTTTTGTTGTGTCAGTCCTCTGAAGCTTCATAAGCCAATGTCCCTGGCAGTTGCCAAGTTGGTCAAATATTAACAAACAGACACAAAAAGAGAATCCGGCATAGGTTAGGTCAACATAAATAACATCTTGTTGAATTGGGTCATTATAACCCAAATCTTTGAGTTACACGTTTTTTTAAACCATATTGTAAGTTGTTAGCCTTAGCGACACGACCATGGACCATGGGCAAAGATTTCCACTTGCAACAGTCAAGGCAAGGGCATAGGCTATCTGAAGCACTGCTTATACCCATATAGTAGCTCAAATGTGTAATCAATGTGTGCTATGCTAGGCTACAGATAGGGTAAAATATTAAAATTGATATTAATATTGGTTAGCATGCGTTACTCAAATGTTACCACAGGGGGGCTCTCCTTCCCTTCTATGCATGTCGGACTGTGAGAGCTTTAAAAAAAACTTACAAAATCTTTAATAACAGTATTGTTAATTACCAGTTAAACTGCTGACTAATGACTGCTAATTGTAAGAAGAGCTGGTTTGTATGGTTATATAGGCTACTCTGTTGAAATGTAGTTTCAAACCACCCCACCTGCCTAAACACTTGAAGTAGCCTAATATTAAAGGACAAAATCAGTCACCACAATATAGCATCATATTTTTCATAATTATGTTGAACCTTATTGCATTGACTGAAAAAATAAATTAATTTTTTTTGTCTTTTTACCCAAATTTTAATTCGCGAACTATTTAATGTAGAAAATCCATAAAGTCCATAAAAACATAGACTTCCTTTCAATTTTATCTTTGCATAGTCCTTAGTCCTGTGCTTGACTCCTGCAAAATAAGATTTAGCAACCCACTGCAATAGTGGATGCAGCTCAAGTGCTCCAGAAGCCAAACGAATGACAGTCTTGCTGACTGTTTGGAACTTTCCCAAAGAACTTCACGTGGATTTACAACAAAAACAAACACAGAAGCAATGGTCTGGTGCCAGAGCATTAGTCTTCAGTGACTGTGGCAGAGGTTTGATAAACACTAGATAGTGGCTTGGTGAATACATTATTTGAAAAATGACATCCAATCTTTTACATACCTGTAGGGCTCTTTTGAATTTCCATATAACAGTAACATATAAAAGATTAAGTTTGAGGGACATTAGATTTGATCTCTTTTTTTAGATGGCACAATAAATAAACACCGTAAACAGTTGTACAGGTTAATTTTGCCATCACAGCTACATTTCGTAAATTGAAATGAGTCTCACAAAAGTCTTAAAACTCTAAAACAATTAATATTAGGCATTGTTTTAGTATAGAGCTAACATTAGTACACCTCCCATGAAGGAATAATAGAGGATGATTTTTGAGGGACATTAACTATTTTCATGCCACTGACTATGTGATGCTTCAGGGTCACGGTTGGTGGGGAGGCTGGCTTGGGTGGGGGGCACGAACATTGTTTTTTTTTTTGGAGGGGTGGTAAGGGGGGATCATGTGTGCTCCTGATTTATGACGGCCACTTCAAAGCCAGGAGTCCGGCGTGAGAACCAGGCGGACTAAAGCAGATAACCGGCGGATTTACGGGCGAGCACTGTTCCCATGATTGTCGATGGGCAAGCGGCCGCCGTTTGGAGTAATCCCCATTCACTTGGAAATGCTGATACTTTTTTACTCTTAAGGAATTTAATGGTGTGACAGTGATTTACTAATGTAAGTCTTTCTAACAGACCCCTGGGGATAAAGAAAGTGGATTAGGCTTGTGGGGGTGGCAAAAAGCCTGGGCCCGTCTTGGGTGTGTGATGTGTGACCAGTGTTGTTTTGGCTTTCATGCCGAATGCCTACCTTGCTGAGCTTGGAGTAGGCTTGACACAAAAAAGGAAAGAAAGACGAAAGACAAATGCTTGCACACGTCTTCACTCTATCCCTGCTGACAGGGTGCTGCTGTTATTCAAATGATGGTGTTAAATAAGGTCTGAGCTGAAAGATTTGACCTGTTTTTTTGCACTTTTCTCAGAAATCTTGTGAAAGTCAACAACAACATCAATGGCAGTGACACTGCCTTCCAAGGACAACTATAGACAAATTTATACATTTTGATACGGTGGAAAAGAGGCTTTTCGTTTTCTAGACTGTTGCGACACAACCAAACCTCCCTGTAAAAGTTACTGCCTTTAGCTTTGTTTACCAAGTCAAGCTGAATTTCTTTGAGCTGACATTTGTTCCTTTGGTCCTTTTACATTCCAGAATGACAGATACAATTGCATTTGTTTGTGTGGCCCACTGGCAGTCCTCTTTTTCTTTGCATAATTTAAACAACACACAGGAACGAGCAAATGATTTCCTTCAGCAGACAATATGTTGGTTTCTGGGCCCACTATCCCCTTACCCCCTTGGCATTCCAAGACCAGCTTAATTGCTCAGATGTGGTAACAGCAAAAGAGAAAAATGATGCGCTCCAAACTGCCCACAGTTTCAAAAAACATCATATTTAATCAGTGACATCTGGAGTGGTTTTGTTTGCATAGAAAACTGTTACATTTAACAGAAACAGGGTAGTATGTATTTTTTCCCAAAAATGAAAAGTACAGTAGTATCGTTGAACAGGAAAAAATGTTGGAGGAAACAAAAACATAACAAAAGAGTGCTTACTTTTCTTTGTGGGTTTGTAAGTTTTGTTATAACTTTAGTGTTGGAAAAGCTCCTGTCCCTTCCGAAACAGCAGTGATTGAAGTGCATCATACCAATATAAAATGTTCTCTAATTTTAATATAAATTCTACCTAATCTTTCCCAAACATATACATATTTACAGACTTTTGTTTTTGTTAGTTAAATGATTTAGTTTTACGAAAACACACTGCATTGATTCATACTGTAGCCAGCTGATTATCATAAAAAAATACTTTGGTTTATCAGTAAGATGTTTGTTGTCCTCCCTTAAAACACAACATAGATTGTGCAACATGTGTGCATTATAAACAAGACAACAGAGTGCTATGTATTAACAATGTAATGCCCACTACAGTTAAAAAATCGATCTGGCCAAGCTTTTTTTTTTTTTTTTACAAAAAAATACATTAGGCTTTTTTTGTGACAACGACGTGCTGTCTCTTAAGTCTCAAAAATGTGGGTATGACCCAGGGAAAATCAATTTGGGGAGAAATGTCCACCAAACATTGGAACGTATGTCGAGCAACCGAGTCATTCAAAATTCTGAGCAACTGAGATTTATTCTGAAGTAATATAACCATTTTGCTATGGTTTGGATATGCCCTCTGTAGTGTAAAACATTCGAGAAAAAAAAACATCTGGGGATTTTCTCACTCCTCAGGGGTCAGACTGCACATGTTTTTGATGTTGCAGTCACAAGATGAAAATAAACTTGTAGACCAGAAAAACAAACAAACACACAAACAAACAAGTTCATAAACATTTGATAAAAAAAAACCCTCAGACTGATGATTAGCAGTTTTTTCCCCACCATCCTTTATCTACAAAGTGTGGAGAACTTCCAACCACACCAAGCATTTGGGAAAAGAGGAGGGGGGGGGGGGCACTATTATTTCTGCGGCAAGTTAAAAGGCCCCCACTTCAGTCCCCCAGGGCCGATATGGTTTACTGCTACTGCTGCTGCTGGTTTGCTGGGATGAGGATGTGCCACTGGATATGGAGGGGCTGTGGGCCTGTGCAGCGTGGCTGCTGGACGTGCCGGGTGTCATGCTGGGCGTAAAGATGGGGAAGCCCCCGGGGAATGACAGGGGAAAGGTCTGGGCGGCGGCAGCTGCAGCGGCAGCATGCACGGTGGCCGAGAGCGACAACAGAGAGGTGGAGATCTGTGGGGGCACACAGGGGGCCACACTGCCCGTAGAGGGCGCCCTGAGCGTGGCGTCGGAGTGCGAGGAAGCCGCAGCGGTGGATGTGGTGGAGGAAGAGGTGGAGGAGGAGGATGAAGAGGAGGAAGATGGAGAGGAGAAGGCTGTGGTGAGCAGCGCCGAGCCCCGTTGGGGAACCTCCGAGAGCCTGCTGGAGGCAGCCTCAGATGGGGATGGGGACAGTCCGTTTGGAAGGAAGGCGGCAGCGGGGAGGGGGTGAAGGGCAGCTGCAGCGGCCGCTGCGGCCCAGTGGTGTGGATGCAGTGCTTGAGGGTGGTGGTGGTGATGGTGGGCCATGGAGCTGGTCATGGCGGCCGCCTCCCTCTGGGATGCACAGCTGCTCAGGTGGGACACCAGGCGCACACGGAGTGGGTCCCCAGACTCCAAGCCCTCCACGGAACTCAGGTAGCGGGCTACCTCAGTCAGACACTCCCTGAAGCCAATGCTCATAAAATCCATAGCCAGGGCATGAGCGTCAAAATAACCTGCTGAGAAAGGAGAAAAAAGTTTAAACTTTAGTTTCTACTTTTTTACATTTGACTGAGATGGCATGGAGAAAGAGATCCTTTTCCAAGACAAAAGAAAAAAGTTAAGCTAAGAATCACAGGAGAGGTCTCATAAGAATGGTATGTAGAAAAGTGTAAGGAAAGGGAATCAGAGAAAGACAAAAGTAAGAAAGGAGTGTTAAACGCCATGTATCTATAAATACAGCTTGACTTCAACCAGCTTTAATGAGGCCAACAGCTGTTTGTGATAACGCAGTGATTAAACGCTCGGACACGCGGACCTGCGCACTGAGACCCCGGGGGGCAGAAGCAGGCGTAACGGCCTGTTTTTTTGTGGCCGGGGATGTTTTCATGTTTGTTTTGTCTCCCCAGTGCACCGGTTTTTACACTCTCTGGAAACCCCAAACAAGACCCCCTCCCCCATACACACACGCACCACCACCACCACCATCTCCCCCAACAGGGCGACCAGTGAATGCGGCCCGCTCCCCTCCCACGGGTTTATGAAAGCAAACACAATCCCAGGGTCAAGTGCTTCTTTTGTCCCGACAACGCTTTCCCACGAGTTCAATCCTGCCATTAGCATTGATTTCCACTGCTTTAATCTTGTCAAAGGGAGGGGGGCTGTTCCCTCAGGTTTCGCCGCATAGCAGCCACAGCTGATTTGGACACCAATTAACTCCTTACCTTTGCCGCCGGTAGCTTGGAGCATCTTCAGGTGATCCACTGTCATCTGCAATATTTCCGCTTTTTCCAATTTGGCAGAACCCTTGAGGCACAGACAGGAGGAAGAACAAGGGTGCACTGAAGTTTAGCTTTTCATTTCATTTTAACGGTAATAATGTCAGCTCAAAACAATCATGCTATGTAGAAGACCTTTAGTCAGACTTAACAAAACAATAACAAAAACATATTCGTCTCACTTAGTAGAGTCACTTACAATAGTATTGGAATATTTTTTAAAAAGTCTAAACAAAGTTAACAAGAGACTACAATTCACCTGTTTTTCAAATGCTGTTGGGACCAGTCGGCGCAACTCAGATAAACTGTTGTTTATCCGGTCCCTCCGTCTCTTCTCAATTATCTAAAATAACCGACAATAAACAAACAAAGAAAGATAAAACATTATTAAGAATAATCTCAGATGAACTAATTAAACAAGTATATTGATAGGTCAACAAGACCAAACTTACTCCTCTTCGTTTCTTCCGTGCCATTACTTGCGAAGTTGTTGTGGGTGAACTGCATCTTATGAATGAACCGCTACTTTGCCTGGAGGGCAAACATGTTTGATATAAACTTTGGTTAGCCTAACACATACTGATACATTTCTCCAGCATGTCAGATCCGCTGGAACCTAAGACACTACATAAATAAAGTTTTTAGAAATAATTTATCTTTTTCTGTTGTGTCATACAGCGCAACACAAAATAATAAATTACCATTATCTAATAAATTTGTTCTGTATCATGAGCATTACTGACCATTAAATTTTCTAATCTTCACTCTGGCTACATCAAAATGCCCTCTAACATCCACACAAGGATGGAAAGTGCAGAGACTAGATGACAAAGTTTCTCATTTATGCCCATACCCAGAATAATTGTTTTCGCTTCCGACATCAATAGTTTCATCCATGTCGCTGTCAGAAGTAGTATCCTCACAAGGCCTCTTCATCGTGATAATGTTTTTTTTTCCCTCAACGTATAGTCGGTGGAGCGTGTGCGCTCAGGTGGCCCTCGCTGGGTGACTTTACAAATCCCTCTGAACTTCTTTCCCACGAACCGTTGGAGCCTCAATCGCAGGAGCGGGGGAGCGTTACCGCCCTCGGCCGGCTTGGGAAACACCCACAGCAGAAAAAAAAACACGCCCCGAGCTTCGCAGCCTGTGTGTGTGTGTGTGTGTGTGTGTGTGTGTGTGTGTGTGTGAGCCGCCGTGCGTTTCCAGCTCCGGCGCTCTCCAAGTTCCCCTGATGATTGACTCTTCCCAGTTTTAGCGCTCGAGTAAAACATACCCGTGGGCTCTGGAGAAGCGTGAGAAACATTTCACAAGACAGTTAACTATGTTTAAGGCAGCAATATCGCACATGCCTGGTCGCCAAAAGACAAATTAGAATGAGTTTTTATATAGCATGACCCGAAATAGTTTTAAAACTATTAGAGGATGGGTGGCACGCATAAGAAAACCGACGAGATAAAACAAAATTTAACTAACCATATTAAACCAAACCAAACAATTCAGAAATAATTCAACACTTTTCAATATATTCGTAGAAAGATGAATATATTTTAATCTGTCGGATCTCACCAACTTTGTCAGAAAATAGGGCCGTTATTCACGCTTGGTGTCAAGTTTGGCTAGGTATCAAAGAGTGTTTTCGCACCTGGACTTTGGCGCGGCTGACCTCCGATGGCACATCAGAAAGACCCAATTGACAATGTACAGGCGGTGCTGAAGGACAGTTGCCAAGTTGGGCTGAGAGCAGGCAAGACTGAGAAAGAAGCTAAGGGCACAGCTTCTTGGACTGCTAAGAGTCTTCATCATTAAGGAGAATTATTATGCCTTCAGTTTGGATTTTAAAGAAATCCTAAGAAACGCTGAGCAGGTTTTCTTAAAAAAAAAAAAAAAAAAGAAGAACAACCCTTTGTGGAGCAGATGTCTGTTGCATGAAATGAATAACAGGCTTTTACCACATTAATCCAAACAAAAAGCAACATGTTTTGAGCTCATCAATTGTCTTTAGCTTACAAGTTGTTTTTGAGGGGGGAAAGTATGTGTTTCATCTCTGTCTCAGTAAACACTCTGAGCTAACTGTGGTGATGTGACATGATTAGACAAATGAAGTGTAAACCACAATAACAAACAAGGCAAATACACAATACGCAAATGCTGTCCCTCTCTTCCTCTCTCACACATACCCTTTCTCTCTCTCACACACACACATACAAACACACACACATTTTCTCTTTCTCTCTCTCTCTGATAAACACACATGCACACTCTTTCTTTTTCTCGCTCTCTCTCACACACATACATACACACACACAAACACACTCTTTTTTCTCTCTTTCTCTCTCTCTCTCTCTCTCTCTCTCTCTCACACACACACACACACACACACAAACACACACATACACACGTACACAAACTTGTCCCCTTGCCAGTTGGAGGCCCCAGCTGTAGTCAGTTTCCTGGGTTAAACAGTGAAGACCGCGCATTGTTTAGTCACACACAAAACCTCCCCTGTCATGTGCCTTGGGCCCGGTGGAGAACGGCACAGTCTCCCAGGCTGCCTGCCAGTGTGATGACTCGTTCCCACAGCTCCTGCGCGCCGCACTGAAACCCAATCATCGTGTGAGAAGGCGGGCAGGAACATAGGCAAGGCAAGGGGCAGAGAGAGAGGAACGGTGGAGGAGGTGGAGGAGAGGTGGTAGTGGTGTGTGTGTGTGTGTGTGTGTGTGCTGGGGGGGAGCTATTGGATGGAGGGGGGCAGTGTGACAGGGAGGTTAGCAGCGGCCAAGCGTCGCTTCCACTCCGCCACCACCGTGGTCGACACCAGCACACGCACACATACACACACACACACACACATACACACACACTGGACAGGAGCAACGCTTGTGCGGCAGCCGTGGCTGGTGTTATTGTTCACTCGTAACCCTATCCCCCCTATGCTGCGTGCGGACACACACACACACACACACACACACACACAAACACACACGCACACACTCCACCTTCTATCAGTGTTTGCTGCGTATCCAGTGGAGCTGAAAACCTTTGCCGGACAATAAAGGCCAGCACACAGAGGGTCCAGACGTCAAATGATGACCTTTCTTCCATTCTTTTCCTGTAAAGATGTTTCTTGTGTTAGACCAAAAAGAATGCATATGTGGCTCTCCAGCCTGTTGGTTTCTGTCAGAGAGTTACACAATACTATATGGTTATTTCAATGGAGGGGAATTATAAAACAAAACTGTTTTTTTAATCAAGTAATTTAGCTGCAACCACTAGCTATAAAAGACTTGGTCTAATAATGGTTTAATATAGAATTGTTCATGTACGAATATATCATATTCATATTGCATATTGCGCTACAATAGTATTCATTCATTTTACATTCATTTAGACAATGTATTATTTACATACATACACTCTCTGTCTTTCTTTCATTCTTTCTTTCTTTCTTTCTTTCTTTCTTCTACCCCATTTTTGTGCTAGTCACCAGCACAGACTCCACAGAAGCTGTTGGAGCCCTAGGTTTGCAGACAGACTGTGTGTAAATGTTATCCTATCTCCCGCTGCTACCATTGCCTATGCGTGTATGTGTGTCTGTTCTTGTGTGTGTGTGTGTGTGTGTGTATTTTTGAGTGTGAGTGAAAGTGTGTACACTCTCTCTTGTCTCATTTCGTCAGCTCAGTTAGGCTGGAAACAACCTGTGCTTCATCCACTGCTGGCTGGCCGGGGGGCACATATCTAAACTGGCCCTGTCACCACCCTCTCATAGGCCTTTCCCAGGTGTGACCCACTGGGGGGAGAGGCGCTCTAATTAAAAACATTTTGTCCAGCCAGCATCGCCGACCTGGACTTTCCCCTCTTTCACCACACTGACGGATATGCCCCCCCCTTTCTCGGCCTCTTCAAAGCTCCACTGCCTCTACTCCTGAAGAGGCTAGCCAAACCCTCCGATTTTACGTAACATAATGGCATACGTTATTTTTATAGCAATTTAGGCTGGAAGAAATGGGGGAGAGTATTGTTGTTACTTTACAGGGCATCAGCACACTTTTCTCTGGCGCATTTGCTACAGTTATGACAACATTCAATTTCAACATAAAGCAACCAGACTGTCCATATTAGGAAGTGTTTTGGGTTAATTATTTATAGAGAGGGGGGGTGGGGGGGTTAAAATATCCCTGTAGTTTGTGTCCGTTATCAGAGTATTTTTCTGCGCTCTATCCTTGGCAGTGGAAGATGGAGTGCTTCCGATAAAGAGGCAGGGTGTGACTCCCAAACAGAAGATGGAGAACGGCCGCCATGGAGATTCCAGGACAGGGCTGCGCTGCGAAGTCTGTCTGGCCACGCTGCTGTCACCTCTGGGAATTCTCTCGGCATGAGGTAGAGTCACTCCCACTTTGGAGATGCTTGAGAGAGCAGCTGTGTGTGTGTGTGTTTGTGTGTGTTTGTGTGAGAGAAACAGAGAGTATATGTATGTGTGTGTGTATATATGAGATATTCACTGTGTTCTCATGTGCATATTTGTGCATGTGTGTGTGTGTGTGTGTGTGTGTGTGTGTGAACATGTGGGTGTGAGGATGTTTATGCTTCTGTGTGTTTCTGGTTGTTTACACATCTGACCATGGCTGCTGTCTGTGCCTGACCCTGTGCATGCCTGTCTGAGAACACACTGTAGAAGCAGCACTGTGTGTCTCGGTGTGTGTCCATGGCAATGCGTGTGTTGCCAACTGTGTCAGTGTATATACAACATGTGCGTGTGCCTTCATCTGTGTGTGTGTGTGAACGTGCACGTGCTCAAGGCAAGTGTGCGGCTGGTTTCCCAGGCAGAAGGAGGGATTCCTTTCATCCCAGGCATACTTGCTGTGTTCCACGACCATGTCTCACTGTGGGCCTCTGTGTGTGCCACCCGCCTGCCTGCCTACCCTCCACCACCACCCGCTCCCCTGTCCCTGTGCCTGCCTCTGCTGTTGCCCGCTGCCCACTGCCCCGGTGTGCCCATGCTATCAGCCGTTCCCAAGGCTAGCTGGGCCTGGGAAACGGCTGGGTGGAGCTGTTCCAAAGTCAGCATTACATGCATTTATTGTTCTTACCCTCCCCGCGTCCCCCTCGCGCACACAATGAAAACAACAGCGGCAATGGCTGCAATCTCAAGACCTCCCTCCTCCCTGAACACAAGCGCCACCCCCCCTCCACCTTCTTAGCCTTTTCTTCTTTTCTTTCCTTTTTTTCTCTCTTTTTCTCCCTCACACTCTCTCTCTATCTCTCTCTCCTGTCTTTGGACTCCTGAAACAGCGTTAACTGCTTCATGGCACCACTGATAGATAGTGTTGTAGATGCTGACGCCTCTGCAGCCTGACGCCTGGCCAGGTTTGCTTGATCTCTTTGCTGTAGTAAGGAGATCATGCACTTTACAAACCACAGTGCGTTCTTTGCAATTCCATCTGTTTATTTGGCACCATTATGATTGATTATAAATCGAATTGCCCTGCTTTGTCCACTTGTACACTGCATTGTCATACTCTATTTACAGAGCTGTATAATGTATAAGAGGTAGAGTACTCTGAAATTGGGAGAGGCAAGATTCTTCCACTTTGATTGTCTTCACGTGTCTATGTACAGTATGTTGTATAAGTCTAGTTCTAACTGGAAGGTGCTGTTACTCCAGGTCAACGACTAAACTGACCTCAGCACTCAAAGACATCACTCAGTGACACAGATGAGCTCTCCCGAAAATTTGATCTCTCTCCCCCTTTCTGTTCTCCCCCTATCTCTCTCTCCATTTTTACCTTTCTCTCTTTCTCCCCCCTCCCCTCTCTCTCTGACAACACAGACAGCTGTGTGTCTCCCACTCTGTTGTTTCCGGAACTGATATCAAGCGAGAGGTGTTAAAGCAGACACAAGAGACAGTCCGACAGCTTCCTTGTTTTTTATTATGCTTTTCCAATCATCTGAGCGTTTTTGGTTTATAGAAGGCCAAAAGTGGGACAACATGCCGACACGAAAGCAAATAATCCCCCTTCTCTACACTTGCATTGTCTGATTGGGCTGAAACAAACAGTCCACTGTTTATCTTTCCTGGGAATGGCAGAGTAGAAGAGAGAGAGGGAGGGAGATGAAGTGAGAGAGAAGAGAGAAAGAGAGGGAATAGGGGACTATGTGTGTGTGTGTGTGTGTGTCTGTATGTGTGTGGGGGGGGGGGGGCAGTTGTGACTAAGCGACTAAGAATAAAAGTATAGGTTAGTTGGAAGTTTAAAATGGACAAATCTGGAAAGAAAAGGATCACATTGGGTGTGAAGGAGAGATGCAGGGAAAGAGTGAGGAAAAGAGAGCGAGTCCTGGGATGGGAAAGTGAATAGTGTGTCTCTTGACTCCTGAGTCATATTATGGGCCCTTTATTGGTGTCTGAGGTCACGGAGAGACAGGCAAGTGCATCCTATATCAGGAAGCAGCGCTTGTCTTGGGAGTGAAATATTTGGCTCTGGGTCGGGCCGAACGGCAGCAAGTCGGATATCCTGGGAAGTGAGAACACGGCAGTCAGGCTCCAGGCGTCTCAGCCACACATAGGTCACAAACACACACACAAACACAGACATTCACAAAAGCACACATGTGCGCATGAACAAACACATATGCAAACACACACACACTTATTCAAAAGCACAGGAACAGGCGCACACACATGTACAAACACTCATATTATTTCTTTCTCTTTCTCTCTCTCACAGACACACACACACACACTTAAGAGAATGGGACAGAATAATAGGCCTCTTCCTGCCATTCTCAGCTTCAGTGCTGTATTTCTGTCACAGACCTCTCCAACTACCCCAGCGTCCGGAGGCCAGCCTCTGCCAGCCTCCCTCACTCCCAGTCATTGTGACGTAAGTGTGTGTGTGTGTGTGTGTGTGCTTGCACGCTTATGAGTGTGTGGATACCCAATGGGAAATTTTATTGCATGTGCACATTTGCGTGAATGTCCTCAGCGGACCATTGTGCGAGGATTCTATTTGAACGGAAAGAACTGCAAACGGTCGCCCAGAGGAGCTGATTTCATGCATTTGCTGGCATGGCCATTTTGTTGGGGTAATAACACATAAGAACACTACGCTTAATGTGGCTGGTGAACAATAGCACAAGAGGCAGGTGCTTTTCTTTTTTAAAATACTCAACATCCTACCCTGTGGCCTGATCTTCCCGTCAGGATACGCTAGGAAGAGGGAGCCAAGGGTTTCCCCTACTACTGTGTACAAATGTGTATACACACTCACACTCTCCTATTCATTCACAAAAACACACACGCATACATGCACACACACACACACACACACACACACACACACACTCACAGAGTACAAATACATTCACACTCTCCTATTCATTCACAAAGACACACACACACACACACACACACACACACACA
>JAGFZM010000191.1:156685-170037 GCA_017657215.1 Limnothrissa miodon
GTGTGTGTGTGTGTGTGTGTGTGTGTGTGACTGTTCCCTCTGTGGGTTCCGGGCTCTGTACTTGCAGCCACGAGGCACACTTGTCGTCCTGCTGCCGCCATTGCCGCAGCTCTCACCCGATGCCGCTGCCGCTCCTGCTGCTTGTGTGTCGCCTGTGGCGCTACTTGGGGGGAAGGAACATGGCCGCCGCTGCGATTGTCTGCAGGCCGCACTCTTTGTTTTCCTGTCACGGAGACGCTTGGCTGGCTTCAGTGGCTGCTTGGCTGCCTGCCGCGCCTAGTTCCTGCTCTTACTCTCCCTCTTACACACTCTCTCTCTCTCTCAATCTCTCTCTTCCTGGGGTCGCTGGGAATCCAAGTCCTGTAAGGGAGCCATAAACTCTATAACCTGTCTAAGAGGGTGAGAAAGGGACAGAGGGCGAAGGAGTGAGGGAGAGAGGGAGAGTGAAAGACAGAGAGAAAGAGAGTAAATATGCGGTGGTGACAGCCTGCTGGCAGTGTACACACAGGGGCCTTCAGTGGCGTGACCCAGCCATACCCTGAAGGACCCCAAAGTTGGACACATAGGGGAGTGTGTGTGTGTGTGTGAATTAGGGGTAGTAGTCGGTGAATGTTTCTCCACACTGACCAGCCCTCCGTCCTAACCATCGACAGTGACGAGTCCAACGGCAGGACCAGCCAATCGGGCAAAGCGCCAGTCTTCGGTGCGTCAGCTCCGCTAATGCAGACGAGGTGAAGTCATCCGAAGGGAACGAAGAACTCGGCCCAGTCTTGATGAAGGTCAACGTCATAAAGCATTTCCCTCCCCGACCAACTTATTTATTTACCTTTCCCCTCTCAAAATCACCACGGTGCGATCAAGAAGGAGTTGTTATGAAACATCAAGGAGAAAAAAAAAGAGACCAAACTGTGTAATGTTAAATGAAGCTGAAATGTGGAATGAAGCAGTGGGGCTGTGCAGTGCTGTGTCTGGGACGCCTGTCACAGTGTGTGAGGGGAGGAATAACAAGCAAACCTTCACAGAAGAGAAGCAGGTCTTTGGTACCTTCTGATCAAAACCACTGAAATGGGGCAGTGTTACTGAGGCTAATGACATTGGATAAGAGTTGGAGGCCTAGCGCACCTAAATGACCTCCGATCCTGTACGACATGACCTCCCGTTCAGTGTCACGAAATCCAAGTCATGCACCCACCCACACCTAGGCCAATGTCCCCGCCATGATTACCTGTCATGGTTTTCATGGTCCAAGTGTGCACTCTCTCAAGCCATCTCTTAGCAAAACAAACTCATAAATAAACAAATACACAAATTCAGCTTGCGAATAGAATCTAGCGTAAGTCTCGATTCCAACTCTATGGTGGAGCATATGGAGATGTTCATGGTCTTTGAGATGGAAATCGCTTCTGGGATGATAAAAAGATATCAGTGCCATTGCAGGGCAGCTGTCACAGCCTAGGTCCAGTGAAACCTTTCGTGTTGATCAGAACTGTAGGCCATCAACCCAGAGACCTGTGAGGAGGAGGCACAGGTGAATGGCAGTGCCATGGTAGGCAGAATGCTGCCTGGCTTATTTTGCATCTGTAAAGTGTCATATTCTACAGCACAGGCTACTGTATTAGAGAATCTCAGTTCTGTTCTGCTGGACTCATATCTAATAGAATGACTTTTTTTACAGTTTTTCATAGTTTCATATAATTTGATCAAAAGTGTCTAAGCACAAACACAGAATTATTTATTACTTATTCATTAATTAGGACTGATTATAATTCTTACTTTTCATTTGTGGAGTCTGCAGTGTAGTGTATCAGATTTACTCTGTTGTGCTCATTTAGGATGTTGTTACTAACAGTTTTATTTTATAACAACATGTTATATTCAGGTCTACTTTTGAAAAATGTTGCTCATCTTCCCTCTTGGACTGACTTATATGCTGTACTGCCAAGTCTTAAACATCTGTTTCTAATTTTAAAAGTATGTTTAAATTGTCAGAAATTTTATGTGTTGAAATAAATGGGTATAATATGTATTTAGCAAAAATGAGTTCTTAAAACGCTCTTTAAAACTGAACAAAATACCCAAACTCCAGTGAGTGAATTATGGAGGTTTTCTTTCGGCTAATTTGCTGGAACAGTAGGACATTTCCTGTCTCAATGACTTGTGTCACAAAGGGTCAGAGGTGTAGATCATGTTCTGATTGGCTCAGGCTCCTGGCTAAAAAGGTGAAAACAACTACACACCAGTCTTTTGGGCACTGTTAATTCAATTCCAGTTTCCAGTCTTTTAAAAAAAATGCTTGAGAAAATAACTGATGGACATTTTATTTAATCTATAGAATTACATTACATTTTCATCAACAGTTCTTTTAGCCTGCTGAATAATTGTGAGTATTTGTAATAGCTTTGCTATATACTCCATCTATGACACCTAAAATAACGTGATGACTAATGAATCTTTCAGTAGTTATAAAAGTCTGTATAAATTGGCTACATCTTTTGGATATTCCTATAAATATCATATCATACAAACGCTCAACATTTGAGCTCATGAACTAATATTCCTAAAGGCTTAAGTTCCCTGTACTGTCGCAACTGTGGACATGCAGAATCTGCATTAAGTGTTAGAGCATGAACTGTGAAATTATGACTCCACCATGCTCAGTGTTAATGGCCCCTGACCCCGTGCGGTGGTCCATGTGTGTGCCTACTGCTCTGGGACACCCAGGGGAAGAGGGGGTCATGATGAGGGGGGCCCCGGATGGATAAGGCTCTTAGCCTGGGGGCTGAAGGGGGCAGATGAGGGGGTGGTGGTGGTGGTGGTTGATGGCGACCTCCTTTGCTTTGATGCGGCTCACCTCGGTCAACACAGCATGTTCTCTGCCTCCCCCCTCCGCCTGTTAGATGCAGACAGCTGGGTTCCTCATGTACACCCCCCACCCCCTTCACACACACAACATACATACACAAACACATATACTGATTCTCACACAACCTGCCCCAGTCTAGAGGACTCTCTCTCACTTTCTCTCTCTCTCCCTCACACACACACACACACACACACAGACATGCATCCGATCACATGCTATGGGGTGTCAGGGGTCACCTGGTGCTGTGATTAGATTTGAGCATGCCCAACCAACAAGTCATCCATAAATCATTGAGCACTGCGTGTGGCCACTCAGACACCTTTCTGTCATCTGATGTCAGTAAGTTTGACATCTCAGAATATGTTTCTGAGGCACTATGAATTTAAAATGAAATCACCCTTAACTTAAATTCACTTAAATTCTATAGGTTGTATTTGATAGGTCACATAAACTTTGGATTTTATTCCATCATTGGTCTTTGTTTTTTTTATAACCATTATCATTTTGCTTTCATTATATTTTCATTTCCTTTCATGGACATTCTGCAATTAGCCTGTAATGATTAATATTTCATCCATCAGCAAAGTGGCTTAACATGTGTCTGCAGGTATGGATTTCTTAGCCAGGCTCTTGCTCATCATTTATTTCTGCCCAATTAAGTCCAATTAAATCACCAGGTGCACGAGAAGCCCTCATCAACGTGCAATTACAGCGCTAATGACATGTTTTCTTTTGAAACGATACAATAGCTGACTGTCGCTCGTCCAAGCTTATCCGCATTAAGAAGAACAAAAGCGAGCATGCAGTCGGCCGTCAGAGCTCCTCTCCTCCGATCTCTGGAGATTCACTTTTGCGGTCGAGAAAGAGCGCTTAGGGAGCAGGAGAGGTGGCAGCAGCATTGGCTGCGCCGCTGCTGAAGAGGACAAGAGAAGAAGGAGGAGGAGGTAGTGGAGGTGGGTTATCATGGCGTTGTTGGGAAAATAATAGCCCCGAGGTAGACCGCGGCAAACAGGAAGGGTGTGGACAGGATTCGAGCGCAGCTGCCGCGCCGAGCGGCGTCTGTTCCCACAGTCTTTGATCTGTGGGCACACTGCGCTCTGTGCCACGAGATAAACACGCTGGGAGAGCCGGTTTGTTTGTGTTACACATAACTCCTTAATGAGATGTACCCCGGCCAGCCGCTGGGAGCCCGTGAGAGCCAGATGGAGAGAGAGGTGGGGAAGAAGAGAGGCAGCGGGCGCGGGCAGTGGGAAACGTGTGGGGACACCGTCAACCGCTCGCTAATTGATCACTGACAAGGGCACCATTGATTGCCGCTGGCCGCAATATTTGGGTTTTCTGCGCCGCCTCTGGTCCCGGGAGACTTTGGCTTCCGCGCATTCCCCCCGTCGCACATTATGTTTTCTTAAGCCTCTACTTGCATTGCAGGGAAGCTCAACAATAGTCTCGTCTGCCCATTTTAGTGCTATGCTGTGTAAAATTAGGCCTGGCATTCTTACAGTTATGGCGTGCATTTCTGAGTTTTTAACCGTTTCATATCCCGAAAATTCCAGTACACTACATACTAAGAGAAATGTTGTGGATTGGTGTATTTACATTGGAGTTTTGCACAAACCATTAAGTTTGAATTTGCTCAAAGTACTGGTAGCCTACTGAGAGCCATAATGAGTAGCTGACTAAGATTCTTATTTGCAGGCACTTTTAAATATAGTTGTTAAGCCCCTTTACAGTGGAGACTTAAACAGGGTTTTTTCCCTGGGAATTCTATGAGACAGTGATCTTCTCTGTCCTAGACACTTCATAAATTGTTACTCTCACCTTGGGAATACTGTCTACTGTGCTGCGATATGAAATGAGTCGGCTTGGAGACATTCTATTTACATTATATAAAGGCTATGAGACTAGTGTTGACTTTTAAGATGGCAACAGACACCCCACAGATTGTGTTTGTTACCTCCCACAGATAAAGTTTTGTCACTTTTTTTTTGTCTTTCTTTTCTGAAGGAAGAACAATATTTGTTTTAGTTTGCCCGGCGGGGACCGGGGACCTACTGTCACTGCAGAGGGCATGGAGACAGAAATAGACTTGGCTGTTTTATTGTGCCTGTACTGGCCTGGCTGTGCAGGAACAGGCTGATAACATAGCCCACCTTTTGACTTGGGAACTGAGTCAGTTGCTCAGCCCAATCCCTCATCAGACAACATTTTCACGCCAGTCCCCAGAGAATATGTGTGTGTGTGTGTATGTGTGTTGGGGAGGTTAAGCTGTCTGTAATAAGAGAGACTGACAAACAGATAGACAGAAAGATAGATAGATTCCCCTTTCCCCCTTGGTTCTCTGCTAGTTATTCTGATGTTGCCCAGAAAATAGATCATAAATATTAATGTTAATACAGTTTAGAACAATTCTAAAAGATCACATGGCTTTAGTTGATTTGCAGTGCTTTGTTCTGCTGATTCCAAAATTCTGAATTCTCTTTCGAGTCACATTAAGAGCATTGAACCACTACATATACATTGAAGGGTCAGCTAAAATCCACAGGAATATCAATGACCAGTCTGTCTCCTAGTTTCTGCTGAACACAGGGATTTTTTTTTCTTTCAGAGGCAGACATTTCAGTCCTTTGGCAAACACCATTGTCATTTGAGCTCTCTCGCTTGTGACAGTTTTGTGGTCTACTAAATAGACAAAGCCTTTTTTCAAGCCATTGTTCTGATCTATTTATAAAGTAAGAAAGTGGTGAGAGACAAACAACCACTCAGGTCCCAAAGGTATCAGCGGCGACCAGCGTTTCATAAAACTCAAATGCAGCCTAACCCCTAATTAGGACCCTTTGCTCATTGGGAATAATGAAATATCACATTTGTTTTGACTATCCATCACCCCTCACCAAACAGTGCAGGGTCCAATGGCTCGCTTTGCGGCTGCAGTGAAGTCGCAACACATGCACAAGCCACTTGCAGGCTGACTTTTTCCACACGCAAACGCGACTCTTGGAGAAAGTGACGAACAATTTGCAGCTCCCCACACGCCTCTGAACAAATAATAGGAGCATTGAGAAATGCTCTCCTCTATGGCGATGAAAGTTTATTTGTATGTATGGCAATAATGATTAATCAAAACCGTATGTGGCCAAGTGCTCCGATAGGGTTCCCTGAGCTGTCACATGCTGTTCCGAGATGCAGCTTGAAAATGTTCCAGACAAGCCAACCCAAGCCAACAGGGAGTGTGTGTGTGTTGGGAGATTTGAGGCCTCAAATGGTAGTGATTTGTTATTATAATGGTATCAGAATTATTCATTGCAAATCACCATTGCAATGGAACCTCTCCTTTTCTTGCCCAGTGCTTTGGTATTTCCATATTTAAATCGACCACATAAACCTTTAAGTGTTTAAATGGGCAGCAGCCAGGCGTGACCAAAGTGTGTAATTTTGTCACGTTTAATGAAGAAAGGGTTGATTATCAGTCCATAGTGTGTATGGGTGTCTTTCAGGCACACGCACATGGACACACACACACACACACACAAACAGAATGAAAGGCCTCCATCCCACTCGAAAGAAAGGGAGACGGTTCATTTTCTTGGGCACAATGGTCTTGGAGCTGGTCGGCATGGATGGCCATTATGCAAAGTGACTAGGCTACTTGCATGACCCCGCCACCTCCCATTATTTAGTGTGACCTTTGTCTGAGCATGCATTGTGGCCATGCAACCCCACACGTTCCAGAGATGCAGGCGAAGGGGCACAGGGTGTAGAATCTGAAGTCCGGCACATTCCCCAGAAGAGGGGACGGGGGTGTGGGAAAGACCTGGAGGTTTCAGAGCCCCCCCCCCACCACCACCACCACCACACACACACACACACATACACACACACCATCCTTCTCTGCCTTGCATCAACTGACTTTGCCCTATGTTTAATTCCTGGTACAGTTCTCCTATTTATGCCAGTAGTGGGGAGGGGTCCCATGGTGGATGGGTATGGGAGTATGGGGGTATGGGTGGTGGGTTGGGGGGGGGGGGGGTCAAGCTTCTGGGAAAGTCTGTGAAAAACACAAGAAAAGTAGGGTGCAATAAAGGGAGGAACGTGACCAGACACTTTCATGCGCTCAAGTCTCGCTGCCCTTGGACCGCTTTGATTGTGCCTCTTTTTTGTTCTAATTTATGCCGCGTCTCGAGCAATCAAAGATCCTTTTGTTGCACCTCATACAGAAGCAGGTCTCATGTGTCTAGGACCACCATCACCGAAAACGATGGGTCCTTTGATTTTTTTTTTCTTTCTATTTCTCTTTTTCTTCTTTGAAACGAAGACTTTAAAGATCCGATTTATTTTGTCTGTCTGCACTGCAACCCGGAACTTCATTCCAATCCTTGCTGTTTTCCATGCAGCATCATCCCACTGCTCTTTGAAGGCTTTCTCATTTCTATTCTAGCTGAAATACAGATATATTCTCATTACAACCGTCATAACAGAAGACAAATAACAGGACTGTGGCACAGCCATCACAGGGAGCTGAAAAGACGGATTCAGAGTGGCTTGTAAATAAGTTTCTCAGAAAGCAAAACCTCTCAAAGATTTACGTCTTTTTTGCTCTCTCTCTCAGACAATTTCTAATTAGCATCTCTGGGACATAATTTCCTTAATTACTAAGTGTGACGAGGTCTGAAATAAGGGTCAATGAAAAGTGGCGTGAGGAGGAAACTACAAAAATGAATTGACACAAACAAACAGAACAAATGACAGTGAGAGGTGTGGCGTGAGGAAAGAATGCAATAACGCGTTTCAATTAAAAGGCACGCCAGCTCTAGGCTCAAACTTGGCGCTTGATTTATGGCAGAGTCGGTTGCTTCTTTAACAATAATACCATCCCTGGTGGCGGAAATAGTTTGCCACGAGAAGCATGCGGTACGCAGACAGCATGGCTGTCCCATCGTCTGGCTGCGCGCTGAGGTCATCTGGACTCCTTGTTTTTGGGAGTCGTCTGGAGTGTTGAAAGAGGCTGAGATAACGGGCCATTGTATCCTTTCGATCCTGTTCCCATGCTGCTGTTCACACTGAAACAACATACAGTGGGACTCAGCTGAGGTGTGTGTGTGTGTGTGGGGGGGGGGGGGGGGGGTAAAAAGCCTTATCCACACTCCACAGTTCTCGCGCTGTGTAATACACACACACACACCTTCCCCCTCCCCCCCCAAAGGCCACAAGATACATGAATAAATAATATTTCTCTCACGGCTCCATAGGCCATGAGCAAGATCCTGTTACACACAGACACATACACAGGCAGATACCACACATGCATCACTCACTCACACACACACACACACACACACACACACACACTTGAGCCTGTGGTTCCCATGCACTCGTAAGGTGTCCCCAGGTCTCAAGTGCCTCTTAGCCACCCAGGTGAGCATATGTCACCCTGCACCTGTTGAATATTTCACAGTGGGAAGTGCCGGGGCGAGCCGGCCCCACGGCAGCACACACACACACAGACACACACACACCACCCACTCGCATAAACACTTCTTGGCTCTTTCTGCAGAGACGTGATGCAACCCAACCTGGCACGGGCGACAGGCAGGGGTGCCTGTCGGAGGGCACACAGCACTGCAGGGGCGCCACGGCCAGCGCAGCGCAATCAGGGCTGGCCGGTGGCAAAGATGGGGGCAGATAGCGCTGATTGTAATTACCCGTTGATTCCCCAGCCTCCACTTCCATCATCGGCCAGGCAGGCAAAGCAGACGTTAAATCACCTTGTTGCCACGCAGGCATGGGAAACAGAGTTGTGAGGCTGTTGGCCATTATTGGACAGCAAACATGTTACGCATTATGGGGGTCAGCGTTGTTTAAGGGGTTTGTGGTTTTGTGGGCTCAAATCACTGAACCCAGGTCACTGGTGCAAGTATTTTTTTTTTCAAAAAATGATTGGCTGTTAGCACTTAATGTTGAAACGTCTTTCTTTCATTCAAGAAATAGTTTTGAGCTTCCTCACACTCTCGATGAGATAAACAAGTGTTCCAGTGAGCTAAGCCCATTGTCAGACGGGTTTGCGAACACCTTTATATAGCCTGTAACCAAGTCTGCGCCACTTTGGGGCGGTTCTAAATAAACACACCATTGTGTGTGTGTGTATCCCCGGTGAGCTGTTCGGGGTGCTGTCACATAATTAAAATGAAAGCCAATCTCTTCCCTTTTCTCTGAAGAGCTGAGATATGGCTGCATTGTGGTGGCTGTGGAATGACACTCGGGGCGGAGGACTTGAGACTGTTGGGTCTACGTGACTGACACATCTGTCTTCCTTCCACAGTTGTGTCGTGTCTACGCTTGTGTGGTCTTATGTATACCTTCTACCATCTTTTTTTATAGAAGTCATAAGAAATCATATATTAATCCTTTTAAGATATATGCCAGCACAAAAATGTATGGTAGTCGATAATGGAATAGGTAGGCTTTACTTATCTACATATATTCAAATATTATATATCATATATATTATTCATACAAAATACATACCTTGATCTTCAGTTCAACAGTTAGACAAATATGTCAAGAAGGCAGACAGGTGAAAGAGAAAGATCTTGAAACGATTGTCTAATAGTACTATCCAAGTCAGACATACAGAGATGGGGAGAGAAAGAGAGAGAGAAAGAGACGAGAGGGGAGAATGAAAGACAAGAAAGGCAGTGCGAACAGCCACCGGGTTCCTGTGGGGCCATTTCTCTCTTTGAACCTCCCCTCACCCCCCAACGCACATTTCCTCCTTGCTCTCCACAGAGCAGAGCACCACGCCTTCGCCCTGCCAACCTGGCACCCCGTCCACCCGCTCCAGCTCCAGCGTGCCACCTCTGTAACTGGTAGAGACAGCGGGCACGCTTGTGCCAGCTTAACCTGAGGCCATGAGGGGTATCTGAGAGAACGTTGGCAGAGCTTAGCCAGGGCTGGGGGCCGGTAGTGGCAACGGCAGTGCAATAGTGCAACAGTTGGTGTTCTGGAAGAGTCAGTTGAATTTACATTTTAAATATGCCTGCAGAGTGGGGTGTCTCTGTCATCAAAGCACACACAAGATGCATGGGTGGTGGTTTTTTGTAGTGTCAAAGCTTTGGACGACTAGAATTCTTTTCTGACAAAACAGGTGAACCCAGGGAATATGACATTAGATTTATCAGAACATTAACACTGGTCAAATGTTCTGAGTTTTTTTTTCAGATGAAATGCAGGTGTCTCTAAGCCTGACAGATCCTTAAGAAATTTATTATGGTTAATAAAATTACCTCATATATTTTTCCTGCACGTTTTGCTGTGTCCCTGTGAGTGTTTTCTGCACAATGGCTTCTGGGTTCAAAGACTAGAGACTGCTGTATATTAAAGGACTCTAAACATGGAAAGAGGTCAGTGAAGAGTAATCTGGATTTTAACTTAAAAAGAAAGACCTTCATCTCAACTGATGCTTGCCCAGAAGATGGCTGTGATTTGGGCAATCTGTTAAACCACAGCCCTTCATTTAAAAACATTGTGTTTCTCTTAGTTATAAAAACATCAGTTAAGAAACATCGCTTCTTTGTTTATTTTCAAGAAAACAGCACAAATCAGACAGTGTCCGAATGTTTGAAGTGTGGTGTGGATGCAGTGGATATGCACCGTGGCCAAATCCATGTCAGGGTTCATCAGGAACTAAAGATGTATAGAAAACCCTCCTGTTGCCTCAGATAAAAATCCAGTCTCAAAACAAGGCTTGTCTCTAATGCGTGGCTTTCCCTGCAAGCAGAAAGTTACGGGAATCAAGGGGCCCTGTGGAAGGGCAAGGACTCTTCACGGATCTGTGCAGGGGTTCAGCGCTGGCTAATTGATGGCCACGCCGCAGTCTGCCAGGTCACCGTCTGCAACTCTGGGAAAACTGGACACACCATGAAAGAGGGACCTTCATGGATGCCGAAGCACCCACTCTCCCTCCACCCACCCACCCACCACCACCACACGCACAACAACCCCCCCATCTCATCCCTTCGTCTCCACAAGTTTCCATCACATCTAAAAATACAGAAAAGCATGAGAAGTTGGGGATATTGGCGACTTTCATCTGCAAAGGAGCGGGACAATGCCGGGAGTTTTTCTGCATGGGAGCACGGGCGACTCGCTTAATTGAATTACCATCTTGACATTGGTTTGTGGGACAGTGAGAGAGGATCGCACGGAGCTCGGAGAGGGAAGGTAGCCAAGTCTGCTGACCATGTTCCCCCTGGTGCCATAGAACGCTTTGGCCAACAGCACAAACGCAGGATGCTCAATTTTTTTTCTCTCCCATCGGCGGACTTCGGCCACGGTCCGTGGACAAGTACCGCTCGTATTGTGCTTAATGATTTTTTTTTTTTGAAGGGCTGAAATGTTTCTTTCTCCTTATCGTAGTCGGGGAGAAACTCCAGAGGACGTGGATAAATATTTATGCTCAGGTTCATACACGCCCACGTGCAAACACACACCCCTCTCCTATAAACACTCACACACAAACACACACACTGAAACATTTTATACACACACACACACATGCAGAGTACAAAGGCAGCATAAATCATTTCTGTGATAGGGCTGAACACTCATGTCTCAGTAATGGGTCTCTAGGAGTGAGAAAGGCTGACAGCACTGCTGGCTATTTCCTCACTCAGTTAGTCGTGCAGCCTGCACACACACCGACACACACCAGCACACCAGAACAGATCAGGCACACCTCTCTCTCTTTCACACGCACACACACACACACACACACACACACACATTCACACAAATGCACTCTCACTACTAACAATTTCTCGCTCTGTCTCCCTCTCCCTCCCTTAATCCCTCTTAACACACACACAGCCACACACACACACACACACACACACACACACACACACTGTTGCTGCTAAAGGAGTGTGTGGGAATTAATCACTGTGTGACACATCGCAGCCTGTTGCTTATCTATGCTGGCTGAGGGTCGGTCTTTTCCCGCTGCTGGTCACACACACACACACACACCAGATGAGGCTGGAGAGGCCAGCTGCTTGTGGTTTGGGTGGGGAACTGTTACTGTAACCTGAATCAAGGGTCCGGCTGAGAACCTCTGGCCCTGTGGACCCAGAGACCTGTATAGAGAGAGCATGTTTTAATAGCTGCCTTTAGAGGGGAAATCCATAACTCCACATGAATCAATAACTAGCCCTGTTGTTTGAGGTCATCAAGTGCTGTCAGTGGGATAAAAAAATAGACCTGAATAGCAAAATGAAAATTAACATTAAATGGATATTGAAAATCTATCTGGAAGAGCATTTAGTAGTAGTATTATATAGTAGTATTATATATCTTTCAATTCACTTTTTTTCCTAGTTTTTTTTTTCACTTGTTCTTTTCCCTACCAGCAGCACTCTGTGACCTTGAACAACTGGGCTATGGTATTTTATATTTGCCTTTTCAGACCATGCGGTTCAAGTGTTCCCAGTCTGAGACTGGTGCTTCTACAGCTGTCCTGTGTGTGTGTGTGTGTGTGTGTGTGTGTGTGTGTGTGTGTGAACGTGTGTGTGTGTCTGTGAAATATGAGACAAAATAATCTCTCATCGGGTACAAAAACGCTCAGTATTTTTAGAGTGTGTAATATTAGACTTGTTTAGATGCGTGATGTGTAAAATATTATCCGTTTAACTTATCTAAGGCTAAACAACACATCAGTGTTTCTGCACACTGTCACTTTTTTTTCTCTCTATGTCTCTTCAGTCCTTCCTATGGATTCATTCTTTTTTTTATCTCTCACTCTCACACTCATATACACACTCTCTCACACACACCATCATTTGCCTTGTCCCTTTCACTTTTTTCTTTTCAGTCACACATGCAGCTTTGGCACACACACACACACACACACACACACACACACACACACACACACACGTGTATTCATCACCTGATGGGGAGGCCCCAACATGGCATTCACAGCTGCACATATGCCCACACACACACACACACACACATATGCACGTGCAAACCACCACCACTCCCACCCCTGCTGTCGCCCATCTCCTTCCACCCGACATCGATTGGCTCATCTGTGGGGCCCAGTGGAGTCGGCTCCCTTCTCTCCTCCGCCACAATGAGGCCACTGAACCTCCTTTGTGGTCCTAGCGCCGCTGCCGTTTGGGAGGTACGTAGGTGGTGAGGGGGCTGGAGGCCTAGCCGTGTGTGTGTGTGTGTGTCTGTGTGTGTGTGCAGGGAGGGGGTGAGTGAGAGTGTAGAGGTGGCCCTGACAAGGGGGTCATTCATCCGCCGAAGCGACGAAAGCAAAAAAAAAAAAAAAAAAAAGTGGGTGGGAGGCCCAAGCCGAACTCCCGGCGCGCTGTTGTCTTTTTCGTGGCGGGGGAAAACCAACAGAGCAGAGGTGGCTGAGGGTGGGGATGGGAAGTAATGATAGGAGGATTTCTGTGTGATATCTGTGTGTGTGTGTGTGTGTGTGTGT
>JAGFZM010000191.1:180037-201864 GCA_017657215.1 Limnothrissa miodon
AGAGAGAGAGAGAGAAAAGAAAGAAAGAGTGGGAGGAGAAAGATGAAGGAGGTGGACATGAAGGGGTGGCAAAGGGGCACTGTAGAGTTGCTGAAGTAAAGGGGGTGGAGTGTGTGTGTGTGTGCATGCGTGTGTACGTGTGTGTGTGCGCCGGGCAAACCCCCAGGGGAGCTGGCACAACGCTGGGAACAGGGTGATCCATCAGCTAGCGAGGGGGCGCGGGCCGTGGGAGCAGACGACAGGAGCCAGGGAGTGTGTGTGCGTGCGTGCGTGAGTGTGTGTGTGTCTGGGAGCGACAGAGCGATACAGAGCGCCTGTGTTTGTATGTGTGTGTGTCCTCTGTCTCTTACCTTCCTCCCATACACTTTCTCTTCCCCTCTCCAGCCTCTGTCTACTACATCTTTCTTGTCTTTTATCAGTCTCATTCTATCACTTTTTTTCCTACTCCTCTGTCTATCTTCTCTCTTTCCATGCCTCTATCACTCTTTCTGCCACACACACACACACACACACACACACACACACTCTCTCTCTCTCTCATTCCATCTCTTAGTGTATGGGTCTGTGTGTGTATGTGTGTGTGTGTGAGAGTGTGTGAAAGTCAGCGCTGTGGGGAAATGGGTCAGAGGGAGACTGCTGGAGGTAAAGTTACATGTGAGAGTAGAGAGTTGGGTGCCAGCGCCGTGCCACCTTTCCCTTCATCCGTTCATCCGTCTGTCTGCCATTCCGTCTCACAGGAAGCGTCGGGCCCAACCATTGAAAGGCGAGTAAAGAAAAAAAAGAAAGAAAAAAAAAAAAAGAAAAAACAAAACGAAACAAAAAAAGATTGCGTTGGGATATTTCAGCTGCCGGATGCATTGTAACAGCAAGAAAACATGAATAAACTTTGAGTTTAGACAGAAACAGACTGGCGCTTTGTTGCAGATGTTCTCGCAGCAGTGCAAGATGGTGCTGACGTTTTTATTAACTCCTGACCCCCATCCAATAGATATAACTTATTTTTCTGCGCAGAGCATAGTTGAATGCCACACAAACACAAAAAAGAAAAAATAAAAGCCTGAAGAAATGCAGTAGGTCCCACAAGTGCTGAAAATACCATGTTGTCCATTGCTGTGTCATTACTTTGCCATAATTGACAGCACAGCGAGGTAAACTAATGGCACAGGGCCTAATTCCACACTAAGCACAGAGAGTTATAAACCTTAAGTACACATTATGACATTCTGTTTCAGTGTGTTGTTCCAGAGCTGGTGCGAATAGAACTGTTCTGGAGACTGTGAGCTTTAGTTACGGTGCTCATTACTGCGCAAGCTGACAGGTATAGACAAGCATCTCAGGTCAGAGAGAGGTGACGATTTGTTGTTTGTGTCCTAAGGCGATGATAAGATGCTAGTCAGGTCAGGTCAAGTGGGTTTTATTGTCATTTCAAGTGTCTATGGGTGGTTGTCTGATTTGACTGAAAAAAGGTTGTTTTTTATTTATGTCAAATGTAAGTCCTGAGAATCCTTTGGTGATACTCTACCAACTCTTATGTATCCAAATATATTTTTTTCTTGTAGAATTTGTCCTGAAATGTATATTTATTCACTAGTTTATTGCCATAGTGACGAAAAGTGTCATATGGTGTGACATGAATATTATGGTGAATAAAATGAATAAAGTCTTTTAATGTCACAATGCAAAACAATTTATTCTGATCCTATATCATTGCCATATAAAAGTATAGCATGTATATGCGCAAATATGTCACATTTTGCATTATTTTGCTTGATCAACACTCCTAGAGAGAGGTTTACTCAGTCTTTCAATATACTTCAAATTAATTTGCGAATTTCTTTTTATAAAAGTACCAAATCCTTGTAAACTTTATTGGCACCACTCCTTATTTGTCACATTAATAAATTTAAAGGCCCACTATGCAACATTTTTCATTTAATTAATCTGTTTCATACTGTTTAGGATGCTAAAATTAGTCATTACAAGGCGAACGAACGGTGTAGAATGCGCCACCATGGCCAATAGCGGTAGATACAGCACTTGCAATGTTCAGCAGCGCGGACCACCTCCAATAGAATGCAATGCAATACAGCTGGCTTTAGAGGGAGCTCGTGAGAGAGAAAAACAGAATGTTGCTTAGTGCCGGTTTAAGATTAACAACCAAAAACATTAATTTATTATTAATTATTTTCTAAATTCTGAATGTCACACCAAATGACATGGTGTCACGCCATATGATAAATCACACGTCACAACAATCTGTATCCAAACATCTATCTTAGCTGCATTTAAAAAAACAACCAAACAGAAGTTGAACAAGTGATGGTGACCATGGCTGGATTAACCAATGGTTTATGGGTGTGGGCCTAAGTTCCTGTCATGAGGTTCGTCATGAGGTTCGCCACTCATCGCCGTTAATGAAGGAGATCCATATAAGTGTAACTTCGTTTCTAAATAGTAGCCTACTGTACCAGCCACATTTGTTTTACTATGCTGCCAAGCCTCTGTCCCCCTTAGTTTATAAGGGTAAAAAAAAATTATTTGCACAAATTAGTGTCATGCAGCCTGCTAATTTAAACGGTAAAACCACACAGTCAAAACAAAACAACAAAACCCAGCATAGTATAGATGTGTCATGTCCCTTTTTCTCTACCACATTGCTAATTTCAACGGAAAAACCACACAGTCAAAAGAAAACAACAAAAAAACAACAAAACCCAGCAGCCTCAAGCTGCATGCAACTATACTTAATCTTTTTCACTGCAGCTGATTTCATTATATTTAAGTTACAGTATTTGTCAGAAGTAAATTTTCTATTTGTGTGAGTTCTAGTTATGCATTTTTTCCTGTTATAGTATCATACTGGGGAGCCATGCAAATGCATGTCTATGAAGATTCTCAATCATCTAGGTCATGCTGGCATATATGGATGTGTCCAGTAGACAACATAAACATTTTGGCAATAACTGTCTGGATCCTGTGATCAAATTTACCCATCAACATCAGGGCAACAATCAGCCTGACCCTGTGATCTCAATGACTCATTTAACCACAATATTTCACATTGACTATGCTAACTGTGTGAATTATGGTAATTATGTTAAACGGTCACATGACGAGGGGTGTGGTCTAGTGTTCACACCCACAGGCCAGGAAATAGGCCTAAAAACTCTATTCCCATCACCAGTTAGAAGCCGTCAGGGCAGTAACATCCTTGGGAGAGAAGAGTTTTCAGGAGTGAGGATATTACTGCGCCGACGACAAAGGGCTCCCAAGTGTTCTTCCGCCATAGATAGTTCTCTTTGATATCTGCTTAGAAAATCGGTCAGTTTTATTTTGTGTCACCACAACCATCATAGATATCTATTCGAGTACCCACGTGTAAATAGGGAAGACATGGACGCGTTTGGTTGTTTCTTAATTCATTCTCATGTTTTTTTTTTTTTTTCAAAGTCAAACTTTGTGAAATGTACTGGGACAGTATGGGACAGTCACGCCATAAGAGCTTTTTCTAGTTTAGCTCTAAATTGTGAACCGATGGGACATTAATCCCATTAATACTCTCTATGTTCATGTAAAACAGCACATTCTGAACAATACCACCACCGTTTTGACATATTTTTACATTTTTATTTTTCATACATGGAACCAAAAAAAGGCCATGCCAAGTGTGTTACTGTGGATCAAGTGGTACGAACTTTAAGATTCATTAAAAAGACAGCATTGGCTTTCGCACACTTTGGCATTTAGTTTACACACATACATAATACATACATAAAGTATTTTCTACTTACTACTTAACACCTTACCTTACTACCATTAAAAATTGGTTTATTAATAAATGTCTTCTTATGTCTACATGAACACCAGTTTTTGGACAGTGACATTACAGATGGTCTAAGTAAAAAGGAACACGGGGTGTTTTTTGTTGTTGTTAATATTAATTTATTGAATGTTCTTGGTTTAGTTTGATCCATTGTATAGTCTATAGATTCATTATAAATTCATTATGAATTGTGTTATTAATGTTTGTCTTAAGCATGTGTGCTATTGATAAAAAAAATGCGAGAGTTGATTACTGAAGGTGTGCACCATCCACAGAATATGACACACTAAATGGACGAAAACAGAGCTCCCTACTGTGGTTGTGACCTTGACGACACTTATTGCTATAGGAACTAACAAGCGCATGACAATGTATGCAACAGCTCGGGAATAATTACATGTTGAATAAAGCATGTAAATTAAATTGACAGCCTCATAGGCGCAGTATTGAAAGGCAATGTTGATTTGTTATTCATTATCTTTCAGTGGTTGCCAAGTCGTTTTCGACATTGTAAAACTTAATGCAGTGGTGTGGGGGAAATTAGACACAGGGCTCAAATGCCACGGCGTCAAGCATGGGGATGTCGCCATGCAGTGACGAAGCTTATGGGCCGGCGAGCCATGGAGACGACGTTAACCCTGAAGAATTCCCAGCATTAGCCGTTAGTCACTACCCGCTGCGGGATAGGACCCCCTGCTGGGCTCCTCAATGGGCCAGCTCGACCTGCTTAACGTGGGGTTAAATGTCCCGTCACGCCTCTGATAAATAGAAAAACAACCCTGCTTCCTGTTTACGTAATGCCGATCAAGAAGGAATATACTCTGAAGGCTTATACACAATGCTTTAAAATATTTTCTTTGAATCAGTTATTTTGACATTTTTTTTTATTATTTCTAAGTATGTTACAGTTACATTATTCACAAATATACTTTGCCTGGTGCTTTTTGAACCCAAGGCATAATTAGCTAAATGGGCATTATTTTCCAAGCCATTGCAGACCGGTGCGCTCTCTCTCTTTTTCATTTGAGAGAACCCTGTGCTGGTGTATTTTACAGCGTGCTGAGAATCCATTTTACGGAGCATGCCAAGATCTGTCCTCCCCCTGGCAGTGCACTGAGCGCTTCACAGGGGAGCTCCCAACTCCCCCTCACACTCCTGGCACCTCCTGGGAGCCCGCTATCAAAGCCAGGATACACACACACACACACACACACACACACACACACACACACACATTGGCAAGCACACAGACACGCACACACATACACTCGAGGGATCAGGCATTGCCCACTATCAAAGCCAGGCGCCCATGAATTACAATGTCCCTTTCTTCCCACTGCTGCCCTAGAAGAGCAAGAGAGCAGACAAATAAAAGAGAAGGCGAAAAAGAGGAGGATGAAAAGGAGGAGGAATGATTGGAGAACAGAAGAAAGTGGAAAAAGAGGAGAATAAAGCAGCGTACGCCTTCACAGCCTCAACTGCACTCCTCCTTCTGTGTCGACTCCCACAAGGGGGACGGACAGATCCTTCCCTATCCTTTTTCTTTCTTTCTGTCCTTTTTCCCTCTATCTCCCTTGCTTGTCTGTCTTTCTCGTCTTTGCTCTGAACTCTGTTTACGGTCACAGCAGCTGAGGTCATTCACTTCAAGGTGGTGGGACCCTTTTGAGGTGCAGCCATGTTGCTGGGAGAGGGGGATCGTGTTTCACCTGCCCCCGCGCTAACCTCTCTCCTGGGGATTCTCACGCGGCCTGCTGGGACGGAGTGGTCCTCCTCCCTTGGCAAGGCAGAGCTCCTGGGTGTGATTGTGTGTGTGTGTGTGTGTGTGAGGGAGTGAGTGAGTGCAGGGCTGGGTAAGGCCAACACTGCTTTGAGTCTGGCCTTTAGATGATGCCTAATGTCCTAACCTCCTCCAAGATCCATCCTTTTGATTAAAGTGTAGACTTGGACACTTGCAAACACACACACACAAACACACTTCTAGTTCTACTTTTGACTCTCTGGCTCTAACACACACACAGACACACCCACACACACACCTTATCTGTTACATTCCTTACCTGTTTTTTTTTAATTATTTTCTAGTTTTAGCAAGTCACTTGTAGCTTGCTGATTTCCTTTTCAACTTAACAACCAATTTATACCCGACATTTATACCCGGTCTAATCTCTATCACAGAGATGGAGTGTCTGGGGGAAAGGTCACTGTGCCCAGTGTGGGTGAGTGCTGGGTCACTATAACAGAAGGGGTGTGAAAACAGGCAAGGTGATGATAACAGTAGGAGCCAAACTAAAAACACAGATTGTGATGAAGAGCGACTGCTGTTCTTGCCAGTGTTCACCCATTTCTCACAGACACCAACAAAACTCCCACCCCTCCCCTTTCCCCAGTCCCTCCTTTAGGCCATATATTCACAGCACTCTACCCTTCTCGAGGCTCGTCCACAGGCGGGACAGGACACAGGATTCTCACGAGAAATTCTGCCGTCTTCCCGTCAAGCATCTCCCAGCCTGGTGATGGCCTCACTCCGTAAGCGATTGACTTGAGGAGGGAACAAGGGATGCCTGGCCCCTGAAAAATCCCCCTGTTGGATTCCCAGGCCATTTTTAGTGTTTGCTTTCCAAATTTAGTAACACACAAAGCCACCCCGACCCCCAAACCTCACCGCCACCCCCAACCCTAGCCTAGTCCCTAAGGTCAGTGTGAAAAGTCAGAGGTCAGGTGGACATTTTAAAAACTACTACAACCGCTGGAGTTAAAAATAGCGGATGGGACAATACTTCCTGGGGATGAGCAGTCAGCAGCTTTCCTCACTTGCGGAGCGTGGCCGCTATTTTTTGTCCGGGAGGACTGGGATAGGAAGGATTGCTTTACTTCCTGTCAATACAGAGAGGAAGGTTTTGGGTGGCTGTGGTGACGAATCTTTGCTGTTTTGACAACGGAAGCCGTGTGTGTGTTGTCGTTTTGTTTTGACGTTCCTTCTTCTGTCTTTTCTTTCTTCTTTCGACACCCATCACATATTTGCCCCCCTCCCCTAAGGGGAGGCAGGTGGCCTCCATTGCCCTGGGGTTGATGGTCGAGTGCTGCCGGTGCAAGGCAAAGTTGAAATAGGATTCTCAGTAGGGTCAGGTGAGACTTCAGGCTCAGTCATTCAAGCATGCGCGAGCGAGCCAAACCAACGACACCTTGCCCAGAAAGAATGCTGTCAAGTTCCTCCTCGCAATTGGCCACACGTCACCTTGAGCGTGTTTCATCTTGAAGTCGGAGTGGTGCTCAAAGGCATGACCCGATGTCTCACCCACGGCCTGAGCTGAAGGTGTGGAGAGAGCGCCAGGGCAAAATAATAAACTTTCTCCTGGCATGTGGTAACCCATGGTAACAGTTTAGTTGTTTGGAGAAGCACGTGGACTGTGAAATGTAAAAAACAAAGAGTTGGCCACAGTTTAAGGATGCCTGACAAAAAACAAAGAGAGGTCACAAACCTTTCATAGTTGTGCAACAAACCCAATTAAATCTATACTTTAGAATGGCACAGCCATACTTTTTTTCTGTTTGGATCATAAACAACATTTTGTGTGATGCAACCAAAATCAACTGAACATATTTTCAGATACTGAAATGGCTAAAATAAATGAATAGAGTATTTTCCAAACTTAGAACTTCCATAGAAACAGCTAAAACAAAGGAGTGTGTCAAGACTCTTAACACATCATGTGTTACAGCACAATAAAACACCCAGTAGCACATGTGTTGACTGCACTGTAACACACCCAGTGGCACAGACTAAATGGATAAGGGGCATTTTTCTTTGAAGACGTGTTGTGTTTGACATCTGCAACGCAACCCTCTGCCCCCGCCCCCTCCACTGTCTGCTGTAAACAGAGGGGACACATTGTGATGGGATGAGACATTGTGCGTGGTGCATCCACTTCACACCAGCTTCCTTCCTGCTGTCTGGTGTAGGGAGCATGATCAGGGTGGCCCTGCATTGTCTTTCCCTAGCTCTCGCCTCCTGCCTTGGGCTGCGTCTCCCTGGGAAGCTAAGCGGCCTCCAGGAAATGATGTCTGCAAGAAGGGAAGCGGCGTGGCGGAATTGGCGGCTGTGGTGGTGGCACAGGTGGAGGATACCGGACGTAACCAGCGTCCCATACCCACACCCAACCTTTAAAATGTCACCCTGTCAATGTGCAGAGATGACCCTGAGTGCATCTCCTTAAAGCAGGGGGCCTGCATCCAACAGTCATCTGTCCCCATCTGTGTGTCTGACGACAGGCCCCCTCACACCTGCCACTGGCCCACAAGGAGTGGAGACAGCGCTGAGAGAGACACAAGATAAGCAGGAAGAGAATGATGTCATTCTCAGTCTTCTTTAATAGATCTCTCCAAGGTCACTGGCACACATGCATTTTATAAGGAGCCTGAAGATTTTTTTTTTTATTCATTTAAAGACAAATAAAGGAGGAAAAAAAGATACTTTGAATCATAAAGAGCAGCATAAAGTGAGCAACTGACTGCGTAAGATATAATGAGATTTTCATTTTATTTCATTTTAAAAACATGCTGCCTTTTTAAATGAATTTGGTATGTTGTTCCCATGCTGTAAAATGAATCACACACAAGCACGTGGGAAAAATTATGTAGTCTGTTTGGAATTTACAAATTAATGTGTATGGATGTTTCATTTTTTGAACATGTCAAGGACAAATCTACTTAGAGTTTAAAGGCTTTTTTTTATCATAGTTCAGAGGATCAAGAGTTAACATGTATTTGTTGTGATAAATGAATCACAGATGACAAATTAACAATCTGGGCAAAATGTTTCAGTTCTTTATTCCATTCAATGCTCACGCACGTAGACTAAAGTGATGATGTCTCCACAAAAAAGGGCCAATAGCCTGTTACAGATTCCATTTTTTTTTCCAGAGCTGCCAGTCAACATTTAACTATTACAATTAGGCCTAAGGTATTTTTTTTAAACCTTATTGATTGTGTGTCGTCATTACCTAAAACCATAGCCTGACCTAGCCTAACATAAATGATGAACAGATTAATAAAATAAAATAAATAATACGTAAATAAAATAGCGAAACAGACACTTCATTACCTTACATGGCAGTCCAGGCGGTGCAATTAAGCTCCTAGGGTCCTTCTTGACCCGACATCTCCTAGTGCCCTTTTTTGACTCTGCAAACTACAAGTATGAATCCCCATCTTGTGGTCCTTTAATGTTACTGCAATCCTCAGTAAGACCAACCAACTGTTTCCGGTTCACCATCAGCTGCTGCAGTTTTTAGTGTCGAATGGACAATATGTTACAATTTATGAAACTTATTGGCCAACTAAAGGTAAGTTGCCGGGCTATTGGGGTTTTGTAGGGTGCCAGCAAAACTTCCAAGTATGCTAGAAGTAAGACTTTGACCATCTTTAACGTTAGTTTTGTAGCTACTGATGGATTTTGCTAACGTTAGATCTACCTAACATTCATAACGGATCCTTACAGTGTACAGTAGCTATTATCCAGTCTTCTTTTCTAGCGAGTACCACGGACAGGCTGGGTTTACAGAAATGTGAAACAACCGGAGAGCGTGTCAGATCATATGTACAGAATGTCTATGATGGCTCTTACAATTGAAGACCGCAGTCTCAATAAAGAGAAGTAAGTCATGCGTTCAGTGTTTGAATATGATGCGAACATTATTCCTTTGATTTTTATCCATGTTCAATGATGATTGTGGCCCCCTAGAATCATGTTTTTTATACTGTATAAATGGTGTTATGATTTTGTTCATTTTTAGATGCATGAAACTGGCTCTAGTGCATGATATGGCTGAGTGCATTGTAGGGGACATTGCCCCTGCAGACAATATCAGCAAAGCAGAGAAACACAGAAGGGAGGAGGTCAGTTTTCCAATCAAGAATGTAACTGCACATGCAAACAGGAGATTCCATGTTAGAACACAAAGTAGTGTACCCACCACATGTGCGTCACAGATAAACTTAATGTACCAATTACGCTGATATAACACATGCTTACATTTAATCAAAGCATTCATGTCATGTCTACATTTAATCATAGCACTTCAGTCTTAATACAGTCTTTGTAAAAGAAGAACCATTCATATACAATTACCTTGCAGGAGGCCATGAAACACTTGACAGGACTATTGAGTGAGAATCTTCGGAAGGAAATCTATGAGTTATGGAATGTAAGTATTCTCTCTCTCTCTCTCTCTCAATGCAGGTCAAGCCCACCTCTCAGAAGGCAGGTAGTATTGTAGGTTCACCAGACTAAGCTCCAATGAGCCTATTAGTTGCGGAAGCCAGACTAGTAAAACCCTCTCTTCTCCTGTAGGGCCTAATTGCATGATTTCTACAGTAATTGAATGTTTCTTCAAATGTTGTGTAAACCCCCTTGAACTTTGCCCTGGACCCTCCTGTGAGAGTGAATCAGTTAAACAGGTGGTTGTAACCAGGACTGTTTGCCAAAGGTTGAACTCACTGCTCTGTCAGTGGGCCTTGTAAGAGGCCATTGAACAACTAGTGTTGTTGCTAATGTCTATAGATCATGATAATTGCTCCAGTGGGTGACACGACCAAGGGTGTCTATCCCAGGAGCTTTGTTGCTTGGCAATGGGAAATTGCATTGCTACAGTACATACATTGTGAGATAAGAAAGCAGCAAGACCAGTCCCAGATTAACCCATTATGCGTGTTGACTGGGTTGTTACCTCTGGTCCCCTTTCTAGGAGTATGAGACACAGGCCAGTCCTGAGGCTAAGCTGGTGAAGGAGTTGGACCAGCTGGAGATGATTTTGCAGGCCCATGAGTACGAGCAGCTGGAGGGCACGCCGGGTCGCTTAGAGGAGTTCTTCACCTCCACCCGGGGTTGGTCACCAGCACACACACACACACTCACAGAGCTTGGCTTGTAGGAACAATCTAAGTAGTATTCAACCACAGAATCAACAAATTGTGGTTTCCATGCATACATTCTTTCTTCAGTTGACATCAATTGGGGTCTGCAAATGGGACCTAACTATTTTCATCATTCAACAGAGTAGAGTAATTAAAGGGAATGTGAGGGAACTCTGACAGAAATTCAGACTCTGTATTTATCGTAGTTTTGCATTAGTGATACACACACAGTGTGGTGAAGCACGCACTAACCCGGAGCGGTGGGCTGCCTGCTATAGTGGCGCCCTGGAATCAATATGGGCTTCAGTAAGGGGTCAAAGGCAACCCAGCTGTGGATGTGGGCATTTTAGATCAGTGCTCACCCACATTTATCTTAATGGTTGGGGCCTGAAGCGGTAACTCCACATATACATCTTTAAAAAATAATGGATAGCGATGATGCCTGTTGGCCATTAATAATTTGCTGTAAATTGCTTCATTAAATTTCCCTGTCACTTTAATGGATAATCATGAGGTGCGCTATCCCCTTTGGTTCCCGTTTCTGTAGGTCGCTTTCACCACCCAGAGGTGCTGCGATTGGTGCAGAGTTTGAATGACGAGAGGGCGAAGCACACGGGTCAGGGGGAGACTGAACCATCAGTGACAGCATCCATGAACACAGACGCATCAACAAACAAACCTTCCGACTGAAGCATGTCTTAATATCTCCACCAAACTATGACACTGGACTAGACACTCACTCACACCTCACCCCCCTAAAAATGCCATGTACTTTTGAAATTTTATTAAGCAGTCGTACACAAGGGGGTGCTGTAGCTCCACAATCAATACAACTAATATTTGAGGAAGTGTTGTACCATACAATCTTTCAGAGCGATCACGATTTACCTCAGGCACTGCCACATAAGACATCTCTATTCAAAAATGGATAGTTGTCAATATATGCAGGGTTGCATTTGTGCCCAGAGAATCATCAAAAAAACTTTTTACAGTTCTAGTTCTCTTGAGACTGCATGTCAGCAGTATATACAATATTTTTTTATGTTTTCTTTATAGTGTTAATATCAGAGCAGGCATTATAATGTTCAGTGCTGCCTGAAGTATTGCATTTTTTTGTTTTAACGCATCACCACACCATGTTCAAATACAACTGTACAACTGTATTTTTTTTTTTTTTTTTTTTAAACCTCCATGTTGTTTAAACCTTGTTTTTCTTCTGAATACAAATGATAATTTCTGAAAAGCCACATTCGGTATGGTTCTTTGTTTTTGTAAATTGAGCAAAGCATACATCATTTGTTAGTTGCATTATTATTTCTTTAATCATAACACCACAAGTATAGTCTTTTGGACTATAGTATATTAAGTCCTTGAGAAACATTAGCAGGAACATAGTTTAGTTTACAAAAAAAAAAAGGAAAAAAAAATGTGCTTCACTGTAATAGATGAAGTGTATCGCTTATTACACAACCTTATGTTTCAGAATTGCTTGACAAAATAGCAGACCAAGTAAACACATGAATACAATCAATCAATCAATCAACCATTCACTCACTCACACACACACACACACAAACAACTTTCTGAGTAAAGGGATGTAACGACCCAGCTTCTATCACATTTGAGACACATTTAAAAAGAATGGGGAACCCAGGGCACTTTGTAACTGCTGCTTAGCTGGGAAATGCCAACTAAGTGTGTACACTTAGGTGTACACACCATCAGAGGAGCCTTGAGGTGAGGAACTGGACGCCTTTTTCACACACAGACATTAAAAGGTATAATTTCATGGTTAACAGATTGTTTGTTATTCATGTACAAAGTCTTGGTCCTCAATTAGTAATTCAGTTACTCTGATCCGTTTCAAGAAAAAGAAACGGACATGAAACAATCTTTAACTTTTTCAAAGTATGCGATGCAGTTCTGATAAAGGCTTATTTGCAGACTTCCTGTATCTCATGGAAATACCTTTAAAAAACAGGGGGAATCAAATGCAATTAGTACAAATTTGCTTTACCCGATTACCATTTTTTTAAATAGAAAAACGCTTTCAGGGTTGTCCATGAATAATGCCGCTTACAGCAATACAATCTCTTTCTCTGGCATGTCTCATGGAAACGGTGGGGTTGGCAGGTAACATTATACTGTGTGTTTGCAGGTGGGGCCTTCAGGGGGCCTGTAGTGAAACCTCCTAGCCAGAGAGGGGCGGCAGAGGGTGGTCAAGTTGGAGGGGAAGGGCGGCGTCAGTGGGGATGGTGCGGTCCCTTTAGGCGGGCTGCTCACTGCTCTCGCTCAGGTTGTTAGTGGGCGTCTCCTGTGAGCTAGCGTTTGCAGCAGAAGAGAGGACCTCCTCAAAGTTGGCACCTCCACTTCCAGCTCCGGTGCCAACTTTGGACTACACACACACACACACACACACACACACACACACACACGGTGAGGATGCACAGATGTGCCTGTCTTCAGTAGTTCAATTACAGCATCCAGTAGGAATTGAGATCAGAGGTATAATAAGCTACAGTAGTAGTGAGTGGATGCTACCAGAGACCAGAAAGGAAGACAATAAATAATTAACATCACATAAATGCCTCTTTCCACATTTGAAGGATTACTTCAAAGGGCTCCACTTCCCGGCTGAGTCTCAATCAATATGGTTTCAAGGCCTTCTCACATTACCTTGATGGTGGAAACCGTGCTCTCCATCTTCTCTTCGAAAGATCTGAAACTAGGCGAATTCCTGTTGGAAGACAACATGATTAAGTTATAACAAAAATGCCCTTGGTGTTAAAATTGATTTCAGTCTGGAGCCAACTATGTATGCAACTATATACAGCCAGGAAAAAAAAAACATTAACCAGGTATGATACATTAACATCAAACAGTTTTTAACATGAAAAGATGAACTCAAAATGGAAAAAGGCTAAAATATAATGGAATCTGACTCCAAATATGTCCACTATAACACAATATGCAATTTAGTTAACACGCAGAAACATAGAACTAGTATCAGTGCGTGTTTGTGTGTTTGTGTTTGTAGTGTGCACATTTGCACATGTACGCTTGAGAGAGGGAGAAAAGCATAGACGGACACAAAAAACGGACACATTTACCTCATAGCAGGCATACTCATTGAGTGGCGGATAGAGTAGCTGTCCCAAGAGAGAGCGAGGCCCAAACAAGAGAGGAGTTAAGGGATTAAACATGGATTCACAGGCAAGACACAACACAGCGCACTGCGCACACACACATGCAAAGAGAGCTTAGGCACGCTCATTGAGAACAAGTTTTTTAAACACAGATTAAAGATGAAAGAGCTGATCATTTTATTTTTTTAATTAACATCAGTGATAACATATTAGTCATTTTAATAACTGTGTATTCATGTTAGTTTGGTAGTTGGAAATTAGAAAAATAACAAAACAGAATGTGTTGTAGCACAGCATGGATAGCACCAGGAATTAACTATTTGTCTTTAACAAATTTCACACTAAACACGTAACACCAGTAAACACACACACACACACACACACAACATAAACAAACACAAACACAATTCTACTCCACATATGCATTAATAACTATCTGTCAACCAACTACTAACTACAAAACTAAAAAAATTGGAGCTATGTACACATATGTCTTATTGTATGGAAATGTTGTCAGCATATGTAAGTACTTCTGTGAGTCCATCAACATTTGACCTGTTGGCTGGACTCGTACTGTGCATTCTAGATGTGTTAAACCACCGAGGGGTCTTTGGCACGTCATAGCACATTGATTCTACACTAGTTAGGTCTGTCAATCACACTAACACAAGACACTAGTGGGATCACGCAGACACACAGGGCCTTACCCAATAGAGTTTGATCTTAAGATGTGCAGGAGGAGATAAGGGACACAAGAAAGTCTGTTACTCTTGACATGTCAAATGGGTTTAGACATCACTTTACACTGCACACAGAACCCACAATCAGATGAAACGGCACAGCTCATTTCATTGCTAAATTCAGTGAGGTAGAGAAGTCACACACACACACACACGCACAAGCACACACAAAAGGATAGTTGTTGAAACCAAAACAGATGACCCCTCAAATGAGGAGTCACTAAAAGATTGGAAAGAGCAATCTTCTCATCCTGACTTTCTGCTATAACATCAATAGCTCACTGCTCCATGGTTCTGTCTTGCTCTACAAATACAATATGTAATTGTCCGATCAGTTGTAAATGTCTCTATTTAGCTATGCTTGAAAACCAAACTGAATAGAATAGAGGTGTTCTGCACTAGAACTTGGTACAGATTGCACCATTTCTGTTATGCTTGAGGGGCTTTTACACACACTTGTAACTATCAATCACCTGAACACTACTGGAATGAAAAGAGTGCTACCTGTCTACTCTAAGGATGTAATTAGGCAAAGCTTCCAGCTTACAGAAGAACTAAGAACCGTCCCTGAATATCCAAGGGAACCATTTCTCAAAAAGAGAACAACTGCAGCACAGTAGGATGTGACAAGTCTCTGAATATTTTAATGAAACAAGGCAGTATAAGACAGACTCCACTACCTGGAAGGATTGTAAAACCACCAAGATGTACTCCATTCTAGAATTTTCCAGAATAAACTATAGCATAATACAGTATGTAATTAATTTAATCAGCAACAGTCTTGATTTGAGCAGATAGCAGTGGTACCACAGTGGTGTTATCTGAGGTCATGGACAAGGTCTTCTTTTCATTTATTATTCTTTCTGTCTGAAGATAGTAGCATTTACAATGCAAACAGCATGCAAAGGAGTCCAACATGCTTTATGACAGGATACACATACACACACACACACACACACACACACACACACACACACTCTACCTTTTTGGATACAGCAACTCCAACAAGCTGAGACGATACAAAATGACATGGTGAACTACTCACATATTCAGTCTAATGATGCAAGCACTGAACATCAAACTCGAACATAAGTCACGGTGACAAGTGGCACAGTGAGAGGACAGAGACGTGATGCATAGTAATGCACTGTGACCACTCATGGAAGGGTCACTGTCAGTCAGTTAGGAACAAAAGTTACAGGTAGCAGCTGTTTCTTTCCTCTCTGCTCAAGGATGCCATCGGTGCAATTTACACTAGCCTACACTACAACAGCTACCAACAACAAGCTTCTGTTATTAACTGCCAGTGGATGACATTTGGTGTTTCGTCAAGGTCTTAATTGGATGAAGTCTGCCTTGAGCTTTGTGTTCAGATATATATATATTCTTTTTCATAACAGAAAGGAGCGCTCGCTAGTTAATCTGCTGCCACTGACACATCTGTTCATAGGCACAAACAAACTTGCACGCGAGCTAACTCCTCTACACCGTACACACTTCTGGCTTGCAGGACACCTTTGGCCATAATGTTCTTCCTTACAGTGGTGACTGAAGGCTGATGGGAATGATAGTTTTAAATGCTGCTTGTTACCTCAGACAGGCTTCCTTCCTCTTCCTAACCAACCTTACTGTACATCCTCACTAGCATAGAGCCTCAGGCTGCTCTATGTACACCATGGACGGGCTAGTGTCCAACCACCTAGCCCCTTTAAAGCTGCTTAAATCCTGGCCTGACATAACACCCGATACTCCCTCCCCCTCCAACAGACGGTTTTAGTGAGAGTTGGTCAAGGGTGCTCTAATGACTGTTAGCGTATAAAACAACCCGGATGGGAGGGGTGTACTCTCCTGTGTGTTAGGGTTAGAGTATTTTTGCATCAGTAGTGTAATATTAGCTATATAGTATTAATATGAATTATAGGAGCTGGATTGCGATCATAAAGAGAAGGAGGGATGGCACAGATGAGAGAAGGATAAGCATGATAGATGGAATGGTGGGGGGCCCATCCTTACCTCATGTCTCCAAATTTCCTGCTGATGGCGGAGCCCAGGTTGGTGAACGCTGCTGACGTCTTCTGTCCGGCTGTGCTCAGTGTCTCAGAGGTCTTCTTGTAACTGACACACACATGCACATTACAATGACCATTTGATGTTTTGATGAGCCGTTACAGATTTTTGTTGTCTGAGGTGAAAGCTTCTATGAATTAGAACTCTGAAATGTGCAAGTACTTACAGTTCCAGAGTGGTTCTAGAAGCAAAAAGCACAAGGAATCAATGCTCACATTTCTTTTACCTTTTGATGCAGGGCCTCTCGTGTGTCATGACACTTTGCTCAAAGCAGTGTTCATGAAAACACAGGCCATCAACAAACACAAGCTTCTCCTAAATCTACAGGTCTGGGGCTCAAACTTGCGAAAAGGATGGCTAGAAGCAAAGAGACGACAAGCAAACTACAAACACTAAAAACACTTACATGTCATCCATGTCCCTGAGTCAGTGTAAAAGAAAAGAGGTTTGCTATGATCAATCGCCCACAGAGTCAAGCACATAAAGGGGCTGTGTCTAGGGACTACAGTGAGAGATGGATACCATTGATTTTTACAGTTTATGTTTGCTCATCAAGAGCCTTTCGTTTCCTGTTGTAACATCTCTTAGCTTTGCACTCCAGGTCTCTATTGAGACCGAGGCAGTAAACTACACCACACACCCACCCACACACACACACACACACACAGTGTTTCCAACCCTTCCCTGCACGTTGGCCAATCTCTGGGGTCTGTGGATAAATAAAGCCTCTAAAAGAGTCGAGTGCCTTTAAACACTGACCACTGGCTGTCCATCAGGGGCCCTTATCCTTGGATGGGCTCGGCTTTAATTAACTCAGGAATGTGCGCCGCCTCGCTGTGGAGTGCATGCAAAGGATCGAGGCCGAGCCTGCTTGAAACGAGCCATGATGTGCCCGATTAGTCCCATTTGCAGGTTCAGATGGATGAGGACACCGGGTTAACTAAAACTAAAAATGTGCTTACATGTGTTTGCACTACTGGCAGAAATGGCTGATGTTCAAGCCATAGATCCAAAACAATCCATCCTAATTAAAACATTTAATCCATAATACACAATGTTAAAGGTCCACTATGCAACATTTTTCATTTAATGAATCCGTTTCATACTGTTTAGGATGCTAAAATGAGTCATTACGCGGCGAACAAACGGTGTAGAATGCGCCACCGTGGCCAATAGCGGTAGATACAGCACTTGCAATGTTCAGCAGCGCGGACCGCCTCCAATAGAATGCAGTGCAATACAATGCAATACAGCGGTCTTTAGAGGGAGCTTGTGAGAGAGAAAAACAGAATGTTGCTTAGTCCCTATTTAATATTATCTCTTAATTACAAAAAAACTGTAATCATAATACTAATATAACCAACATAATAAACATAACATAATAATAATAATAATAATAATAATAATAATAATAATAATAATAATAACAACAATAATAATAATTCTATTCACATGACAAACATGTCATTTTCTGTTCTCTCTTATGAAGCAGCTCTTGTCTAGACAGATCCATGTATAATGGTAAGAAGCATTATCTGGTGCTCGCTGGCGCTCATTCTAACTATCGAATAGCCGCAACCCGATCGGTATGGCCCCCTCATCACTCTGTGGCTCCTCGCCATGGTAACAGTGATAAGAGAAGGCTTTCAGGAGTGTGACTGTGGTCTTACTGTGACTCAGAGGTAACCAAATAGCACTGGAGCGCCAGCCACACAAGGGGCAGGAACAAAAGCTCCTTAGCTTCTGGAATAACGGCTACTAAACCAGATATTATTTTTTCTGGGTTAGATTCATATTTTTTTTATCCTTACAATGGATATGAGCTCTCCATGTATACAGCTAAATAAAATACATAGATTCAATTCTATGAAAATCTACATTGATTGAGTCTGGATTATTCTATTCATCCTGACCAGACTATTCCCAGGCATTGTGTTGGAATTCAAATAGACCAAGTTTTATGACTAAAGATTAGAGCAGCTAATTCATAACAGCTCATACAGTCGGAGTGGGGTAAATTATGTGGATTATTTATCAGAAACAGTTTTTAGGTGACTGAAGTAGAAGCGTTGGATGCAGGAAGATGGACTGGTAAACAGGAGGTTGGGTTGGGCCCTTTCAGCCGAAACACTCCGTTCCTCCGCTTCTGTGCCGTTCCACGAGGCACTGGGGTGAACTCAAACGGAAACCGAGCGAGAGGAAGCACAGCTGTGGCCCCTAGTCTCTCCCTCTCGGCTCTACCACCTCTACCATAGGTTGAGCTCAGGCTTGCCTTGGCCCTCAGGCGTCAAGCCTCTTGCCTTAACTACCTGTGCAGCCCTGCTCATGGTGGCTGCTCGTCATGCACACTACAGGAACAAACAGTAGTGCCAAGAACCAAGTAAAAACCAGCAACTCCCCTTGCGGAACAACTCAAAAGCTTGTGTGTATCAGATTCCAAATTTTTTCAATTACATTCTATACATTCTATTCCAATAGCCGAGCACACAATGGTATAGGAATTACCCACTTACTATAGATGTAGCAACTGACAGGCCTAAATTTTTCAGACGAGTCAACTCAGAGAGACAGTTGGACTCATAGATCATGCGGTCTCTCCTAGTGATGCATGCTTGGATCTTTCCATCAGGACATTAAGTGATGCAGAGGTGGATCTGCAGGACGGCACACGTGTACTAACAAGCCTGCAAGCTATTTGGCCCTTCTGCAGTGTGTATGTGGTGTGTGTGTGTGTGTGTGTGTGTGTGTGTGATATCCATTTACTGTGTGTTGTGTGGACAGACAGCAGGTGCAGTGCAGAGCAAATTTCACCCAAGTGCAGGATACAAACCAGAAACACCTCCTAAGGCCTAATGGCTGTTTCATAACAAATATTTTACATAAACCAGAGGGTGTGTTTGTGTGACTGTTCTTACTTATAAAACACCACTGATGGTTTAAGGCTTTTGTCCTTTAAGACAGGCCATTAGTGGCCATAAGGTAATGCTGTAAAATACCATGTTTCACACAGTCTTTGGTGTGTGTGGGTGATCAAGACACACACACACACACACACACGCACGCACGCACACACACGCACGCACACACACGCACGCACACACACGCACACACACGTCTTTGTTGTGTGGGTGATCTAAGACTGGAACCAAGAAGGAGAACAAAAAGGTTATGGTCTCCAGTAAAGCATAACAAATGGATCCATTCCTCACATTCTCTCTCTCCCTCCCTCTCTCTCTCTCTCACACACACACACACACACTGCAAAGCATTGTTGTGTGCGCATCTTCTCTGATTTGTTTCTTTTGTGTCAACTAAAAAAAAAAAAAATCCTTTGAGTTCTCTAAATATATGCCCGGGGATCAGTGACATTAAAACATCTTTTGCTAGATCTGCTTTCAGTGCAGATCACGGAGATGCACCGCTTCCACTCACAGCACAGCACAGCACTCAATCCAGACCCCTAAAACACAACTGCCAGCCTGTCCTCCTTGTCCTGGCTCAACTAGGCCACTGAGACGTCAGAGCTGAGTGACTTCATTGATGCAAAAGTGAATGAAGCTCAGTGACCTACAAAGCCACTTGCTACATGAGGACACAATAAACATCACATAATAATGATTTAAAAAAAAAAAAACCACCACCCCAGACAAGGACTCTGCCACTGGCCCATGTCTGCACTAGCAATTCAGTCCACAGGGCCTAAGTTTTATTTATTAATTTTTTTTCATCAGGTCATGCAAAAATGGACCATATTTAATGATAGGGTAATCATCATATGTAGCCTACAAGTGTTTTATTGCTCTCCCCATGTGTATCATGAAATAACATTCAAAGAATTAGTGATACAATTTACCCAACCCTTGGCCATAATTTAGGTAGAAGCTTTGCTGCTCTACTCGTCTAGTGAAGTATATCTAACACCTCACAAATCATTTGAGATGGTTTAGAAAGAAATCTCCTTTTATCTCTCCGAGAAGCAGTCTTCATATGACATTGCAAACATGGACTGCAGATTTACAGACGTTTACAGTCGGTGTATAAAGCAGGTTTCTTGAGGGGCAGATGAACTGGATCTCCCAGTCATAACTGGCATGTTAAATCACTTTTTTCCGCATCTGATTCTATTTTAGTCCTACACACACGACTTTCCAAAATGTTTTTGACAAAATGACCTCATGAGGCCACTGTACCCTACAGGGTGGTGATTACTCACACGGTGGAGGTCTGCATGTCGGTCCAGCTGCGGGTAATGTTCTGGCGGAGTTCACTGAGGGGCGTGATGCCCAGCTTCTGCCTCAGCTCCGAGTGACGCTTCTCCTTGGAGGCCAGGACCTGCCTCAGGGTGCTGATCTCCTCCTCCAGCTGAAAGAATGGCGCACAGAGGGGGCTTAGTAAGATGGAACATGCACAGTATCTAACTCGTAGCTTAGTTAAAGGCAGTTCATATATGTTATGTGTACAGTACTTGTGTGTGTGTGTGTGTGTGTGTGTGTGTGTGTGTGTGTGTGTGTGAAAATTCATGACAGTAGCTTATGTGATCAGAGATCCTTAATGATCCGAAATCAATCCATTTGGTTTAATGTGACCACCGAGTGGGAAATGTTATTGTTTACAAAGCCTTTGCTCTAGGGTTCTGCCAAAACAATCTGTTTTTACACTGTCTACTACCATGACAAATAGCCAATACTTTACACTCTGTTCTGGTGAACTGACGGATCAGTTTTTAGCCCTCTGAAGATTAGCATGGTAACTGTTTCAATATGAGCCTCAAAACAGCAAACACAGCGCTCAACCATCCGCTTGATGTGCCAGCAAGCACACAGCACATGACTGACCCTAAATCAACAGACAGGTTTGGCTTCAGGTGATAAAGCGCTTGGCTTTCACACACTGTGTGGGACATCAAATGTGGCCCTGTGGCTCCTCAGCGCCGGTGCCAGTGATCACATGACCGGCCCTCCGGGGAAGCAAGAAGAGGAAGTGGATTTGCGAGCGGCACACAAGCTTTTCCCATTTGAGTGTGTGTGTGTGTGTGTGCGCGTGTGCGTGTGTGCTTGCTGCATTTGCTCACTCATTTTCCTCTCTCTCCGTAACACACACACACACACACACACACACACACACACACACACACACACA